>VFFE01005709.1:108822-155456 GCA_008921705.1 Burhinus oedicnemus
CCGCCCCCTCCTCGCCCGGCTGCCCCGCGCCACGCCGCCGCTCGCCCTCGCCAGCTCGCCGGGCCACGCTGCTCACCGTGCCCACATTAATGGCGGCATCTTCCGAGGAGGACATCGACCGCAGACCCATCCGCCGCGTCCGCTCCAAGAGCGACACCCCCTACCTCGCTGAGGCCCGCATCTCCTTCAACCTCGAGACAGGTGAGAGGCAGCCCGGCACGGCACGGCTCGGGGTGGGAGGAAGGGGGCGGCCCGGGCCGCCTCGCCTCGCCTCGCCTCGCCTCGCCCACGGCCGCCCGTGGACCGGCGGCGGCTGCCCCGGCGGCGGGGGAGGCAGGGAGGGAAGGGGCCGCCCCCGGCGCCGCGGCCTCCTCCCCCGCCAGCGCCGGCGGGCTCCCCCGGGCGCCGCCGCCCGGCCCTGCCCTGCCGCCTGCTCCTTCGCACCTCGCCGGCCTCCTCCGGCCCTGGCCCCCTGAGCGGCTCCCCTTACCCCCGCACCTCTCGTTCGCCCCGCCGGGTGCCGGCTTCCCTTCTCTGCTCGGCCCCTCTCCCAGCGCGGCATCCTCGCACCCCGCACAGCGTGGTACCGCTTCCCCGCAAGACTTCTGAGCTGTCCCTCCTCGCCAGGCTCTTCTGGCACCCCTCCTGGAGACGCTGCCCTTGGCGTTTTGGCAAGGCTCTCCCCCTCTCGCTCTTTGCATCATTCCCCTGATGGGTTTGTGCCTCAAAAGTGTGAGGAAACTTGCACCTGCCTTGGCCACTTTTTCTCAGGTCCCCCGTTGTCTCAGCATTGCTTTTTGTGACTCTGGATGGGTGTACAGCCTGATGCTTTCTGCCAACACACCTCCGGCTCCTCACATTCACCTCCTCCTGCCTGTTACTGGGACAAGCCTCCTGCAAGGCTCTACCTGGCCTTTCCGTCCCCCTTCTCCACTGCTGCTCCTTCCTCTCTGCCACCTCTTCCTCATGGCTCCCTTAAGATTTTGCCCATCCCCTTCAGTTCATCCTGCACATGGTGACTATCCTGTTTCTTTCCTACTGGGCCTGTGGTTTTCCCTCCGTCCCTGACCTTTTCTTTCCTTACGGGCTCTGTCGACAGTGAACGAGACCAGAGGTTACTTGCTCTCAAAAACAAAGGAAAAGAAAGTTCTTTCTGTTGGTTCTCCACACCAAACCAGACTTCCTCTGTCCGGGGGGGTGTGTGTGTGTGAGGGAGGATCTGTAGCCAGGAAGCTCTCCTGCAGCCTCCTGGATGTCCCAGCAGCAGCACACAAAATGACCCAACTGTGTGACAGTCTTTGATGCTGAGCCTGTCAGCTCGCTGCCAGCTGTAGAGGGAAAAGAGCTGCCTCAGAGTTGCTGCTTGCCATGCTGCAGTCTCTCCCATCCCTCCTCTCCCCTTTCAGCTGGCAGAAAGTTGGAGATGGCAGAGATGCGTTTTCTTCTCCGTTTTGGGATGGAACGGATTCCCTTCCCCCTCCTGTTATCCCTGCTGTAATTACAGCCTTGGTAATGGCTAATACACAGTTTGGTTTTACCATTGACAGAATGGTTGGTTACATCATACAGTGGGTCATTATTTCTTTCTAATTATGACTTCTTAAAAATTACCAAGCTGTAGGTAAGTTGGGTGGCATTTCAGGGCACAGGCTGCAAGACAGTGCCAGATTCCAGGTTTCAGCTCTAGAGAACTGGGAATAAAAATGGAAAGAGTGCCGCTGTGCGTAAGGTGTAAATAAAAAGAGGCTGTGTATGGTTATTTGACTGCTGAAAAAACCCTGTGTTGACTTGTGCTGTCACAGGTAATGTTATGTCATGTAGTTATAAATAGATAAACCAGTTAAGAGCAAGACACCTTCAGGTCACCTGGTGCCTCACATCTCTATGCTGAGCTAGACATGCTGTCTTTGCTGCAAGTCCCAGAGGATGTTCAAGTCTCTAGGTACCTCTTTTGTGCAATCCACTGTAAAATTTTATAATTACACTTAGCTTCTTTCTGTTCCTCCCCTTTCCCTGGCTGCCTTTAATTTGTGTCTTTACTTTCAAACATGGAAATGGAATTCCTTTAAAAGAAATAATTAAAAGAAACAGTATTGGTGTATCAAGAAATATAAATGAAGAATGTTGTAAGTAGTGCAAGTGTGTGTTTTCATTAATCCATCTGGCAGTGAGTAGTTTTGAGCTTAAAAAAAATAATAAATTGCTTAGCAACCAGTATCGAGTGAGTGAGCCAAAACGCAAGTGAAACGTGCCACTGGTACCCACTTCATTTCTGAGCTGTTGGATTTACTCTTCTGTTTGCTCAGAAAGCACAAACCAAGCAGCCTGGGTTTGAGAACTCTCTATTCCAAGGAAACAGCTGTTAAAAAATTTGTTTAGCCACTTTTGGTCGCACTTGATAATGCTGCGTGGTGCAGGGTGTGCTTTTGAAACTTACTATTTATGAGGTGCAACGTTCTTGGATTTATTTTTTGGGGGTATTTGTGAAAAGGAAAAACAAAACCCACCCCAAAACCGACCCTGTTTGTAAACTTACCTGGTTTACACGTGCAGTTGCGTGACTGGTGACGTTGCTAATGTGCCACGGAGGGTGCCGGGTGGCTCTCGGTGTCCCGGGGGGTGCTGCCTGTCCCGCGTGCAGAGGGGCCGGGCCGCCCCCCTCGCCCCTGCGGCGGGGCGGGACGGGGGCCGGGCCGCCCGGCGGGCCGCGGGCGCTGTCCGCCGCCCCTGGTGCTGAAGCGCCGGCCGGCGCGACGGGGGCTGGCGGCGGTACCTGACGGCTCCGCCGGAGGTGGAAACGGCATGTCCCGCCTTGTCTTGTCCTCTCTCGCTGTCCGTGGGTTGGCAGTGCACGTGTGTGCACAAGGGTGTGTGTGTTTCTTTGCCTGTGCAGGGAGAAGGTGGTAGAAAAGAAGTAATGCTGTTTCTTCAACCCATTGGTGCAGTGGAAACTAAAATGACGCTTGAGGCGCAGGAAATAACCTCTTCCTTACGAGCTTCTTGCTTGCTTTCCATTTAGTGTGTTCCATATCTACAGCTGCTCCTCACCCACTGCTTACAGAGCTATTTTTCCTACAGTTGCTACAAGTCAAGCTGTGTTCCCCAGTCGTTGTCTTCTGTCAGGACGTGGTCAGGGCTTGGATGCAGCATGCAGCTGCTTTGCTGTATTGGAACTTAAAAACCACTTTTATTAATGAAACATAAGCAGATGCAGTGAATACTGCTCTTCTCCCCTCTTAATTACAACCACTAGTTAAGAACTAGCAGGTTTTTATCTACTTCAGCTGTAAGTTATAATTATACCATTACTGCTGTTATCTGTATTGTTGAACAACTGAGAGACTGTGTACACAGAGTCAATTACACAATTTGGGTATAGCACAGATTTGGTCTGGATTGTAAAAAACCCCCACAATTTATAAGTGATTAACAGTGCGACTTGTACCTGCCCTTCTCTTTCGGTTATATTGAGAGTTCTGCTTTGTTTGATTTTCCAAAATATACTTTTTTATTATGTTTGTTTCTAAATATTGATCAATTAATTCACAATTATTACCTAGCATGAGTAAAAAAATGCTGTTCAATTAGTTGTTCCTGGTATGTTTTTTTTGCTGGTGTTCCCAAACTGATTAAAATACAAAGCTGTTTTCCAAACTCAGGGTTATTCTCCCCACTGTTATACATATGCAAATCCTATTAATCTGAGTTATGTGCTCATATCAAGAGGATAATGTTTCCCAAAGGATTTAAATTACCTCTTCTGCCAAAATTAATGTAGCTACATAACATCATAAAACTATAGACAGATATGAATTCCTTTTGCATATTTGATACTGAATCAGTCCACCTACAGAAATTAATTTTTTAATTTTCTGAAAGACTTCCTCCAGTGTGACACTACAGGAATGTGGAATGTGCTCTCACTTTCGGGTGGTGATCTTTTGTCTTCTTTATTATGATTAGCAATCTGGCATGGCTCCATCTCTTAACATCCATTGTTGGCTTTTTGTACACATCTTCTTAAAAGCAGTTTTCAAATTGTCTTTCTAACTTTCTGATTCAGGCATCTAAAAGCTTATCCCAAATTACTTCTGAAAACTTGGGCCTCCATCTGTGACAGTTGTCCAATAGCATAATCCCTTTCCTGGTCCTGTGCCAGCTGACAAGTTCAAGTGTTTTTTACAGGTTTTGACCTATTGCAGGTTTTGACTGATTTCTATTCTTCCTGTTGCAAAATATTATACTTTTAAAATGGCAGCTTATGGTGGGTAGCTTTCAAGCTTGGTAAATTAGCAGAGCTGATGACTGATAAGGAAACAGACCACTTAAAGCTCTCACTAAATGATCCGAGATGTGTGAGCTTTTCTTCTGCCTTCCCCTTCATACAGCTACTTGGGGAATCCCTGTCAGAATTCTATTAATGTTTGTTAGGGGAGGGGGGACTATCACATTGAGTTGATCTGATCAGGTTCTCTTTTAGCCTTTCAAGTGTCAGTCAGTCAGTATTGAAGGTACCTCTATATACAGACCTCTATATACTCCTTCCTAGCTGGAAAAGAGTAAGCTTTGTACTGCAATCCTTTGCAAAGTTGAGTCTAGCAGACTGGCTTCTTGTTAAGCGGTGCAAGAGGTCATCTCAGCTGCCGTGGGACCTTCCTGAGATCATCCAGGGAGATCACCAAATGTCAGTCTTTGTTTGAACAAGGCTGATTGTTTGCTCAGAATTTAACCTGGGAACGGAGACTCCAGGAGAAAGCAAGCCAACGCATTGGAGAAGGTGTAAGGCCAGAATGACTGCAGTAGCTGTACTAGGGGTCAGCCAAGAGGGGGTGTTTCTTCAGAAAGAATGTATTTAGCTTCCATGCTGTGAAATGAGGGGAGGGGAGCTTTTGAATGTGAATATATCCTGCCCACCTCAACTTAAAAGCATGCACCAGTGGTGCAACTGAACAAGAAGCCTGTGGCCAGAGGGCTGCAGGAGTGGGGCTCTGAAGGTGGGGAGAGAGAGGTAGCGACAGAGTGGACCCGATAGGGATGGTGCAGCCTGTGCTAGCTATGGAGCCCAACTGGCTCACTCAGCCCTGAAGCGCAGCACAGATTTTAAGTGTACTGAAGTCACTTAGTAGTATCACTGAAGTGGCTGGGTCCTCAAGTGATATAAGTCATTTGTTGACTTCAGCCAGGGATCTGAGCCAGACTGTAGAAGTATACATCTCTGCTTCCCTTCAATGATGAAAGATCTGTTTTATCTCTTTGTGGTGTGGAGCCACATGTTCTCCTGGAATGTGTTCTGGGAAAGCAAAGCTGAGAGGGAAAGGACTGAGGGGCTCTGCGGAATTTTGCCATGTGTAAAGAAGAAAGGTCCTTGTGTCTAGAAAGGCATATGAACTCGGTACCATTTGCTGTTCTTAAGCAGTGACGAATAACTCACGTTGGGGAGAGGAAAAAACCCCACGGCAGCCTGTGCTAGTGCTGCTGCAAGCAGAATTAATTCACAGGGTGTAAAGAGGGAGGAGGATCCTGGCAGAAACTGCTGAATGGCTGAGACAAATGTTAGTGAGCTGGGAAATGTTCATAGTCGGCTGTTTCTGTGATGCAGAGCTGGTGGGGGAAAGCCAGGACACAAAGGGTGACTGTTGCTTTTATAAGCGGGAACTTTCCCGGTCTGAACGGGGCACCAAGTTGAAATCAAAAGCTTCTTCCACTTTCAGTGTCCTAGCACCTTCCACCCTCTTTTTGGGCCCTAGTACTTCTTACAGCCTTCATGGTAGGCTGCCTTACTGTTATTATTTCTATTGCTGTATTCATTCCATTATATAGCTTTAGAGCTGTACTGAATACTTTTCAGAGAGTAAAATGATGTATGATTTTCCTTTCTAATGGAAAGATAATGTAATGTGTATTGGGCTCACATGTGTTCATTTGTCTAAAAGGATACGATACATTTTTCTGCAGTGATCAAGGAGGAGGTTGTGGACTTTATTTTGTCACTGTGTAAAATAAGAAATAATATTTATGCAGCTCACTGAGGTGGGTGCCTTCTAAATAGGTGAAAATAAAGTGAAATGACTTGACTGGATTTTCTGCAGGAAATCTCCATCCCATCCATTTTTAATTTTCTCTAAAACCCACCATTTGATTTAAAAATCTGTTTTGAAGTTTCTGAGTTTGCCCCTGGTCATCCTTTCATATGATTTAGTACACTAACCCGATTAATCATCTCTGCAGTCATTTGAAATGTTATCACATTTGGAGTTGTATTTTTCCTTTCCTGGAAAGGAAAACATATGCAGCGTATGTTTGCGTATATCCGTAATAAAATATTCTGCATGGTTTCATGATTAGAATAAATAATCCCTAAAATGATATAAGAATTTAAACTTCTTTGGATTTATGGAGCTCACAGATTAGAAATTATGTTGAGGGGGTAATCTGAAGGGCATATTTGTGTTTTTAAACATAATTCCAAATTATAGTGGCTTTAAGATTGCAGGTAGAAAAGATTGTGCTCAGGAGAACTGAGGAGAGAGAAATATGCAGTAGTAGGCTTTCTAATATGTATGGGAGGTTTTATTTCTTTCTGGAGAAAGATTAGTGAAAATGCATGCTTGGAAAAATTCCACTTTCTCTCTCTGCTCTAATCACTCCGTCAGATTATTGTCATGGTGATCCTCTCATACTTAGGAAGCCAGATCACCGGTTTTGGCAAAGTGTTTCTTAGTACCTTTATAAAAGAGCCTGAAGAACTGGCCTCCTTTGCCATCAGGCTTTGTGTTACCAAAACTTGCGCCTGCGCTTTAATTGAATGATGACTGTTAGTCTTAATGCTGCTTAATTTGGACTGTAGCTAGAGATCGGATGTGTGCCCATCACTCATTTTGTGGCTGTTTTCCAACCCCAGCATGAGTGTACACACCAGGAAAAATGAGCCTCCGAACTAAACGACACCCACTGTGTGGCAAGAATACACCATTTGAGATAACTGGCCCTTGCCAGGGCTAAGTGGAGTGGCTGAAGTTGCCTCTGTATCAACATTGTACGTGGTGGGTAAGCAGTCTGTTTTGAGGGAAGAGGTCTTAACAGCAACGAGGGTTTTAACTCTTGTACTTGGCTTTGGAAACCTTTGGTTTAAGACTATGCCCTTCAGTGAGTGCCAGATGGGAAAAAGTTTACAGGTTGTCCAAGTTTTGTAAAGGGGAGAGATGCCTGTGCTTCACCAGCTGTCATCCAAAAGGAATTGTTGATGCAGACTTTAGTTAACAAATATAATTGTGGATAATGTGAAGGGAAAGGCATAGTTAGTCAAAATGATGGAACTGGCAAGAGGGAAATGATACAAGATCCGTTTCTCTGAATGCTGAATGTGTTGGTGCAGTCAATGGCACCGGCATTGCCGTGGAACAACTGTGACAGGAGATAGAAGGAAGGTGCATGTTTGCTTTGGGATCGGAATATGCAGACCTGCTGCCTCTTACAGCTGTATGCAGTACGTGTGATTTTAAGGCTGCTGTAGTGTTTTGTTGCTTACCTGGTTCTTCAAGAAAGTGGATGTGGCAGAATTTGCCCGAGTAAGAAGTTATCTCTGTATTTTTCTTTTGCTCAATGAGCTTGTTGGGTTAACACAACTAGGCTTATTCCTGCAAGCTGGGACACTGCAAAATCCTTTTATTTTTCTTGTTTCATCAGGAACCACAGTTTTCTTCTTGGAACTAGGTCTTTAAGGAAAATACATTTTCCAAAACTGCAGATAAAATTGTCAGAACTGGCAACCCTGTTCAGAATTATTATCTGTAAAACGTAGTAAAAAGAAAGGGCCTAATTCTCAGTAACAGGTATAATTAGCTTTAATGCTTAATTACTCTGAGTCAACTAATTGGTTTCATTGGGACTACTCACTGTAATACTCCCAGCCAGGCATCTAAGTGCCTTCAGAATCAGTCTTAAAGTTTCTAAGTTTTTGCAGTATGACAAAAGTCATTAGTGCAGAAAGAATGTCCTGGCCTGTCTGCTTTCAGATAATATAAATGTCAATGCTAATGAAATATGGTGTTATTAGCAGTTGTTTCTGCTGCTTAGACTTTAGACCATAGAATCAGTATGGAATATTATACTTCTGCAGCAAAATAAAACTTGGCTGCACTCACACTTTCTTGGTGACGAATATGCATGACAACGTATCTCTTGTGGATACGGTGCAAAAAGTGTCAGTTCTAACATTTTAATGATATTAATTTAATGTATTTTACATGGTAATACAATTTGTTATAGTCAACTAAAAATCTTTTCTTCATTCAGAATACTTTTCGAGTAAAATTATTTATAATCATGCAATTACCATTTATAATCATGCAATTCTGTTGCCTTCATTTAGAATGCATTGATGGTCTTGTTTTATATGGATATGCTGAGGCTATAGCTTGACCCTCGGTACATGGCTAGGTTTTGTTGCAGAGCCAGTGTTACTGTATATTTAAAAGAAGATAATTATCGCCTTTACTACAAACTTAGTAATAAATTTCCTATCTTGAAATTACAGTTCATCCTATAAGAAACAAAATTAAGATGACGTCCAAAGAACAACTTAAATGAGTAGCAAATTCACCAAGAAAATAGGGAGGCAGAGTTGAAAAATTAAATGCCTGTGTTTCTTCAGCACTCCAGAGCTACTGCGGTTTCATTCTGGTTATGAAGTACGCAAGATAGGGGAAGTATGTGACAAGTGTTTGCATGCTGATATACTGTATGGACACATGCCATTTCAACTATGACGGGTAACAACTGCAGCACATATTTCAGTTAATCAGAAAATCCTTGCTATGCATAATTTATGGTGCAATATAATTTTTACGGTTAGTGCTTGCAGTACTTGGACAGACAGACATCTGGTTAATAGTTTATAAGCAAATTAAATACTTGATGCATTATTAAAATGGAAGAGAAATTTCATCAAGTCTAAATCTAATTCTTTGCTAGAGTGTCAGAAGTAGTTAAAGCCTGACGCAAGCTTGATGCCCCAAACTGGGGAGGACCTGTTTTGAGTGTGACACTTGTCTGCCTGTGTGTCCTTATTTCTGTTCTGTGGATAAAAGGATAAGGAGTCTACTGATGGTTAGATTTGAGAACTGACTGGGGTGCATGTGCTTGGGAATAATGTTCCTATGTTCCCTCAGTCAGTTAAAAATACCTAAGTCAGTCGAGTGTTAAAACAGCGTTAAGCCATCAGAAACAGCCTTAAGTTAAAAGTCTGTCTCAAGCTAGTCCCATTTTGCTACAGTTTTGCACTAAGCCATAGGAATCTCTCTCAGAACAGAAAATATGCCCCCAGTTAGGATGAAATGAGAAATTAATAGTTATATTGCAGTATTCCTTGAGAAAGAGGTTACTCCCATCTGACATCTGTAGTGGTCCTTTGTTTTCCTTTGCTGAGATGATGACAGTAGAGTTTTCATACATAACTTTTTTTCTTCCGCTTAATTCTCTGTTTTCTTGTATTAAAGAAGTGCTAGAAACAAATGCAGAGACCTTGATGTGGCTACGCTTGATGCACGAGGCATCTGTAACGTTTGGAGGAGAACGGCTCTTGCCCATGCTCAGCCTCAGTTGCGGGAGCATGTGGGCGTAAAGGTCATGTTGCGCAGACTGCTGGTGAAGAGGTCTGCAGTTGAACGTCTCATGCGATGCTCTCAGCTTCTGCCTTCTGTGGGGTTGCTTTGTTGTTGTTGGCATCTCTTTTCCTGACGCCTTTTCCATTCTCCTGTGTTTATCAGGGCTACGTATGCTGGCAGCAGCAATATGTTGGCCCGCAGTTTCTTGAAGGCTGTCCCTACTGGGTTGGGCGAGTTGCCATACTGGCATTTAAAGCTGTAAGTTGGGAGTTACGGCTTTAAATGATCACCCTGTATCCTTAGGACCTCTGATAAAGAGCTATGCAATCTACACGGTGCTTCCATGAACCCAGTTAAGATAATCATTCCCCAGAGCGATGATTGCTCCTGCTCTCTGCTTAGTGAGTGCTGTTCGGGTCGTTGTGATTTATTGAGAATACTGAGGTGGAGAGTTAGGAAAAAACTGCAGTAAGCTGCTAATGAGTAGTCATTGTTTATATTTAAAGCAATTTGGCATGTTCATCCATTCATGAACAATTTAATTTTGTCTTATCACCTTCTTTGTTCATCATTGCTTATGGCTTACACTACACAGGGAGGCTCTTCAGATTTCACTGATGGGATGAACATTTTTCCAAAAAACTTTAAAAGTTTGTTTCAAAATTACCACCGTTACTTACAAGGTTGAAATAGCCAAAAATAAATGGAAGCAATTGATCATTTTAATTTTCTCTGTGTGGAAGCATGGCAAAATCTTGGACCATTTCAAAGCTAATAATAAAAAATTAACTGGGGTTAACTAATAACTTGTAAAATAATAGCCCTTAATTATAAAGAAAAAAGAAATCAATAAAGCTTGATTTGTAATTTACTCTTATCTCAAGGCTCAGAATAACAAACCATTCTGTGAGATAAATTTGATAACATTGCTTGAAATAGTATTTTTTGGGATGAATTAATTTATAAATAACAATTATTTTTTAAAGAAAACACAATAGGCATCACTGAATAACCTTGGGGTCTAACCTTGCAGGCTTTCCCCTCTGCAAGCAGTGCGCCTAACAGCTCTGTCAGTGTTAAAGGAGACCCAAGGGGAGAGTGGCAAAAATGTTTGGCGGGGAAGTATCATTACACAGACGGAATATAGCTTTTTGTTAACGGGCTTCGTGACATAATAATAGCAAACCAGGGGGAAAGAGTCACCAAGATTAAGGCAGCATAGGGCATATGATGCCATTTAAAAATGGCAGGGCTTACTAAACGTAGCTGCTCACAGTTAACGCTGCCCTAGGCAGCAGAAACATTATCTGAGCAGGTACCCGCCTCAATGGCTGTATATACGTAGAGGTATGTGTCAGCAGCCTTAGGAGTGTGCAGGGACCATCTGTTAACCAGCATGAGTTTAAAAGGCTTAAAGTGGGCAGCAGAGAGATCGCTCCGAAAGATGTGTGCTTGTTCTTTCAATTGCCCAAGTCAGCGGCAGGTAGATAGGTCTGGAGCAGTGATGGGTGTTCCTTCCTTCATCGTGGCTGTTTCAGGTTATGTTTCTCTCTGTGGCCTTTGGCAATGCTTACGGGTATTCGTAGCCAACTGCAATTTAACATAGTGCCTAGTGTTGAGAGGGAGCAAAACATAGGACCTGCTTGCTTACCTTTTTGCAGATACATCCTGCTTTTAAACTTCTTTCTTCCCTCTGTCTGCTAAGATAGAACATTGTATCAGCTATATATCAGTATGGTTAATAAGGAGGCACTTAGCTTTCATCAAAGCTCATAACAGAGAAAGATTGTCAGCAAGAGATAGAGGGATATACTGAGGAAGTGGACATGGTGGCAGTATTAGCCATAGTAAAATCCAGAGCTGTTTTAGCAAAATATCATTCAAAACATCTGACCTCCCATATAACTTTTTGTCACTACATTGGAACACGTTTGGTCTTGTTTGTTCAGTTGTGTGAAATTATGGGATTAGATTGATGTGTGCAATAGAGCTTTAGTGTACCATAGCCACTAGTGTACATCCAGCTTCCCTTGTTGAATGGTGTATGTTGTGGGTGGTTTGCCTTTGGGAACAGAGTGTTATACCCCTTTTAGAATTCTGCGCTGAATTTAAGGCAGAGTTTTAAAGTGGATTAAGAACAATAATTAACTAATATGTCATTCAGTGAACACAAGAACGTATCTGTTGTCCTTCCCCTGTCTTCAAGCATGCCTTGAAGACTCCAGGGTAAATCATCTCCAACTTCCATGTATGTCCTTTCCACGAGGAGGAAGCTCAGAAGACCGAGAAATCATACAGAAAGAAAGGATTAGAGTGGTGGAGAGAGGACCTGTATTGTGTCTTTCTCCAATCACAGTGGCCTTAATATGTGAGCTTAATAATTGTGTTTGCTAACAATTTTCCCTCTCAAAATTTTGGGAGGGATCAAGACATTTTCTGGGAATGTGTGGAGTGAGAGGGAGAACGGCCACAGTGGATTCAATCATTAAAAGGTATTTCTTTCCCTGAAAAGAAGATTGTTGGACTGAAGAAGGATGTTCCTCTGTGCTACAATTGAATGTGCTGGAGGTTTTTTTCTGCTTATTGTGTTTTAGAGGACTGTATTTTTTTAATTTAATATGTCACTTCCCGTAGAACATTAACAAATCAGTTTCTATAAATGTCTATGCACAGAGTGTTTTATGTGAGCCAAAGATATTTCTTCTTGCTAGATCTTTTGTACCTTGTGGCACAACTGCACAGGTATCTATGTGTATCCTTAAGAGTTTTTATTCTCATCTGTAAACTAGAACCTTGAGTGCTAACCTCATTCTTCTGACAAAGTCTTCTGATACTTTTCCCTTAGGAATCCCCTTCCTTAATTCTGTGCCATTCTGTGTGGTAAGGGGGATGCTCTCTCTGAAGGACTTGTCCTCCCTTCTGAAGTCATCACAGTCATCTTTCTTTTGAGATCGGAAAACTAGCAGTTATTTGTAACACAGCTTCTCTGTATTGTTCTTTGTATTGACTAAAGAAGTGACTCTAAAAGCCAATAAAGGTTCTTTTTCAACCCTTTATCTACTGACTCAACAGTACCCTGAAACCACATTGGTCTCGGAGCAAAGGATTAAGCACACGTCTGGTGCAGAGAAGTTTCTTATGTTATTGCAGTATCTTGTCACTGTGCTTGCATGATTTGCCCTGTAAGGATGATGACAATGTGACACCTCACCTCAGAAACCTTTTCTGGTAGCTTCATAATTAAGTAAAAGCAAATGCTTTTGCCATTTTTTTCAGGCTTCTTTCTCCTTCTCCCCTCAGGAAAAGGATACAGAATATGAGCAAGTAAGTTTCCTTTTTTGGAGTCGTTCAGAGTGGCTTGAAAACAAATGAAAAACATTCAGAAAAATAGGTCTGACTGATTTCCTGTTCATTTAAATTATGCATCTATGCAAAGGCCCTTTTATACAGTAGGATTTTTAGTACCCATTCGGTAGGAAATAGTTATCTGAAGCTCTGCTTACTTTTTACACTGTATCAGAATGAGTCTCCCAAACAACCTTTAAAGGGTTGCAAGGTAATTAAGGTTCACTGGTACACCGGTAACTAGATGGCTATATTTAATTGGTCTCTCTGTAAGGCAGGATTGCTGCATCATATTTGAAATGCGCTTTGAGGAGGATAATGAAATATGTCTTACAGCAGCTTTCGTGTGACGATCAGTGTGGTTACTATTTAAATTTGCTGCAAAGTGAGCTTCTGTTACACAGATAACACAGCTACTGATGGGTCACCATTACAGCATCCTTCTTCAAATAAATAAATAAATGCATGTTCTAGTACAGTTCTGTAATTAGCCGTGGAAAAGAAAGAACTACTGTCTCACAATGATACTGACTTCCCTAGCCATCTTCTCCTTTGACTTATTGTGACTGTGGAAGGAGCCAGTTCAGGAAAGCATGGATGCATCTAGGTTCATCATTAGCAGACATCAGAAATGTGTTCCTGAGTCGGTCTCTGAGTTGCAAATTAAGATCTCCACAGAGCAGATTTTCATCTCAGCACCTTCATTTTTTCATTTGTTTCAGAAAAGAGATAGTAAACCAGCGGGAGGCAGGGCAGATGAGGTTCTTCTCATATATTCCCATTAGGACCCTTGCATTGTCTTGGGAGGCACAGGACAGACCCCGAGGTGCTGGCACACCTCTTCAGAACTGTTTGCAATTCTGCAAAGTATCATGTTCAGAAGCAGGCTGTGCCCATGCACAGAAGAGTGCAGGGAACAGACATTGGCGAGAAGGGGGAAGACTTCACCACATCAACTCAAATAGTGGTTTCTGCTGCTCTCACTCATAACTGTTCTTCAGAGCCTCATGCTTTCCCTGCTCACACACTCAGTTTCAATTGGGCCAAACTGGGTTTGCTAGACCAACCTCTTGGAAGTCAGGGCCACAGATGCGTGTGTCTTATGTGCACCCTAATATGCAGCTGGGATGTACCTGGGGCACACACCCAGTTTTAGGAGTGCAGGAGTGTTCCTCAGGTTCCTAATCACAGTATACCGTTAATTTTTGCATAGCCTCTTCCACCCCACTTGTGCTGCTGGCCCACACAGCCAGATGTGCTGGGCTGCTTGTGGTTTCTGCGCAAACACAATTTCTCTGTGGGGAAGAAATCCAAGTCTGCCAAACATTTGCCAGGGATTTCCAGATCTGAAGCAACCTGGTCAGAGCAGTAGAATAAGCCTGTCTCTAGATACTTAAAAGTCTCTGTACTTTTCTCCCCATTCAAAGAGCATCTCCACAGAGCATGCTTGGCCAATCTGACACATTCTAGAAATGTATGTATTTTTATCTAGGAAAAACTATATCCCAGGGAAAGCTACCCACCCCAGCCTTACTACTGTCCTCAGGATGCCCTCTGGAAAGTTATTTGCAGCTGACCTCATGGTGCCTGCACTAGAAGGAGACTTCTGGCCTGATGAGGAAACTGATGTGCTATATACTTCATTGTATTAGTACACTAGTGCACCAGAGAGGTGAAAAAACCCCAACTTTCCAGTGTTTCTCATCCTAGAGGTGCTAGCAGATTAGTATTAATTGACTATATTGAAGTACTAGTAGAAACTGCTGAATTAGATGGATCCTCTGTTTATACAGAGGAACTGATGTACCAAGTCAGTTCTAAGGTCTTGTTCTGAGGCCTTGAGCTCTTGTTCTCTGTAGTGTCTAAAGGACAGGCAATTCAGGGGTTTGTGGCTGTTGCAGTTCTTTAATTGTTGCAGAAAACATTGGTCAGGCTTATTGGAAGGTTAGAGAAATAATAGACGAATGTAATCTCTGTTTATGGAAGTCATGGAAACAGTTTTATTTGGGTCATTTGGAGTGTGGGGTGATTATTTCATTGCTGATTCACATCTTCAAAACATGGGGTCTTCTGCATTTGTGGAGGGGAGAAGGAGAAATGGATGCTAGCAGGTGAGTCCATTTCATTGGGCAACTCCAGAGCCTGGAAGCTTAAACGTGTACAGCAGTGTGAGAAGGGTTTGGATTCTCCTCGACCAGGCTTACCAGACAGTTGTAGTAGTGATGGATTCAGGTTTTCTGCTTCTGTATTTTTTAGAATAGTGTGACCCCTGTGATGTCAAAAAAACAGTAAGCTCCTAGCAAGAAGCTTATTTGAAACACATGCAAAGCTAGTGAATTGTTCTCCCGAGACATGATTGGTTGCTTCAATTTGGACTTGCTACCCAGTACTTGGAAACTGCGTTCTAGCCTTAGTGTGGCAGAGAGCTTTGGTGTATGGCAGAGCCCATCCTACTCCCTACTCAGCATTGCTCTTCACTGGGTCACCTGCATGTAGTTTTATTGATTGCATGCTTTTATGGAAGCATGCCAGTGTCTTGGGGTTTTCAGCATGGCCACTGTTGGTTTGTTTGGCAGAATGTGAAAGAAAATCAGCAGACAGTATGACAGTCATGGCTTATTCACGTCCACTTCTTGCCTGTTTGCTGCCATGGATCTGAACTGGGATGGCTACTGGCATGTGGACTTCATGGGTAGAAGGACTTGGAGGGATGGGGGCAGAATCTGGCCCAAACGGTTGTGTCCCTGAAGGATAAGATGAAAAACTCAGGCTATGAAATATGGAATATCTTCTGTGTTAAGCCTCTTCACTGTTCAAACTGTACTTTCAAAGCTTTTGGGCTCCAAATATTAATACAGTTCCAAAGCTATATTTATTATAAAAAATAAAATAAAATAGTGAAGGTCAGGATTCCAGCAGGTTTCCTTTAAAATAGTAATGATTGTCAGATGGTGCATTATTTGACAGTTAATGGACTAGTAGGGGGTCTAATACAGGAGTCTTAAATGCCAAGAAATAAAAAAGTCAAATGTTGGCACAAATACCCTGCACTCTGGAAAAAGAGGAAGGTGAAACTGGAGGGCAAAGCTTTCCTTCCTACTAGGAAGGCATGGAGACTAGAGTTAGTGGTGGGGTATGAAGGGTTAAAGTGATATTCCATCTAAAGGAATATAGTAGCTTCTAAACTGAAGTAATTATTGTTAACAAATTACAAGCTTTTTTTTATTATTTGTTTCTTTTTGTCTACCTTTTAAAATTTTAATGTGCTCCTGCTGTGGTGCTCATAGAACAACTTAGCTTCTAAAGACCCAGTACAGTAACAAAAAGAAGAAAAAAAGAAAATCATCTTGTTATTATTAGATCTGTAATTTACAGTTACCTTGGTTTAATGCAACTTGAACATTTAAAAAAACAAAAAAAAGCTTGTGAGGAGGAAAGGAGGGAAGAAAGCTCTCACCTAGAGCTGATAACATACACCGAGGGCTTTTTGCTTGCTTCCCTGCTGCATTTCTTAAAAAAAAAAAAAAAAAAAAAAAAAAAAGATGAATTTTTGTATCGCTGTCGCACAGGCTGGTTTGTTACATGAATCATCACAAAACTGGTAATCCTCAAGGTTTGAAGCTTTATACTGAGTCCAAAGGTGACAGGTTCTGAGCAGCAGCTACTTGTGTGAGCAGCCCTATTTATTTCAGTGGGACTACACAGGTGAGAAGGGGCTGTGGAACTGAACTCTGCCTTGAAACTCAACCCTGATGGATTGCTGTTCTGGCTTTGGGAAGGTGGGAGGGAACGGCATCTAGCAACGTGCCTCCCAGAGCCGAAGGCCACTGTTTCGTCTCTCTGCTTCACGGGATGGGAAGACCTGTTTCCTCCATGTGGTCAGTCTGGACCCCACTAAGCAGTTGTCCTCCTGCTGGGATGTGTGTCCAGCCAGGTTAGATGTCTAGCCCAAGGAGTATTAAAGTCACTTATGTGTCTCAGTGTCAGCCATGCTCTGCTTGTGTCAGGGAAGAAATCTGCCCTTCAGGGCTTCCCTGCTGTGATGCCATTCTGTGCTGCTGCCAGTGTGGATTTATCCCTTGAAGACACAAGAATATTTGTCCCTCAATATTTGTCTGCTTCAAAAGCACCAATACTTCCTTTCTTATTTAGATCTGTGTCATTAAAAAAAGAATGCCTATAAGTTAAGCTATTGTAAACCCAGTGAGAAGGAGATGTAAATAATGTAAGCCCTCTTGTTAAAATAATCTACTTTTTTCCACCCTCTGCCTTGCTGGTCTGTAGGTAAGATTTGTTAGTGGATGAGATGGTTGATAGATCTGGTTGGGCTTTTACTGAGTAATCCAAACTGGGGCATAGCAATGTACCAGTTGTACTTGAGGCTGAAGGAGGATCAAAGTCATGCGTTTTGAAGCCTGATGTAAATACTGTCCAATGCATATTGGTGGCCCTACTGAGCCCCACAGACCTTGGCATCAGCAGGATCCTGCTCTGGCTTTCTTCTAAGTGCAGTTCTTATGTAGTCTCCAGGGAGTTGTTTTTCCTCTCGGCAAGTACAGTGACTGAAAATCCAGTAAGTGTTCTTTATGAACATAATTTAAATTCTCTGTATTGCACTTGAATACTAATACCTGGCCAGCCCTGTGCTGTTCTGTCTACTTGCTAGTTCTCAGCTAGTGCATATGTGGTTTCATGTTGCTCTGCCACCTTTCAACTCCTTTGTCTGGAGGCTAAGGCATGAAAGCTGAGGGTGGCAAAGACCCCAATCACAGCCATTCAGGTGCTGTTCTGTTGGAAGAGGTCAGTGTAACAACAGGATTGGAACAACATGTTGATTCTTCTTACCACAGAGATTGGTGACCTTCTAGGACAGCCTCAATGTGCATACATAGATTTAGGTTTTGATGATTTGGTCAAGGATAATTTGAAGTCAGGAGTGAAAACTGGAGGTTCAAATCAGGTCATAGTTCACCATCTCTCAGGCCAGTAGGGCTGCCAATTAAGAGTGCTACCTTTATCTATATTTCAGCAGCCTTGTGAATGAAATATGAGCATTTGCCCTAAGGAGCATCTCAAAAAGCCTCAAAGGGTTAAGGGTATGCCGTATGCATTTGTCGGAAAGGGAATGTTGGCTTTTGGGGTTTCTTTTGGTTTTGGTGGTGTATGGTCCAGCTAAAACAAAAATACTGTGCTGTTTCCTCTGTGTCTTTACTACTTGGTAAAGTATCACTCAACCATCCCTGTGCTTTATTAATTTTATGGTTTTCTTTTGAAGCTGCTGTGTAAGATAGCTAATGTTGGATTCCACTCCATTGCCGTAGAAAAGTAGTATTCAACCAGACAGAAGAAACGCAGAAAGAATGTCTTAAAACTGGGATTTAATCTGCTGGTTTGCTGTACAAGTGTATCCTAAGTATTTGAAAAAATATGCCCTCGTTCATGCATCCACAGCCACCCTAATCTGTGATCCTAATATTGAAATGCTTTTTCTAGCCTTAATTGTGGTTTTTAAGAGGGATGGAGTCGTTGACACATTGCCCCAGCTGGTCAGGGTTTCTTCTGAAGGGCCCTTGCTTGACAAGGTTCACTTGCAGCTCACTGCAATGTTTGAGCCTCGTGGTGGGAGCTTGAGTTACCTGGGTGGAATGTGGAGAGGTTTCCTCCCTTTTGTTGTTGTGGGGTTTGGTTTGTTTTACTTAGAGCACCATAAGGACTTGAACTTTCAGGAAATTCTTTTTCTTTCTGAGAGCCAGATTCTGGAAATCAGTACTAAAGCCAGGTACCCTCTGTTTCGTCATTTTGATTGTGTAGTATTAATCAGACCTGGATGCATCTTCAATGGAAGAGAGCATCATTTTTGGAGAACTGTTACAGAGATCTGAAGGGCAAACCTACTTCCCTTTACAAATCCTCTTTCTATAAAAGAAATACTTTTCTAAGTTACCAAATGCAAACAATTTAGGTGTTGTAGGTGTAGCAAATCCAGTATTAAGGATGCCTATGTGGCCATTCAAATAAGAAATTAGTCACATATTCAGTGTAATTGAATGTTTGTGGTAATGTGTATTGCTTATCAAGTGCACTGATAGTAAGCTCTGAAAATATCAACCTGAATATTTTCTGACAAAACTTTTCATGTGGCAAAACATAAATTTGCCTGTAGTCATTTAAAAATTTATGTGATGTCCTTGTGTAGCTATTTTATGAGCCAGTCATCTAAAGAAAAAACAGATGTATCTCTTGTGAAATGAGTGTTGAGTGCCATGGATGTATTTCTTTATTTTTTAATGCTTGTTGGACCTCCAAGGGTATCTTTGAATCCCTCTCTTTATTTTTTCTTAATCTAAAAGAATACAGAATACAGCTGGCTTCTATGCATCCCTCACTTTTCACCTTTCAGGTGGTTTTTAGAGTGCAATTTTAAAGGTAATTCAATCTGTAGGTAGTCCTGAGGTAGCCTACAGGTTGACAGAGGGAAAGGAGATGATAAAGTAAATGTTCCTTAGGTATCCTGCGTCCCTCTTGCCAAAACCATACTATGCTGTCTAAGTCACGGGTGGTGCTGCATCTAGCTCTAGTTCACCTATGGTGAATGTCAGCTGTGATGCTGTTTCCTGACCACAGATGAGTGTGAATTTATTATCCTATTTTTAAGATATATTTCAGAGTTGTTTCACATACGCCATCTGTATTATGTTTGCTCTCATTGGCTCAGTTCTCACTGAAGCTTGAGAAGAGTTTCCATGCTTTTTTGGGTAACTTTGCTGTTCTTTTCCCGTTTTCCTTTAACTTCTCCAGTTGCTGGGTAGTGATGAATGTAGTTGCGTGTTTTAGACCCTTTCAGTAAAACAACTTGTCCTATTTCCTAGAGGTTTCCTTGTTTGGTTACTGGAAATCTCGAAACAAAGAAACAAACAAACCAACTAACCTGTAAAACAAAAAAAACCCACCACCACCAAAAACATCCCCCAGAAAAACTCACCACCCTTTCGATTCAAATTCTTTCCATGTGGAAGCTCAAATAAAAAGCACTCAAGTGCTGACTAGAGCTTACATTTCGCCTGTTATTTTAATTGCTACAAATTAGTTGTGGTTTATTTATACTTCAGTCTCTTCCTATCAGGTGAGTTCCCTCTTGCCTAAAGAATACACTTAAATCTGTTCCTTTCTTCCTAAAACAATAAATTTTAAAAGTAGTTTGTATACTATGCTGAAAATTTTAATTTAAGGAGTTGTTTTTGTTTTTTTAAAATCAAGATTGTCTTTTCCGAACAAACCAAGGAAGTTGGTTTGCATTTGCAAGCAAATGCAGCACACAGCTGTAATTTCAGTATGTTTCCAAGCATAAGACAGAGAAGCAACCTTTGGACAAGAGTTAATAGAATGGGCAGACATGCTATTGGCAGAAGATTTGAACTGATTCATAAACAGCTCATATTTTTTTTCATTTTTTATTCACAAAAATTTAGATCTAGCACTATGTGCATTTCTGTTGTATCTGTCAGGAAGGAGGTTCTGGAGGGTGGGAAATGTCCCCAGCTATTGATTTACCCCAGTGTCTTCTTTATGAAGCTTTTCTCGGTGTATGTATTTCTCCTACAGCTGCCAGCACTGTAAACACAAATCTAGATGCAAATTCTTTTTAAAATGGATAAATATGGATAAAGTAGTGTTCCTGATGTCTAAGGAAAAGATCCAGTAATGGAAGCTGAAAAATAATGCTGAGGCTGCCTCCATGGTCAGTGGAGAGGTCACCATTTCCCAAATGGTTTGTTGGATTTCTTCCTGCAGAATCCCAGTCTTTGTGCAGAGAAACTCCTTAATCTCCTGTTGAAGTGGCAGGGATTTTGTGCTTTGGAAACGTGTAATCAATGAAGTTTGCTTAGACAGTTAAAGCTATTAAATTTCTTCAGTCAGCTTGTGTTTTGCAGGCCTTGGGCAGCTCTGGATTCATCAAAACAACATGCTTTGTAGACCAATGTTATCAGTTTCTGGAATTGATCTCTTTTCTCTCT
The DNA here is from genome assembly GCA_008921705.1 of Burhinus oedicnemus. Classification (NCBI taxonomy): domain Eukaryota; kingdom Metazoa; phylum Chordata; class Aves; order Charadriiformes; family Burhinidae; genus Burhinus; species Burhinus oedicnemus. The sequence goes on from VFFE01005709.1 coordinate 129,788, forward strand.
GCCGACTGTCTGACTTGCAGATATTTTGAAGGCTTCTTGGTGATGGAAGAGGCTATTCTTGCGGTGTCTTTTTTCATTATGGTGTTATACAAGTACTTTGCTACACTCCATCACTGGGCGTGAGACATCTGTATTTTTAGCAGACACGGAAGGCTCAAAGTTGGCTACTTTTAAAAATTATTATTCTATACTTTCAGAAAATTAACTTCTCTAAAGTTGGTTTCCCCGTACTGCTTTTAAATCTGGGAAAACACTACTTTGCTCTTTCACAGCTGGATTAAAATGTATGAAAATTTTAGAACCATAAGACCTTCCATTACTACATGGAGGAAAAAGCAGAATAGCCATAATAGGATGAGGCTATAATGAAAAGCCTAGTAAAAGAAGTAGATGAAAAGATTTCTGGTGACAATGGTAAGCCACAGAGCCATGCTATATAACTTGCGCTACTAAATGTAGCCTTTGTCAATTACTGCTGATCTATGTCTTACGTCTAATAGCAGAAATAGTACTGGTTTCAAATACTTGCTATATGTTGTGGGTTTTACTCAATGAGTCTCCATCTTGTACTCTGTAAAAAAGATCTCAAACTTCTGTTTAGTTAAGCCTGTGCTTAAGGTTGAACTTCACAGTTGAGTCAAGGACACAGTAAGCAGTTGTTGTAGTGTGGAAGCAGAAGAGGGATTGTTAAGTCTTTCATTGCTTTCTTAATGTAGTTCCTTGAGGAATGATGCAACATCTCTTACTTTCCTAGAATAGGTTATTGCCTTCTCACCTTACTTCTCTGTGATTTCTTGGTTATGATGACTTGCTTATTGTTCATCAGGTGAGGGAAGAAGGCAAATACCCTTGCACACTCTCCCTTCCTACCCTTCAGGAAGGAGCATTAACAACATGAGGGTGGCTGGTCTCACAACTTATTTCAGAGAGCTGTCAGCATCAACAAAGTTCATGCTTGTGTGCATTAACAAAGAATCATTAAGCAGGACTAGGAAGAGCTTCCAAGAGATCATTGTGTCCAACTCTCTGCTCATGTAGCTCTTCTGAGGGTTGACGAGCTCTGCATTCTCTGCCTGGCTGAAGAGCTTTAAGCTCTTCTGTACTTCAGAAGTGCTACTAGCAGCATTGCATTGGATAAAGGTGTATGTTTTTGTTTGTATGCATTTGTTTTGCTAAACATATGTAAAAGCATGAATCATATGGTGGGACACTGTTATTGCTGTAAAAACATTGGTTCCCAAAACTGAAACAAGCTGTACTTACAGCTTTTATACCAGTACAGCCATATCCTCACTTAGAGAATTTTGCTGCTTTTAACCATTGTCTCAGTCTGTCCTAGTTAAAGCAACAAAAATCTTAAATGTGAGCTTGAAAGATTGTCTGTACTTAAGTATTTCAGTGAACTGAGACCCAAGCAGTGCTCTTGCAGCAGTCCTTTAATTAATTGTGGGTGTTCTGGCCTGTAAAAGCAACTTGGTCAAGGGTTTCAGCAGCAAAATTTCAACCATTGTAACAATTTCTCCTGTTCAAGTACAAGTTAAAACGGTAAGCCCACAATGGAAATCCTGAAAATCAGCTCTTAAGGCATTCATAATTTCATTTGCTCGCTAAACTGTCACTTCCATGTGTTTTACAGTATCCATTTGACCATAATTTTGGCTTCTGGGTATTCTTTATTGTAGCAATGTGCTGTTGAATGTATACCATTACTTTCTTTATATTACTTAAGGGATGGGTTTTCAAATTCATGGTTTTCAATTGTAGGCATGAGCCTGCCATACAAAACTTCATTGACTTCAGTAGTGTCAGCTAGGTCAATGATTAGTGCTTTAGAAAATCCTGAAAAGAAGGTGTAATAGGAACTATTCCTCAGTATGTCAGGGTTAGAGGATTTTAGAAGAAATCTCAAATTGAGGTTTTGTATAAGTAGTCTGCAGTGTAGGTAAATCAGATTTTTATTCATATGCATTTGGACTCATATAATTGGCAAAGGTGACTTGACGTTGGTTAGAAAATGTGCTGCAGGCTTGCTGTCCGGAATAGGAGTAATTGATCAATCTAGCTCCTCTTAAATGCCAGAGTAAGGAGGGACATGTGCTCCCAGTGCTTTTAGAAACTGTCTCTGTTGGCATTGTTCTGCTCCAGCTGGACAAGGTGCCTTCTGAAGGCAGGTCACTTGCTTGAGTGAACTTTATGGTTTTTCTGGTCTCTGTATACATTCTCTGGCCTGCAAAGTGATTTAAGTTGAAAACCTGTAGAAAATAGCATAGTATAAACTTTTCTAACACATTTTGAGTAATTATTAGCAAGCTAGATATTACTCAGCTTTCTTTTTTTCAAGCTTCGGGAAGTTGAAGATAAAGAGTGTTTGCTATTCTGTCTTCCCAGGTGACTCGGCATGGAGAATTTAACTTGTGGTAAAGCTTCAGTACTTAAAAAGATGTTGTGGATCTTTAGTGGCTATCATGGTGTGGAAACTGAGCAGAAGACGAAAGCTTGTACTTGTGCGTGCAGAAGGGCCTCCTACAACGCTGTGTATTGCTTCCTCCTCTCTGTTGAGGGCAAGAAAGGAAAGGTTAAGAAACATCCATTCCCTTCACTGTTGGCAGAGGTCCCTAAACTCAGTTTGCCCAGATATTGCCAGTGATGGGAGTAGTGGCCTCTGGCTGCACATGAACAAGGCAGTAATCTGCAGTTTTAGAGCCATTGAAGTAGTCCTGTGAAGTAATTAGTGCTCTGCTAACGATATGGGAACTGCCAGTTTGAAAACTGCGCCTATAAACTATCCTTCTCTTCTCCTTCCTCACCTCTTGCTTTTTCTTTCTCTAGGCATGTCTCTTCCTTCTTACACATGTACAAACATAAGCTCTGACCCAGGCTTGCAAATATTTGAAAGTGATAATCTCCCTCCAAGTCTGTTTTTAGGTCATAAAGCCAGGCAAATATCTCATAGTGTGTTTTTCATTGCTTTTACATGAAAGTGTTAGCCTTGCACCATTTCCCATGATTGCACTTTGTTAAATTTGTTTTTTAACACCATTGTGAAAACAACCATGGAAGGATTATGGGAAACTTGTGAAAGTTCTCACTGGGTAATAGGGTTAATAACTTGAAAATGGGAACTGCCAGTCCCCAAACATCACCATCACTATTTAGATATGAGCAGCAAGAGAAAGCAAAGACTTAGGGTTAGTGTGTTCTTATGACAATCTTATGCTAAGGGAAAAATCCCTGGAAAGGATAAACTGTCCATTGAAATCAGTGATTGTTCATTTTTGCCTGGGAGGAAGACCACAGGACCAAAGGCAGGCACATCCTTCATCTGCTGGAAGTCTCATCTTGCCAGCCTGTTTTGAAATATATCACAAAATATGCCTAACAGCATTCAAATACAGTCTGCAGTGCCAGCTAATGACCAAACCCAAATGATCCCTCTATGTTTCATTTAAATATTTTGTGTGTTTGCTTTTGGAATTCAAGAAATCCTGCATCAAGCTGTGAGATTGTAAAAGCTGAAAATTATGATTTAGCGGGGTCTGCCCAGTTGGGGAGTGACATTGGTTATTTGTTGTGAGCTGGAAGATTCCTGCTGAGGAGCTGACAGTGGTTACTGATATCTTTCATAGATAAGTACCACTTCTGAAGACTGTGTAATGCACTTGTATGACATATTCTCCAGGCATTGGTACGCAGGGGACAATGATCTACTTCTGTGCACTAAATAAGTTATTCACACTTACAGTGTGAATAGTTGAGGTGGGAAGGGTCCCCTGGAGATCATCTAGCTTTGTTTAAAGGAGGGTCAACTACAGCAGGTTGCTCAGGGCTGTGTCCAGATGGGTTTTGAGTATCTCTGTGGATGGAGACTCCACAGCCTCTCTGGGCAACTTGATGCAGTGTTTGGCTGCTCTCACTGTAAAAGAGTTTTTTCTTATGTTTAAGCAGAATGTATTTATTTCAGTTTGTTCCCATTCCCTCTTGTCTGTTCACTGAATACTACTGAGAAGAGCTTGACTCCGCCTTATCTACACCCTGCCATCAGATATTTGTATCCATTGATGAGATTCCTCCGAGCCTTCTCTTCTCCAGGCTGAATGGTCCCAGCTATCTCAACCTCTCTTCAAATTAAAGATGCTCAAAGCCCTTTTTTTTTTTTTTTTTTGGCTGGTCTCACTCCAGTACGTCTCTGTCTGTTTTCAGGAGCCCAGAACTTGGGAACCCTAGAACTGGACACAGCACCTCAGATATTGTGTCTTACCTTCACTATCTGTGTGCTGACATTCAAGGTCTTTGGTTTGAGTGCTGTGTTAATGCACAGGGAGCAGGTCACTGCCACATCACTACTGGTTCAAGCATGGAAAATTCCCTTATAACTATCTTTCCTATTGCAAACATGAGGGATCCCAGTCCATCATGTTTCCCTTGCCCTTAAATGTAACTCCTGCCATCTTTTAGAACCCCATAAGCAGACAGTCCTCGTCTGCGCATGTCCAGTTTCCCCTGTCACCTCTTGGTATGGTGACAGAGCAAGGTGTCCATTCCCAGGAGTCTTGTACCAGGAGCCAAAATTATCCTAAGAGGGAAACCAACACTAGACCATAAATCTCTGTGCTGGAATACAGCAAGGAATAAAATGGAGTTATGATTGGGCATATGTGGTGTTGTCAAGTGCATGAATATTGGCCAGTGACCACAAAGATGCATGGAAGAAGGTTTCAGGGTACTAAAAGCACGTGCATCTCCTGGATGTGCATAGCTGCCCCTCCGCCTAGTTCATGCACTGCTTGTTTCTGAGTGGCCACCTTGAGCCTGGCAGCTGGCTCGTCAAGCCAGCCCATCTGGGTTGATCTAAGCACCAGCTCCTGCCATTACACCCGGCATGTGGAAGAACTGTGATGGCTCATACTCATGCCTTCCTTGCACAGAGGTGGATGGAGGCAGAAGGATGGCTGGCTCCACCTCCCAGGTACTTTGATGCGTCTTTCAGCCTCTGCTGATCAAAGAACCTCTCTGCCATCAGGGGAAGGAGTACTTAATTTGTTTATCTTGGTCTTAGATAGGAGAAAAGACACAGTATCACCTTCGGTACACGCTGAAAGTTGGGAAGGGGCTACCCTCTCCCTGACGTGGAAGTAAAGGAGCTTAGATGTCAGTTCTACATATTTACTTTTTTCCCTGTTTTGCCCTGAAGATATCAAACAAAGAGGCAGTAGAACTTGTCGTATACGGAGAATTTACAATGCTCCCCTGCAATATTTTGAAGGGCCCTGCAGAGCTTAGGTTGTTGTTGGTCTCTGAAAACTGATTCAAGCATCAGCTTTAGATCCCTTATGATGGCAATGAGAACTTTTTGTTAGCATTTATGCAGTGCTTTGATACCATCAGGTAGAAAGGCTTGTTTTTCTGTGTGAATGTAGAGGATCTGTATTTTTTTGGCAATGTTAATAGAAATTACTTTCTTTAATTACATTTTTCTCATAGTGAAGACGTGTGAGCACTAAGAAGTGCTAAGAAGGGAGATGTAATGGTGCAGAAGCCAGAAAATCATAGGGCTGCTGCTGGCTGTCACTCAGATGATTTTGTGTGACTTAAAATTAAAGAGATGTATATCAAGTGGCAGGAGTGAGTCACCAGAATGGGGATGACTCAAGTTGTTGCTATGAATTCTGTGAGGAATGTTAAATGATGGGCTCCCACAGCAGCAGTTCTGCAAGTCTCTAGGTGACAAGAAAGGAGCTTACTAAATATTAGCAGTAAGATGAAGTGAAATTTAAGATCACATTGAGATACACTGGGAACAGTAAGACTTTTGCCAGTTGTCTAGTTTCACAGTCTTGGAACATCATAAAGGAATATGTTACTAAATCTTCTCATGTTACGCTGTCATTAAGGATAAGAGTAAGCAGAGTGATGTTTAATACAGTACTTCAGATTTCACTCGGTTGTTTATATAAATGATTTAACTCTCTGTAAACAGAGGACCAGGTATCAGCCTTGCTACAATGAAGACTTTAATGAATATACTTGAGAACTAGCCTGGAGGCCAGGGTATGCCTGGCGCGAAATGAGAGGTGCTCAGTGTAGTGTCATGGTTCCTGCACCCAAAGGTCGTTTTATGTTTTGGGAGCAGAAGGTCTGAGTGATATCAGTGATGCCATCGTGCTTCCCAGTAACAACAGTTCAGATCAAAAGTTCAGCTGGCAAGTCTACAGGCCTATTGAGTTCTTGCAATATTTTGTTTCTTGTGGACAGGGGAATCAGTTGTTTAAATAAAGGAAAGGTGAGGGCATGAAAGGGAAAGAAAACAACCCTTGTGACTGGGCATTTTCAATAGAGTACCAGAAGGTAATTTGGACTGCGGCATGAATGGAAGGCTGTGGAAAGCTGTAAACTAGTGACCCAGACAGAGTGAAAAGAAAGTGAAATGCCTGCCTACTCCAGCTTTTGTTGATGCTCCCAATCTAAAATAATAATCCTCACAAAATTACCTTTCCTGTGTTCTGTTAAAATCTCTGAACAGGTGAACAGTGTCTGTTCAGCAGTCAGCTCTATGGCATGCAGGGTCTGGGTCCCTCAACGTGATTCTTTATTCCAGGATTGTGTGAAACAGGATAATGTAGAAAATACACTCGCTTGCCTTCAGGGAGGACGGATGTTGCTGTGTGACAGTCCTAAGGTGATGAAGCTTCACAAAGGTCTTCAAATAGTAGCCATAATATTATAACATATTTAGCTTCAAGTGCAAATTTCAGATACAGAAAAGGACATAAGAGGAGGATATCTATTCCAGATGGAAAACTGCTGTTATTAGAGCTAGAGTACTCGTTTTAAAATAAAACAATTTCACGACTTTTCTAATGTTATTGACTGTCAAGTGATTACTCCCAGTGACCCAAGAGCTATTGAAGACCACAGTCTTAGTACAGCTATGCAGACTGCCCTTACAAGCTTATTTTTACAGCCCTTGTACATACAAATGCCCATTTCTTGCAAAGAACAAGTGATTCCTTAGTATTCTTACTTACGCCGTTGCATTGGTCCTTATAGCAAGTCTGTTTGTTTGTTTGTTTCCCCCCAAACCTCCTGTCACCATGGAATCCTAGCTCCCTTCAGTACATCCAAAAACAATTCTTAGGCATAGGTCAGGTAAAAACGTGTCTTCTTGAAAGAGGCTGGGGCACTAGACTTTAGGTAGTGTGAGAGTCCTGGTGCCCATAGTGTTAGCGTTGGCTTGTCTTTAAAAATGCCAAGAGTATGAAGCTCTGATGCAGTTCTTTCTGGCCTACATAAATTCTTAGGGCCAATTCTGAGATTTGCTTGCTCCAGAGTTTCATTAACAAGTTTATTGGTGGCTTTCTCATGTCAAGGATTTGGCTGACTGTGCTAATTCAGTTTCTGGAATAATATGGATATTCTTCTGGAGAAGACAGATTCAGGTTGAGCTGTGCCAGAAGAGGTTTTGACTCTTCCCAACCATCCTTTTTTTCGCCTGACTAGTGAAGATTGAGTTTTTGGCGGTTTTGTTTGTTTTTTAATCCTTATGTTATGCACCTCTCTAACTGTGCATTGCTATGCACGGGGAGAGAGACACTTCCCAGGTGTCTTTTGGCCTCGGCTCTAACACGTCAGTATGTCCTTTTGTTAACTTAGTTGCTATAGCAGAACAATTCTCTGTTGACAAATCTAAGACAAACACTGTTCTTAATGATGTTTTGGCTACTCCACTGAATGGTGTGCAAACCAAAAATAGACATTTCCCAACTATCTTTCAGGGCACTAGAGCTCCACTAAATATTTAACCTTCTCACATAACAGGTAGCCTGAATAAAAGCTTCTATGAAGAAATTGGCAATCAAAGCACTTCAGAAACTTTTCAGCCTTGACTACTCCTACTCGTTTGCTATTCTTAGTGCACTCTCTATTGCCGTCAAGAATCTAGCTCAGAGCTCTGAGATTCTTCTCACTCCATCAGTATCGTAAGACTCCTTTTTTGCGTCTTTTATTTTTAGGCATACAGTTTCTGGCAATTAATGCGCAACCTCCTTTCCTGGGGAAAAGCGTGATTGTTAAGTACTGCAGAAACAGGCTGTGTTTCGCGAACGTTTGAGGGTAGAGAATGAACTTTTTCCTATTTCATTCTTACTTTGCGTTACGGGCAGATGTTGCCAGTGCAGCTGATTCTGTTTCAGTTCTCTCAGTGGGATTATCCACACTCCTAAGATTCTATCCTGCAGTTGCATAAATGTTTTACTGGCCTGGAGCTTAGTCTGAAACAATGACTAGGAAGCCTGTTCCGAAGTAATAAAATATGCATCAATGAACAAGTGAATAAACACAGCAGACTGCAGAATAAGAAACACACTGTTTAAGGAAATGGACTTTGTTCATTTAATAAATGCTGTTTGTTCTTTTTTATAACTCGTGTTTATAATCATATAAGATACTAGCACAGAGTGATCTTGTGTAGGACAGAAAAAGGGCTGCATATATGAGCAGAAGATGGAAGAAGCAGGGAGCCGGACAAGGGAACCCAAGGGAACTTGATCCCGCCTGAATGAAAGCAGTGCTGCTGGCTGCCAAGTTCCCTTTCCTTAGCATCCGGAGCAGGTCTGAAGAGGGTACAATTACATTTATTATTGGTTAGTGTACGGTTGTTACTAAACAAGATATAAAAAGCTTGTAATTTGAAAATAGCCACAGAATACCACAGACCCTGAGGAAGGAATTGCTTAATATGCTTGTATTTTACTTTTTGCAGAACCAGAATATTTTTGAACTCTTGAGAAGAAGTAATGGTCACTAAGGAAGACAAATCAGAGAGGAATTTTTGTGTGGGGACAGAAATGGTGGTGGTAGTTCAATGCCTCATGTATGCCATTCCAGAAGACATACAGTCTCCCCCTCACTCTCTCTGTTTTTACTTCCTCCCTCCCACTAACAAATAGTGGTATAAATACAAAGGATCAATTTATAAATATGTGCTGCCCTCTATGCCACTGGGATAGTGCAGAGAAGCAGCCAATCTTTGATTGCAGTTGCTCAGTTAAAACTTTCACCTACAGAAAACACAGTTTTGCTGTGCCAAGTCTCAGTTAGTGCGTCTTTTGAGGGTATTTATGCTGATTCCCTCCCTGCATGAGCAAAGCAGAGCTTGCTAAAATGACTTCCAGATGGAGGGTGCATCCCTGATCATACATGACTGTGTACAAACCAAGTCAGGACAGTCCTGAGGGTGCTCTCGCTTGACTCAAGTGTGGAACCATCATCTTGGAACTCAAAGTGGAGGGAGAAAGTCAAGTGATAGTCAGCTATTTTAATTGAAAAGTAATTAGGCAAGAACACCAGCAGATTGTGGTGATAACTGAGAAGCCATAAAACAAATTGTTGCCATGAATTTTGACTTTTTGCAGAGTGTAACACAGAACACACCAGGTACAAGCATAACATCTGCTGTTCTTCTGATAGTCTAAGTGTTTCCTCCTGGATTACTGTTTTACCTTGAAGTGGCAGTAAATATGATTAAAAATAGAAATGAGGAAATGTGGGTGTCATCCATCTGATGCTACAGAGTAAACACAGTCTGTGAAAATGATACGACTGGTAGGACAATACCCCAGTTGATGATAAAAAGCTTCAGTTGTGTAGGGAGCAGAGGCCTTTTGACTGGGTAACCATAATCTGAGACTGTCAACAGGAAATGAGGGAAATGCAGTGATGGGAAGAGAGTAGATTCATCCTTTGGATTTATTCAACATACTGCTTTAGTTTAGAGGGATTATTGAAAGTTTGAGATAAGTCTCTATTCTTCTTAAAGTGGTCAAAAGCTTAACCGAGAAGCACTATCTAGAGCCGTAGCCTGCATTCTACATGTAGGTCAGCCTGTTTGAAAAGCATCTTTGCATCTGTCTTTAACTGATGTGCTGGGAAACCATGCAGAAAAGCGTAGACTGATTAAAAAAAACGCTAGAGTTAAGTTGAGCGAAGAAAAGCCAGACCTAACCTGCTGGAATCCTTTGAAGATCTTACTGCAAAGATACAGTGGGTGTTAGTGTGTTCAGCGATTTGTCTCCAGCTGCTGAAATCAAAGCACTCAGTGCTTCGGTATAGAAACCAAATTATCACATCTGTATTGCACAAATATTTAGCATATCACTCACCAGACCCTTCAGAGCTCAAGCCTCTATGACTATGGCCTGGCATAAAACCTATGGGTCAGCTCATCTTCTTTTTGTTGTTATTGCTATTACTATTATTATCATACTTTTAGTCCTCACAGGGGATATGACAGTGATAGTTTACTTAAAAACACATCTGACAGCCTTCCCCCTCCATGTGTGACTCAACAGACACTGTTGAGAAAATCAGGAATGCTTTTGTTGTCTGTACTTACAGTCACCTCTGCTAGAAAATGTGCATGTAATTGTTACTTAAAATGAATATTCGAGTCGTGTTCTTCTCAGAAGATTTTAATATACTTAAAATTACTGCATCTGACCCCACTAGCCTACTTTTATGCCTGGAAGAAATCAGGAAGTAGCATACAGCATGTGTATTTAAAACAAACACATAAACCAAAACCAGAGTGGTTGTTCAAAAACGTAGACTTAGAAAAGGAGACTTTCTTTCTCAGTAGACCAGGGAAGTGGTGCTGTAATTCCTTGCTGGGATGCCTCCGTTCTGACCTGAAGAAATTGCCTGTAGGGATGTTTCATTCCTCTGCTTGTTCAGTTTGTAGCATCTCTCCTGTGGTCGGTATGGATTTCATGATGCAGCTGTCCCTCAGGCTTGCAGGTAGACTGTGGCCACCAACCCCTTTCACACAGGCTACTGATGAGCCGTTGCAAAGTAATGCCTTTTAGTCACCACCACCAAAGTGGCTTGTATCCGATTTAGACACCCAGAGCCGAAAGGCTCCATACAGCGCTTCCAGGCCACTGAAAAAGTTGTCTCTTCGCATGACCTTGCCATGGAGAACCCAACAAAATGGTCCAGCTAGATTACCAGTTTTAAAACTCTGAACAGTCTCCTGGCTCTTCACTCTGGGCTGGTCAGGCTTTAAGAAAACATTGAGTTTTCTCACTGCACTGAGAAAGCAGGAGGAGCATGTTGGCCACGTGTGTCTTGGGTTGCATTTTGCGTGTGTACGTATACACACACAGACATCATATATTTGTGTGTAAAATAGCACCTTTCTTAGAAATGACATCTATCTGAGATGTCAAGTGTGTGCAGGCACCTTAATGATCTAACAGTCAGAGACACGCTGAATAGAAATATTTGCCCTGCTTTGCTTGATGACAAGTAAAATAAGAGCGCGGAATAATTAAGCTCCCACCAGGAGTGGTGCTGCCCCAGCAGTGTTATTTTTGGGTTGACGGTAGCTGTGTCATCACTGGTTTTCCAAGTGCCACAGCAGCTACTGACCTACCTGTCTGTGCTCCAGCCCTGCCTAATCCGCAAGAGCTATTTCATGCAAAATTAATTAAGTTGCACAGTGGTAGAGCTAGCACAAGCTGTACTGAAAAGGGGATGTTACTTTCCAGTAGGTACCAGAAGCTCAGCGTGATGTTAAGCAAATGGAATAAATGCCTCTTCACAGCCCTGTGCTCGCTGTATTTGACCTTGCAGTGCCAGCTATTGTATGTTGGCTAACTGTACCCTGGCTATACTATAAACAGGACCCTGATAGTGACCCCAGTTACAGTAGAGTTATGCCCCTGCCATATTAGAAAGTGACGTTTGATTCAAAAGGTAGGCTTGGAGGTACAATTATGTTTCATAACCTGGTGCTGCTCTGTCAGGGTATTAGTACCTGAGGCACCCCGAGAAGTTGGAAAGAAAATAAAGAAATAAAAAGTCCATAGATATATACGTGCTGTTGCCTCCACTGTTACTAACAGGTGTTATGTGAGTAATTTCCATGAGGAAAATGTACTCTTTTGCTGCTGTTCTTGACATTCTGAAATGCAGACTATTTTATGTAAATTGAAAGAACATTTCATAAGAAATTGTAGATGGAGAATGTATTAAATCTTCTGCTAAATGAAGGAAAAATTATACTAGGGAGATAGATCATCCAACTGCAGAAACTATTCACCTCGAAGTGCAAAGAGAGGGGAAAGTGAAAGCCATTAATCTGGTAGCATTAGAAGACTACATGAATTATCTGGGCTGATTACAAACCAAAATGTAATTAGGTATGGTTGATTGCTTGAGGTTACTTTTAGACATCAAAGATAGGGGAAACGGGGAGGACAGAGTGGTTACTGAAGTAGGGGTAGGGAATAGCTTTATCACACCCAGTTCCTCCACGACCATTGCCTTGGCATTCTGTGCCTTGTGCTGCCAGCTGCTCTGCTGCATACATACCCATTCCCAGCTGGTTTTGGTGCACCTAGGAGCCATTATCTGTAATGCAAACTAAAAAATGTCAGGATTTTTCTGTTAGGAAAAAAAAAAAGTGAGACACTCAGAGAAGATATGGGAGTAGATCCAAAAGGATTCATACAAGTACAGAATATGTACTTGGGAACAAGTAATGGATAGCTTGGTATTTTGTTTAATGAAGTTGCTGTACAACCATCCGTGGAGAATGAGACCCTCTTTGCTTATACAGGTCAAAGCGACCAAAAATTGAGCCATCACCCTCTGCCTCCCAGGAAAACTCTTGTTCATTTTTTACAGCTGTGTTTCACATTTGTTTCTTTGTGGAACATCACTTGCTTGCACTGCTTCCATTGATACACCGTTGCTTCTTAGTCTCTACACAGATGACTCTTTCTGGAAGCGTGACCCTTTTGCTGTGGCCTTAGATACTCCTCTCTTGTGTGTTTGATTTTTTCATTGTAAGGCCGTTGCTGAAGCAAAGTAAGCTGTTATGAAGGCTTCACCTGCTGTAATAATTTTTTACTTTAAAAGTTTAGGGAACTCGGTCTCCCTTAAATAATAAAGTAGAAAATATGACTGGTGACACTAGTCTGGTCTCTGAAAATTAAGTGGGATTCCAACTTCTCACACTGCTCCAACCAAGGACAGCATCCCACTGTGCAACATCAGGAGCAGAGTAAACTCCTCTGAGCATTGTTTCACATCCTCTGCCATTTGTTAAAGGATGAGATTAAATTATTTTTGTCACATTTCATGGGGCTGGCACACAGGGTGTTACTTTAGTCAGCCAACATGGCCATGGAGTTGGAATGTTGCACTTTTCTCTCACGTGTTCCTCCTTGCCTGTTTACCCATCCCTGGGGAGATACAAGGAGGGCAATAAATGTTGACAGTTTTCCCATTCCTCTCTCATCCTGTTGCCAGAGTCAGAATGTGAAAAGGGATAGGGAAGCCAGCTCCTTCATAGGATTGCCCTGTTTTGTATGGGAAATAATCTGTGCTAACACAGTCCCAACTTTACTATAAAGACTGACCTCTTTGTTTAAAGGTCACAAGTCACAGCCTACTATCCGTCGTAGCTTTCTTGTAGGGAAGCAGAGGGATTGATGAGCTTGGTGTTCTCATCTAGCAAAATCTTTAGGGCTTGCTCAGTCTCATGTTTCTCTTTTTTCCCCTTCAAACTTGAAAGGAAGAGGGAGAAAGTGAGAGGGAAGGTACCTGCAGCAGGTGCTCAGAGATCAGATCAAGATACTGTCTGTCATCATTGTGTTTAGACTGCCAAATAAAATAATGATTGAAAATTAAGATTAAAATTGGAAATCTTCTTTCATATCTAAAAAATCAGTAATCTTGGCATAACATATGGCGGTGCGTTCAACTCTTAGTGCCGTAGGAGTAGTTTGCAGCTGACACCACATATGTCTGTACAGTATGCTTCAGAATCCCCAAATTTAGATATTCCATTGAATCAGTAATTTTTAAGCTTGAAACGTAAGCATATTCCTCTTCCCCTTTCTTTTCCTGCTCCGGCCCCCATACCCCCAAAAAGCAAACCTTGAAATGTTAAGCATTTCCTAATGCTTTGGAATTACCTCCTGTGTCCTGTGCTCATTTGGAGTGATTCTCTCATGCTTCCAGTATTCCTTTGCAAAAACAAAAAAAAAGGTGCTTGCATTTCTGTTCAAGGGAACAAAGGACCTCAAAGAACCTCAGGTGGCATCTCAGAGCTCATATAATGCCTGCCAGCAAAGCCTACTGAGTTGCTAATTTCCAAGTCTAGAAAAAATTTGCTGCAACTGCCAATATGGGTTTCAGCAAAAAGGGTGTAAATTATATGTACAGTGTGGTACTGTGCTTCTTCCCTGACTGACATGGTAAAACTATCAGGATGTCTGAGCTTTCCCTTTGCAGAGTATTTATTAATCCAGTTCCCAAACTCATCTCCATACCTTCACCATGCATAAACTCTCACCAATTCATCAAAGTGTGCAGAGAATTGTATTCTCCAGGAAGAAAGAATACAGAGGTCTCTCATTAAGGTCTTGCTTTGCTTGGATCCCTTGAGGGTAAAATGTTAGACATTTTTTTCTTATGGCATTAGATTTTGTTTGTGTTTCATTACCAGTAGCACTTGTATCAAAATTTTGGTACAATTTATATTCTGGCATTTGGATTCCAAAGCAGAAAACCATGTGTACATTAATTAAAATTTATAAAAAAAAAAGAAAAGAAGTGGTTTAATGAACACAGAAGTAACACCTCCTTAGTCTGAATCAGAAATTGGGGATAGCATGCCTTTGCAAATTCATGTATATTAGCCCACTCTCCTGAAGGCAAAAATCTTGTGAGTAATGGAGAAAAGATAACTGTTCAGCATGAAGTCAAGCTTAGGGATGAGCTTTCATGACTGCTAAGGGGAATTAGATATGGGGGAATATTTGAAGAAGAAATATTTGGCTGCAAAGATTTGTGTGTTAAGAGAGCCTGGATCAAGATATCCGAGTGCAAACTTGAATATATTGCAAAGGCATAGCACTAGTGCACTTTCCAACTTACTCATTTTGATACTTTAAAATTGAGGTTTTCTCTTTGAATATGCAGTAAGACTGAAGGAGGTTGGGATTCATTTGCTGTATTCATTTGCCTGCATCCATCCTTTGCAGAGCTGTGGCACACAGGCTGCATGCAGTTGTGTACCGGCGTGTGAGACAGCCTCCTTTCAACCTGTTTCATCCTTCCTGAGGGCTCTTTTGCTCCCATCACCCTGCCCTGTGTACTTAACCTCCCTTTACCTCCAGTCTCTCATTGAACTGCAAGCTGTTTTCGCTGTCCCCACATGTACCTGGCTTAAAATCCTCTGCACTGGATTGGCAAGCCTTTTGGCAAAGGTGCTTTTACCTTACTTCATCCAATGGATCCCGTCTCTCAGCTCTTCTTCCTCAAAGAGGGATCCTTGGCCATGAAAGCCAAAGCACTGCTTGCAACACCAGCTGCAGAGCCAGTTGTTAATTCTCAACATGCTTCCACTCCTATCCAGGCCTTCCCCTTCACCTGCAGGATCAAGGAGGTCATTGCCTGGGCTCTCATGTCCTCTACCTCTGCTCTCCAAGCTCTGCAGTCATTCATGAAGTCATATATGTCCATCTTGTTCTAGTTATTCAGGCTAGTCACACAGCAAAAAAAAGAGACAAAAAATGATTTTGGAAACTGTGTTGCCTTGGTATTTTACAACTTTACAGTGTCTGTTCTATGACTCCTCTAAAAAGACCAAACAGATTATACTAATAGTTCTAATTATTTCAGGTAAATAACTTGGACACTGTTATTGCATAAAATGTGGAGAATTGATTATTGGCTTGAGTAACCCAGACTTTCTGGAAATGTAAGATTTGCTTCACAACAGAGTTGTCTCTATACATACTCACTTTTTATGAGAAAAAAATTATATATGTAGAACTGTATGGACCACTGCCACTCAGAAAAGGTTTAGGGAAACAGTGTTGAATCTGGAATGGCACATGTACAAAATCTTCTCGAAAACAGGAGCCAGAGTATTCATGAACCCTTTCGTTCATTTTTCATGAGCAGTGACGGAAGTGGTTTTGTCTGCAAGAATGTCTGCAGAACTCCACCTCACTGGCAATTCTTCAGTAGTCTTTTCAATACAATAATCATTTATAATATAAATAAATCTTTAGATTTTCCAGCTGATTTTATACAAAATTTCAGCAAAGGAACAGAGAAGCGCTTCAAAAAACCAAATCACATAAGTAAGCAGCTCTCAGACAGTTTATATGCTGGAAGTTGTTTGCTCAGGATATTTGAGAAACTTAAGCAAATTAGGAAAAATCAGTGTTTTGTAAAGTGAAAGAGAAGCTAGATACTTCTTGGAAATATCTCTTTGGTTTATTTCATGCTGGATTTATTTCTGGAACTTAATATTTTCATCTTCTGTTCTCCTACCCCCTAGAGTTAATGTTTTTGCTACCTGTGACAAAAATTGCTTGCTCTTCATAATGACATGTTCTGAGAGAGCTGGCTGCTATAATCTGTCTTCCTTTCAGTACTCATCTGCTCATCTTAGATTCTCATACTGATCCACCATATCAGGGTCTTAGTACAGTCCAGCAACATATGGTGTATCATGAAGAAACAGTTTATATTCCTGGTGCAATCTCCAGCAAAGGTGATTAAAAACTAAATAAAGCTCAGATGATTTTTAATAACCAAATTTTACCTTTTTCCATGGCATTTTCTTGCTGGCTTTTAGGGAGTATGTGTATGTGCTGCCCTCTAGCAGGATATCCTGTAGCATAGCTATTGTTTCTAATTGCTAAGATGCATAGGGACACTGCTTTTTGGTACACAGAAATTGCCCGCAAAAGATGGGCTTCTACTTGGGACACCAGTTGCAAAGAGGAAGTATAATTCAGTTTCTCTGCCTTTCCCCACTATCGCCTTAGAAGTACTGGTGGTCTCCACCTCCTCATTAGCGTGATGTTCGTAGGTGGGTGTTGCATACAGATGAGTAGTTGAGAGGCAGTTTTCATGCACCCCTTATCCATCCGTTGGGCAGTTTAATCTAGATGCCATGACAAATATTTCTGCTGCCGTTTCTGTAGAGCTCAAGAGCAGCCCCAAGGGCTGTCCTTGCAGTGGGAGGTTGAGCTCTTTTAAAAAACTAAACCAACGACATTCGGACACCAGTGGCCTGGGACCAGTCCTTTACTACCATGAGGTCTGCTACAAGTGTGGAAGGAATCATTTATTATATGAGAATTATTGAAAGGTGTATGATCATTTGAGCCAAAATACTGGAGCAGAAACACCAGCCTCGAACTCCTCAGAGACTGAAGGATTTTCTGCAGGTCTTACATAATATGGGAGAAGTAAAAACGTTATGTGAATGCCATTAAAAGTGCCAGGGAAACACATGGTTGTCTCTGTCTAGTTTTAAAGATGATGTAATACAGCTTTCATTAGGGAAAAGTTGGAGGCTCAAACGCTGTCTTTTTTTTTTTTTTTCCCCATGGAAAGTTGTAATTTCATGCCAAATTTTAATTTATTTCTCTCTGGCATATGAAAAAAAAATGCTGTTTAATAACATCTGAATTTGATAGGGTACATCTTTGAAAATGAGCCTTGACTTATGGAAACTTGTAATTTATGCCATTTATAATTAAACAGATTGAAAACTTTGTTTAAAGTCTCATAGACAGGAACCGATTGCTGAATTTTTTTTTTCTTTTTCTGAATTGGTATTTGATTTTTAAGAGTGCTTTCAGATGAATGGAAAACATCAGCCTCGAGCTGTTAGCACAAGTACCCTTCCCCCCAAATTACCATTCTTTTCAGATTTTCATAAAGATATGATAACTTTTGAAAAGTAAATATTTCTCCTCTGTATTTTTTTTTTTCTACAGTGAGACCATCTCTCATTTGCTTTGTTTTGTGTAACACCACGCAGATGGTACAGATGTTAGGGGCCAAGAGGTGAAGAGGCTAGCATGGTTCAGC
The DNA here is from genome assembly GCA_008921705.1 of Burhinus oedicnemus. Lineage (NCBI taxonomy): Eukaryota > Metazoa > Chordata > Aves > Charadriiformes > Burhinidae > Burhinus > Burhinus oedicnemus. Next base: position 147,692 of record VFFE01005709.1, read on the forward strand.
CAAGAGAGAGGCCAAGTGAGAGAGGGCACTCAGGTTTATAGGCAGGTGTAGGAGGACAGAAAAAACCTTTTTCCTCTTAACCACATCTGCTCAGGAAGCAACCATCATCAGATGCAGGGTATATAGCTAATGCTACCAGCCATCAAGGGAGTTTGGGCCTCTACATGCCACTTGTCCTAGTAGAATTTCTCTTCAGGTTACACAGCTGGGCCTGTTGCTATCGGTTTGGGCTTATCCCCCTATGGTATTTGGGGAGGGGGAAGAGAGAGAGAGAGCGTGCTTCAATCTCTGCAGTTGCTCCTCTGGCACCTCTCAGCCTCTACAGAGACATAATGGCACACTAAGCCGTCAGAGGTACTGTAAAACTACTGTAAAGCATAACTGCTGTCTTTTGACAGACTCTTTCTATTGCTGGCAGTTGTCTTCATTCCTATTACTGTGTCAGTTATTTGGTTTTTTTCTTTGTCTTGAAGTGATTTTTTTTTTCTTTTTTTTTTTTTTTTTTCTTCCCTCTAACCTGAATTTCTGTATGGAAAGGGAGGATAAGGTGGCTGTTTACCAGGCAGTGCTTTTAGGATGTGATGCTGGGGGGCCCTACCCAGGACAGGCAGTGTATTCCTGGGGTCATTACCCTGCATGAGTTTAGTAAGACTGGGGGGACCAAATGAGATAAGTGCTAACTCCTCATAAAACAAGCAAAACAAAATGGGAGTGCTGAATGCTGTGAAGGCAATTGGTTTGAGTAATCCTTGTTTGTTGAGAGAGAGGTTTAAAGGTGTATTTAGAGGGAACTTTTAGGTAAATTGCTCTGTGGCAGGACTTGGTAAGGTTTTTCCAAGTGTCCTTCAACATACTCAGAAAAAGTTCTTTAAGAATTAGATTGCTAACATGAATGTATCCTGTACCAGCAAGAGTCAATCTTTGAACCTTCTTTCTCTTCATCCTAAGTATCTTGCCACTGCCTTAGAGCACAGGGCAGAAGGGACAACTGGCTCAACTCCTGAAGCAGTTCACAAGTTTCAGGTCCTATGATAACCTTCTATAGAGATTTAATTCCGAGTGAAACAGAGAGCATCTGGTTCAGGTCTACCAAGAGTTACAACGTGCTAAACTGTGGGGCCTTCAGTGCAAAAGGCAGAAAGTTTCAGAGGTTTCAACAATGTACTGGGGAAAGTTCATAGAAGTAAAAGAGTAAAAAAATGTCTTAATAAAGCCATTTAATACTGCATAAGTATTGGTGAGCTTGCCAATCTGCTTTGAACAGGAGTCCTAATACCTGAGTTTTGTCACATGGACTCATTGTATAGCTGAGTGCCCAAGAACAGGATTCACATAGAACCACAAACTTGTCTTAGGTGGCCTAAGCAAGGCTGCAGGAGGTGCTGAGGAAAGGGTTGGGGCCTCATAGTTAAATGGTTTTCTCTGCTGTCGTAGTTTACAATATTTCTCCACTGCTGCTCCTGTAAAAAAGAGCAATCCCACTGGGAACAATAAGAATGTGCATGAAATGGTAATCAGAATAATAATTTGAATAATTTTGAGCATTAATGTGATTACAGTAGCATCTGAAGTCAGTGTAGATCTTTTTAGTTCCAGATTTCAGCAGTTTGTATCTGAGTCTGAATTTTCATGGGCGACCATACTTAAACACTAGTTTAAATGCTACATAGTTCCTCCACTAATATTAGTAAAGCTATAAGCGAGCGTCGTTATCATAAAATCCATTCTTGAACAATTCAAGGAACTGTCAGTATCTTGCTAGCAATGGCGTTATCTTTGCTGTTGATCGAGATGTGTGATTGTCAGTCACATAATAGGGTTTTTGTGTTCCATTGCTATTGTTGCACACAGACCTGACTGAACTAAAGCTGAGACTGGTGGTCTCAGTTGAAATAACTGATTCTATGGATTTGGCACAAAATGTTTTCCTGAAACACAGTACATCAACTTACTTTAAGATTTTAGTATGTCTACATACCTTTTCCAAGATTATGTTGCGGATTTACCACAGTCCCTATGAGGAGGGCAATGGGAGGTGATTTTACACTAGAATTTATTTCAGTATTGATGCCCGAGGTGATGCACAGCAAGGAGCAAATTATCTTGCACTCAAGGTCATGTGTCAGAACCATCCTTAGGTGTGCTGCAGCGCAAGAGGGGGTGTAATTCATCTGTCTCTAAAATTGCACCTGGCAGGAAGACCCACCATGGTGGTGCTCTTGTTTCTTTTGCTGGAGGACCCCCTCTGCCACATGTAGTCAAAATGAGAGAAAACTGTGAAGATGCAGTGTGTGGGGGGGGGGATAGAGCCAAACAAAGGCCATGCGGAGGAAGTGTCACACTCTGAGCACAGGATATATTTTGTGGCTGAAAAAGTATATGTCCTCTGTTCTGTCTGATATGTAAAAGAAGGGAGAGAGGAAACAGTCTTCTGAGCTTGTCCCTCTGCTTCTACCCAGATAGCCAGTAAGATGTCCTGGCCTCCTCATTTTCCAGTAGAAATAAGAAAACGGGGCATTGTTTAGCTCTGTAACTCCACATTTCAGCAATCAAGTTACTACTTGGCTAAAAAGAAATAATTTATGTATTAGTAGTTTTCTCTCTTTCCTAGGGATCTTCTACAAATGTCTTCTAGCTCAGCCTAGCAATGTCACCTGCCTGTGGTCATCAGGTAGGCAGGTTCAGAAGGTACAATTTGGTATCTGATAGTGGCTTTTCTTAATTTTTCTCCTTGTCAATGCAATAGGCTTTTTTTCTTTATTGAAAAAAAATAGGAAGGAACATATTTTAGTTTGAGGACGATTTTATGTTTTTCTGATGTTGGGGCTCTTCCAGCATTTTTGTGAGCAGCTACTGCTTGGGGTTCATTCTCAGCCTGCCGAAGTGAGCTGTAATGAACACTATATTTAAGTAACAAAACCTTGCCTCTCTACTTTCTCTGTCTGTGGGAACACGTACTTTATGTTCAATTTTGGTTTGCTTGCTGGTTTGTTTTTTTGCCAATATGGATAACCAAAGAACTGCTAAACTTAATTTGCAGTGGTGGAAAGTGCTGTTCTGTAAATCACTCGCCTAACTGGGGAGGACTAGAGGGGTTAGGTGCAGGACATGGCTTGGAATGGGGTCAGGGTTGTGTTACGTATGTGCAAAGGTTGAGTCCTCTGCACTTTCACTTCTGAAATCCTGGTTTTGCTCAATGCAAGTAGCTTTTTTGTTTGTTTTTAATGAGTAATTAGCACACACACCCCCTCGCGCCCCCCCAGCTCTCCAACTCACGAGTAACCTTAAATGTGCAAAATCTGAGCATACACATATATAAGCCTGTTTTCCAGTGTTCAGTTACAGATGCTTTTAGATTAATACACCACCATTGCAAAAGTACACGTGCAGGGCTGTCACAGTGTGGCCTGGGGACAGAGGCTTGGGAGGCCAGAGCAAAGCTCTTGTTCTGTAGTTCAAAAAAATCACCATTAGCTGTAAGATAGCTGTTACCGTTTCAAGCAAATAAACTTAGAATACCATACTAGCTTCTCTTTTACATTGTTTTTCCATGCTACTGTATATTCCATACATGAAACTGAAGCGCAAGGGTTATATACTGAGGAGCTTACCATGGATTACCGTATCCGTGTTTCTGTGCGCTGAGACCTGAATATGTTGGTCCATGTTTCAGATAGCTGTTGATGCTCTGCCTGGTTGCTCTTGTACAGAAATGAGATCTAGTAGAGGATACAACTGGAATTTGAGTGGAGGAAAGGGGCCCTCCAGATCTGCATGGCTTTATAGTCTGACCAGAAGCAAGTAGACCATGTTTAGATTTTGTGATAAGTTGCACCTGCCCTGCCTCTCATGTGTTTGTAGTAATATCAGGAATTGAATCGGATGCATTTCCCAGAGAGTTACTAATTCAAACATACACGTATATTTTATTAAATAAGGAGAAAGTATGGCAAAATTAAGCACAAAAAGAAAAGGGAAAAAAAACCCCTGCCTGATTCTAAGATACCATTGTAAAAGATGCCATAGAAATTAGATACACATACCAGATTTAATGTAATACGGTCCTTTGTAATCTAATTACATAAGCATTGCTATGGTTTGTTTTGTAAATGGAACTATGGGGGGACTTTTGGGAAAAAAAAAAAGTATTTAAGTCAGCATAAGATATAAAAGCAATTTCCTTTAAACTGGAAAAACAAGAAATCGCAGCACTGTGCATTCAGTCCACATAATAAATCATATCATGTTGAATGCTCCAGATCTGAGAGGTGACATTGAGCACTGGAGGCTTTCCAGGAATCAGCAGTAGCTAAATGGTGCAAATGGGCAAGATATCAGTCTTTTGTTTCTTGCCCAGTTTAAGGGTAGTCCCTTGGAAATAAGAAAATAACAGGATTTCCCTGGCCTGTGTTGGATCTCCAGTATTCATCTGAATACAAAGAAAACTGAGATATTTTTTCAGTTAAACCCCTCCAAAAAGGAAAGAAAAATATTATCTGGAAACTATATTGCTCAAATTCTGCCAATTTTAATTGTAGAAGAAGGACTGTTTTGAAGCAGTGTGATGCAAAGAATGAGCTCAGTGACTATGAGGGCATTGAGTCTGCGGTCTTTGAAGCGTATGGCTCTTACTGTTGTATTTCACCTTCTAGCTGGTGCTGGCTGTCCAGTTTGAATTTTGCACCTTTTATAAAATCAGTCAGTGTTTCTTACTGCTTTCTCCAGTGCATGAGTATGGTCCATGTGAAGCAGATCACTGCTGCTTCTTGGAGACTCACTGGAGCAAGCTCTCACCTAGGTTTCCACTGATGACCGTGTTCTTGCAAGCACAGGAGAGGGTCTCATGGCACTCTGCCAACCTCAAGTGGGAGGTGGACGGAGCCAGCCACACTTGCTGGTGTTTCCATGACCCTCCTGTGGTGCTTTGGGTCTGAAGGGCCGCACTTCCAGTCACCGCTGCTTTGGCATTGCTTGCAGTCCCCTCCCTTGGCAATGCACCTATGGGTTTGCAAGCCTCTGATCCACGTCCTGGCTGTGCTGGGAAGTGACGATGCTTCTGGAAGTGTTTGCATGGCACAGCAAGCCATGGTATTTTAACCACTATGCCATTTAGGCCTGCTACGGAAGGAATTAAACATTAGTTGAAGAGTCAGCTAGTGCCTGAAACCTTGTCGGTCTTAACTCACACCAAGAGTTGCCCTGCTGGCAGCAATGTTGAGGAAGAAGTGTCCAACATAAATTTACTTGTGATCTTGTTTGTGTCTTCCACAGAGTTCAGAACAAGGTATACTTCATAAAAAGTATGTTCATTTGCTGGGAAAACTAGTGCAAAAAATGATGCATGCTAGAACAGAAGAGTTGGTATTTATAGCTTGAAGAATATTTAATATTTGGATCAGAGCAAAAATGTGGTGGTAGAGTTTTTTTGTTGTGTGGGGTGTTTTGGTTTTTTTTCCTCAAAGCACAACCTCTTTTTGCTGGAATACTCTTTAGGTCATACAAAAGTGGCAATATTTTAACCTGTTTAAATCTTCCTGCATGAATATATCATCTCACTTTAAAACAGACTGTGTCCTGTAAACTAGCAAGCGTAGGCTGATCTGAAGAATATATATCTGGACTCAGCTGGGTATCCTTGCAGGACTTTGAACTAGTTTAAATCTACTGGCGTAAAATTATACCATTTAGTTCCTCAAGTGTAATGTCTATCCAGGTGTAAAATGACACCCATTATTAGGCCATAATTAGCAGGTGTGTCAATGCTGGTGTAGATCAGGAAGGCAGTTTTGAAACAGTTCCCCTCCTCGTCCCCACTTCCCCATGAGTTGGCTGGTGTCATGTGGCAGCCTTGGGAAGTCCAGATGTCCCGAGACTGAGGGGAGGGTACTGAGAAGGCAGAGCCAGGCTCTGTGTGGAGGTGCACACAGAGCAGGGGGAGAGGCAACGGTCATGAACTGAGACAGGGAAGGGCCCGATTTGCCAAAGGGAACACAAATCTAAAATAAAAAAAATCTGTCACTGTGACTGCCGTCAAGGCCTGGACCAGGTTGCCCAGAAAAGCCACGCAGTCTCCATTGTTGGAGGCTTTCAAGACCCAGCGGCACAAAGCTCTGAGCACCCTGGTCTATGATTAGATTAAACTAAACTGAAGGATGTGCTCTAGGAGTATCTAACGTGCTGCACCCATTAGGGCCTGTTTTTACCGGGCTCTTCAAAGGAGATTTGAAAGAGGCCAGAGGAGCATGGATGGAGTACAGGGGCATAGAAAGTATTTCTGGGTACAGAAAGCAGAACAGGAGAGAGTGCTGACTTGTTTGTGAAAGACAGACATTGAGGTTACTGAAGTATAACACAGTGAAGGACACTGTACATGTCATGCCTGTGACACTACTTGATCCCCAGGGAACATTGCTTTGCTAAACTGAGCAATTGTTTTCAAACGCAGATTAATAAAACTCTTAAAATTGTTCCTTTATCACCTTCTTTCTCATACCCGCTTAATTATGTTGGGCACCTGTCTCCAAAATTAGAAAAATCATCATCTTTTATGATCTATCTTACTCAAAGGGAAACACTTTATGCAGATTACTTCCTCAGCAAGCAGTTCTTCACAACGTAAGCACATTTACTGACGATTTAGCTGACCTTTCCCTTCTGGGCCCTGATAGTGATGTAACTTCTGTTTGCTTTCAGAAGTACATGCTGCATCTGTCATGCTCCTGTCCTGAATGGTTGCAGAAAGAACTAGTATATGTATTTCTGCGGTACAGACTCCTGTGGTGTTTGTGTTAGAGTTTCTGAATTGGTGTAATTCATAGTCACATTGTGAAGATTCAGAGTGCAGAGCATCCCTACAAAGCAAGCCGACTCTTGCATCTGAGTGACATCCAGCACAAGTCACAGGAAAACTTCCAGTGTCTTCGGTATCTCATCTGGTATTGTCAAGCCTATTCCCAGAATCACAGATATCTGAATTTCCAGTGGTGTGCTTTTTCCATTTCACTGACCAATAGTGTTCTTTGGTGGGTTTTTTCCCCATAGCATGTCCACGCTTCAACACTCTCTGGAACAGATAAATATTGAAGGCTAAATAAAATAATTACTGCTCTTGGTGGAGGATGAGAATTAGTTTTTGCAACTACATTGCAAATATTTTGAGAGGAACATGGTGGGAGTTCTCCTTTTCTCAAAATGGCTGCCCTATATACAAGATTTCCAGTCCAAGAGACAGTTAAAAAAGCTAGCTTTTCAGGTTCCCAAATTAGATCTCATATGTACACATCATTACTTCTATGAAATGCTTTCAAATTGCCCTGATTACAAAATACTTCTTGTAATCAGATCAAGTTGAACAGGAAATCTCAACTAAGTGCAGTATCTTGTGAGTAATTGCTGTACAAATACTTTAAATAAATTGTGAGCAATTTCTTATGCAGTGGCTTTAGCTAATGTTATTAGGATGCTTAATTGACTTTTCTGTGTGTCAGGTTTAGCTACAATGCTGAAATCTGAAGGGAATAGAACATCTGTACTGAAATTGAGGTGCAGTACTTCATTTGCATTGAGGCATGAGTGACAATTTTTCTTTCATAGGTCTGTAAGCATTGATTAAAAATGAATAAGAAGAAGGTTGGGGAAAAAAGCTGGAATCAAAAAGTTGAGGACTTTTTGGAATTACCTATTTGGATACGTGGAGTAAAAGATTTGGGGGGTGGGATGGGGACCGTGTGCAAGAGGAGGGGAGTATCTGTAGACATGGAATTTT
>VFFE01005709.1:155476-255127 GCA_008921705.1 Burhinus oedicnemus
CCCCAGTAGCAAAACCAGTTCTGAGATACAGAGATGAGCATTCAAGCTGGTCGTGAGTAAGCAGTAACAAATTCTTGAACCATGGTCTCAATCCCGGTATGAAGTAAATGTCATTGTATGGTGAGGAGAGTCTTCTTTTTTCTTTTTTCTTTTTTTTCTTTTTTTTTAATTACTTTTCTTTTCCTCTGATAATGCCTCTAAAAGTTTTGAATTTGTCTCTACATAGCATGAGGAAATTTCACAGTTGGCTTCCACCCTCCCTCCAAGCATTTGTAGAACACAAGCTGGTTTCCTCCCTGGTTCCACTGAAGTGGCTCAAAGATTTCTGTTGGGTAGGGTTTGGGTTGCCGGGTAGAGGGATGGGATTTTTTTACTACACTGTAGGTTGAGTTCACTGTGAGAATGGTTGGTTGATGGGAAAATCAGCTTTTTTGGTTTTTGTTTAAGAGTTCTTGTAGTATGTCTTCAATGACTTCTCAGCACCTGGAGACAATGTTGCACACTAGGAAGTTGGTGTAATGGCACCATGTTTTCTTTTGTCATTTTTGTTTTGTTGTTGAATTTACATCTAACTCATCACTTGATTGTTTAGTCATATAGACTGATTTATATCAAAGTTATGTGTGTTGTTAACAAACTAGATTGCTTTGATCTGGTATAATACAGGAGGATTTGTCCAAAGATACAAAGACACAAGCCAGTACACATATGCTACAGCTATGCAAAGATGACATAATTCTATGAAATGAAACTAAAATCAGCAATGTCATTTTAGATAATTTTGTAGTCTTTTAATGTCAGCACTAATGTATGTTCAAAGACTGTCTTAATTTAAAACACTACAATATCCACATAAAAGGGAGCCCTTTTGATTCAACTTTTGGAGTTTAAGGCAGAAGAGAGAAGAAAGCCTATAGAATTTTGCAAGCTTTTCACTGAATCAAATCAGTTTATTTTAAACTTCAAATTATGTGTTTTATTTCAATATCATTGCAATGTGAATCTTTCACATAACATTAACAGGCACTGCAACTTGTTCTACAAGATAGCACAGCAGTTATTTACATAAAACATGAAGATAAAACCAAGGGACTTCTCTTACATTTGCTGTCCTGTTTTAAATTATTTCCATTTTAAAAACAAAAGCAAAATATATGTTGAGAATAATTGTAAGTGAGGTGGAAAAAAACGCTTTTAACACCCCGCCCAGTCCCTCCCCCATTAAGGCTATTGTTAAGAAACTATGTGGAATATGCATGAGTATTGCTGAGGAACTGCAGCAGGGACTGATTTAATAATTAATGCATGGGAATTATTTATTTCCCTAATATATTGTAAAGCTCTGTCATTTCAGTAATGAAAAACAGTCTTGGTGGTGCTGGAGCCTTGAAAACACAAAGGACGATGAAAATCATTGAGGCTTGTTTATTACCTGAATATGTGATTGTAATATTTTTAAATTAAATGTTAAAGCTTTTTTTAATATATATTCAATACCTACATATTGTTTATTAGTGGACATTTGTTAGATTTCAGTGGGAACTACAGAAACATTGATCAAAGTGAGATTTTTCTTTCATCAGGGGATAATTCCTTTCATAAAAAGTATCTGTTAGAAAACACCTTCCCTGATTCGGCATGCTTTATCGCCTAGCTCATGCTCACACATATATGACTTGTTCCACTAGAAATGCCATTTCAAATGTGTATTAGATACTTACTTTTCACAGTTCAGCAAGTTACTCTGATGTTCATGTTCTGCTTTTGGTTTTCTTCTTCTGCAGTGTAGTGCTTTTGCTTGTCTTCATTTTGTGTTGTTGATATGGGGCTGTTTCATAAACTTACCAAGCTCATTTCTACTTCTAATCTCGTTCTCTAAACTGCTTGCTGCTCCTCCAATCCAACACCATCCACAAATTTTAGATGCCTTCTCCAATTCTATCAGAGTAACTGCTTAAAATATTGAATGCACCCAAGCCCAGCAAAGACTTCTCCACACAGATCCTACTTAAAACACGTTCTTGATTTGTGCTGCGTGATTAATAGCTACTTTTTTAGATAGATGTTCTCAACCAATCCATCAATTCAACAGTGATTTAAGGGAACAATGTCAACAGGCTTAATAAAACACAACACTTGATGTCACCTCTTCTGCTCCCATTCTCGTTTCTTTCTGCCCTTCCCTCCAACCCGTGAGGTCAAGAAAGAGATTAAATTGATTACACTTAACCTTGCTCTTGACAAGACTGTGACATTTGGGGGTTGGGGTGGAGGAAAGATGTCATACAGCTGTTCGTTTAATAATTTAATATCATTCCAGGTAATCAAATTGACTTGTCTGTAAGTCTTTTTCTTCCCCCTTTTTAAAGACTAGACACTATTTGGTTTTTCCCCAGAAATAACACTTGCTGTTTTTTCCACAATTTTTTCCAGCTCGTTCCTAAATAATACTGGGGTAAACATTATCATCCTGTTGACATGAATAAAACTAACTTAACTAAATATTTCTTGACCTGTTCTTTCTGTATTTTGACCTGTATTCCTCCTCCATTGTTGAAGCTAATTAAAGTACTTAGTTATAACTAACTTTTTTATGATGAGAAGGTTTTGAATACTTTAGTCTCTTGTAGGCTCTCCTTCCCCCTTGATTAATGGACTTTTTAATTAACTGAGATAATGGTCTTCCTCTTTTTCCTGGTGTACTTAGAGAATCCTCACTAGTTGTAACTTATTTTGCCTCTTTACCTTTCTGACTTTACCTCTACCTGTTTTTTCCTTCACATGACTGGTGAGCTATGTGGTTTTGCCTCCATGTTTTCTATGATTTCCTTCTGCTTTTTAAGTCTTTAAAGTGTCTCATTGCTCCTTATTAGTGCGGTTGTTTGCTGTGCTTTTATTATTCTTCCTTCCAATAACTGCAGTTCTGAATATCTTTATCCCTGAGGCTGTCTTTCTAAGAAGCTTCTAACAGTTTGCTGCAGCTTTTTTAAAAAGTATACTTGTCCTTACTTTGTATTTATTTTCTTATTGATAAATCCCAGAGCACCTGCTCAGGCTTTCTTTTAGGTTGATACTTATTTTCTAGCTTTACAGATGTTTTCCTACTGGACAACACATTAAAGGCATGATGTGGTGATGTCCAACTACAAAAGGGATATGGACATACTGGAGAGAGTCCAATGAAAGGCCTTGAAAATGATTAAGGGAGCATCTCTCCTATGAGGAAAGGCTGAGAGGGCTTGGAATGTTTAGCCTGGAGAAGAGAGGGCTCAGGGAGAATCTCATCAGTGTATATAAATACGTGGATGGAGGGCGTAAATAAGATGCAGCCTGGCTGTTTTCAGTGGTGCCCGGTGACAGGACCAGAGGCAACAGGCACAAACTGAAACACAGGAGGTTGCCTCTGAATATCAGGAAACACTTTTTCACTGTCAAGGTGACCAGAAAGGTTGTGGGGTCTCTCTCAAAACCCAACTGGATATGGTCCTAGGCAACCAGCTCTAGGGGACCCTGCTTGAGCAGGGGGTTTGGACCAGATGACCTCTGGAGGTCCTTGCTAACCTCCACCCTTCTGCAATTCTGTGATGGCTTGACACTTCAAGATTGTGGCACATACTTGTGCTGTGATTGTCGCTCACTGTAAACACTTTTGAAGTATTATCATTTAGTATAATACTTCAGAGACTAATATTTAATGAAACTACAGCAGTTTTGGAGATTAACGGGCATGTTTGGGGTAGAGATAATATGACAGGGAGCACTGATACTGTCATCTGAATGGTTATGTCTGGGTTTTCTTTCTTTAGAGAATTTTGTTGTTGGGGTTTTGGTGTTTTGGTTTTGGGGTTTTTTTAATTGTCACAAAAAACAACTGTGTAGTTTGAGTCTGAGCTCAGCAGACCTGGTCAGACTTCTTGCAGGAACACAGGCTTGAGAGGACACTTGGTCATCAAGTCCAACCACTGTCATGGACATCATAACAAAGATCTCTCCTCATAAGCAATCATCTTCTCTCCATGTCACTTCAGTTGGGAGAGGGAAGAAGCAGACAACTGTTTCATTGACAACTGTTAGTGACAAAGACAGTGTCCCTGTCTTACCCTAACTTCAGTTATCTATAAAAGATATGAATTAGTCATTTGGAGTGACATCAAATGCGACTGTATCATTAGCGAGAGTGTTTGTGTAGCACCGTTCCAGGACCTATTTTCTCTCCTCTCTCCAATATTTCTGTTGTGTGTATGTAAACTTAATACTCTACTCTTATAGAATTTTAATTTTTATTAAATAAAGGAAATAATACATCTGCTGTGGGGAGGGGGAACCTGCATATCTCAAGCATTTAAAAGATCTCAGCATAGACCTGCGAGACTACACTTGAGTCAGAGGAGAACACTGAGGAAATGCCCTCTTGCTGCTGTTTATTGCTCAATAGTAGCACAGTAGAAAGATTTAAAAATGGGTAGAGAAAGAAAGATAGCACAGGCTTGCACAGATTTTACTCAACTTAATAGCTTGAACAGTGCACGTGTTTTTGTGCTCACTATTACTTATATGCATGTGCTGCTGTTGTATTATTTGCCCAGGATCTCCAAACATCAGTAGCTGCGGTTGGAGGGCCACACTACAGGCCTCACCTCACCACCTTCCCAGTATGGGCAGTTTCCACTTATTCCCTGACGCAGCAACTAGTTTCTTCTCTTTTCTCTTTCCATTGATGCATTAGCTGCTGAAAGGGCTCGTTGCAGTCTGACACAGAGCTGGGCAGATCCTGCTGGCTCTGTGGCGAGGGATGGACATCTCATCTGCTGCAGCCTGGGACAAGATCCAGGTTTCTGTACCAGAGGGATAAGGAATAAACTCCTTTCCTAGCACAAAGACAGGAGCATTTTCAGCTCAGCTGCACATGCTCAAAGCCAGCTTAGAAGGGAGGAGGCTTTCTGCCATTTGGGCTGTTCCCTCCTCAGACATGGTTGCCTGCTTCTGGGGCAAAGGCAAGACTGGATGGAAGCAAGCTGCCAGCCAGATCCAGCTCCAGGGCTGCCCACTGGACTACACTAATAGACAAACTTGTTGGCTTATTTTAGAAGTAAATTTGCATATTTGGAGTTCATGCATTGTGTGCATGCGTGAGAGGCGTTCTTTTCCACCGTAGGATATTTGTTGAGTCACTTCTGTAGGTGGTCCCAAGCATGTAGAACATATTAGCCTGGCTAGGGACTTCGTGCACTGTATTACAATAAAGTTTTAGGTTATCCTTCTTGCTCAGAAATAGCTTATTTTGGTTTTTAATCTGTATTTAAAGATTTTCCTTGCTTTCAAAGTTTAACTAACAAGGTCTACTCCTCTAGTTCTTGTTGCATGGATGAACAGCCCACACTGCTTGCCATGGCAGGTGTTCTGGGCCAACATCATATCACGTTAGCCTAAGCTGCATGGTACTCCTTGAGGCTTTATGGAATAGTAAGCAAGCCTAAAACTTCATATTTCTCAGCCATCTATTCTGAAAAGTTTACTCTCCCACTCTGTAATAACTTTCAGACAAATAACAGGATATTTTCAATTTTTTAATCTATTTCTTAAGCTTTCTACAGCTCAGTTGAAAACATGGAAATGTCCATTCTGAAGCAGATTTTTTTTAAAATGGCTTTAACATTTATGAGTTGATGTTTCAAGAGCCAGTTGATTGATTGAATCCTAATAGATGGCCTGTCTAATCCCATCTTATCTCTCCCATTTCCTCTCCTTGAGGAGTTTATATGCAACAGACGGTCTTTAGTGTATTCTGTCACCCAGTATAGTAGCCAAATGATATTGTCTGCACTGTAGAGGGACACTGAAACAAAATCGGCTCTTAAATGAGTGAAACCTCTTGAAGCTAATAGGAGAGAGCCCTACTTTAAGAAAAGGATTGACTTTTTATCTAAATGTTTCATGATAAAAATGTCCCTCTCCTAGCTTCAGTGCTGAGGTAACTAAGGTCTAGAGAAGCAACGTGGCTTGCCAAGATGACACAGTGGGTTAATGGCAGAGCAAGAAGTAAAACCAAGTCTCTGACTCACATCCTGGTTATTTGATACTTTGAACCCTATTGTCTTAAGTGACTTCTTGGAGGCCATTGAGGAAGTATTTTGCAGAGCAAGAAATAGCTACCATTTGTGCATATTCTTAAGATCATTTCCTTAGGAGTGTTTTTTTATCCTTTCTTACTCTTTAGTCTCATTTGTTTTCCACCGGTTCTAATGAGCTTGATCTTTTCCTTAAATCATGTGCTTGACTGCTGTTCTGGCCAGTTAAGGTCTCTGACAAAAGATTTTTCTTTTTCTTTTTTTCTTTTTTTTTTCTGTACCCGAAAAAAGTCATTGGAGTAAAAGATGCCTTATTTTTCTTGCTTATTAAAACTGCAAAGCTGGTGAGACTGCAAGTTACTCTCTCCTAGGTCTATTAGCAAATTACAATTTGTGTAATGGAAGAGGGTTTCTTCAGGTTTGTAATGAAAGATTTCCTAAGCCTTAAGCTTGACTGAGAACAGAAAGTATTTTTGTCAACCCAAAGGAAAATGTATATGTGTGTATCCTCTATGGTAGAGTTGTAGCATTAAAAAAAAAAGGCAAAAAAAATGCACCCCCCAAGTAGATGCTGGTTTTCTGAATCTTTGCTTTTTTTCTTATAACAGGAAAATACTTTGATTTCCTGCAGTTTAATTTTTGAAAATTAGTGTAGATCTAGTTCTGTAGCCCTTAATTACAAAACGCCTTGTTGACTTCAAGGAGAGGAATGCACTGGTTCAGTCTCTCTGAAATAGCAAAACTAATGCTCTGGTTTTATTTGGCTCCTTGACAGAGGTTGAATTCTTATCTGTGATCGATATGAGCAGAATTGACTCTGTTCTGTGGTGCCTCAGATTTATGGTATGAGTAAAAATAACTTTTCATATGTCAAGTTCTAGCGGTATAACTATTAGTATCCCAGATCATTCAGATTATCCAAGTAATGAGATGTTCAAAAGGTTACTTCTATGTAAAATACATCTATTTACACCCTTCTTGGCTCTGTAACAGTGAAAGTGTTATCCTGTCTCTGTGAAGTTATTCATATTTACCCTGTGATGAAAACAAGTTTAAGACAGCCACTAAAGTTTTCTTGGCAAATAAGTGCTTCATATAAAGGTATGAAAAATATGCTTCATTGCTATCTGGCTTCTTAGTATTCCTTGTGTTTTATTATCATCTCTGTAATTTTCTGATTTTTATTTCTTTCAATAATGTGGAAAAAATCAAATGCTCCAAGAAAAGCTGTCCTTGTAAACAGCGGGAGCTTATAACACCACCAGATTAAGCTGGGAGGCTCAAGAACTTGTTTTTCTATAGATTTGTCCCGCAATTTGTGGCTGTACAAGGGTTAGCAATGTTTGCATAGCATAGTAGATAAAGCACTGATTTGTTTTGTGTTTGTAACAGCTAGATCCGAATTACAGGTTAAGCAAAGTGTTTAAGCCTGTCCGGAAAGTTTGGGGCCTAAACACAATTGGTGAACGTAGCTCTTTCACTTTGAAATGTGATATGCTGGTGGCTACTTTGAGTTTCAGCTATGTTTCTGTCCATGCCTACCGCTTGTTTTAGGAAATTTTCAAAGGGGCAGAGGGGAATCTTTTGTAGACAAATTGAATGCTTTGAAGTGACTTTTATCTTGTATGGAGGAGAACCTAGACTTCTACTTTTTCAGGCACTGAAGGGAACTTGCAGAGCTCTGACATTTGTCCAGTGGCAGAGAGTTACTTAATCTGATAAATGATTAATACAGTCACAAAAAGAAAAAAGAGCTTTTGCTATTCACAAAGCTTCAAGAAAGGAAATTAAACAGCCGCAGGGAAGACACCCAATTAAAACTATCTGCCAGCTGTTCCTTTTTTCTAATTTAAAAATAGCTGCATTTAAAATAGAACAAGAAGCACTTTTGAGTCTGAGCACATACAGTCCAGCTGATTATTGGCCATCAGATTTCAGTATCTTGTGTAACAGTGGGTGGGAACTGCTTAATGGGGCAGTATCTTGTCCTCATTTATTTCTATAGTTGTTGTGTACTCTGCATATTTTATTATGGGTCTCTGTGCAAATGGCTTTCCCAGGTCTGAGAAGGACAAAACACTGAGACTAGGTGTATTCCCAAACAGAAAAATGAGGAATCAAAGAGTTTCTCTTTTTCAGTCTGCTATTTAGACCAAAACTCTTTCTTGTTTGAGATTTTTTGCAGTGCAAATTGGGAAGTGGAGAATGCAAGTGCCAAACTTTGTGGTTTTGAAGTTCCATTTTCAGAACAGTAAAATTATTTGTTTGATCAGAAATGCAGAGGAGGGAGAAAGTACAAATAGAATTTCACAGGATGCAGAAAAATTATCTTGAACTTAAAATGTATCTATGGATTTACCACGTAACTCTGCATACGTGTGTACATATATATATATATTTGCACTTTTTTATTAGCTCACAAGTAATTTTAAAAGTTCCAGTGATTAGCAGTATATAGAGAAGCTCCTTGGAGCCTTCTCAGCATGTTATTGCAGTAAGAACTATTCAATTCCAGTGAAAGATGTACAGTGCATACACCCACAAAAAATATTTGTGCTCTGGCCAAGTAGTTAATCACAAATAATTATGTGAACAATCTCAGTTAATGCATAAGCTTGTTATCCATATTCATATTTTCATCTTCTGGTGGTCCTTTAGCACTGTTTATTGCAACCTATTTTAGGAGAATTTGGGAAAGGAAGGACACAATAATTCTATGGTCAGTGTCTCAGCTGGCAGTGTATGGGCTCATCCACAAAGGAAAAAGGCGTAGAGGTGTTCTAGATCAGTGAAAACGTGGTTTGAGCTTGGATTGCTGGTGAACTCAAGGCCCGCTTTCACTGTACCCCAAACTATACTACAGTCTTGGAAAAAGCAGGACTGTGCTGCTATTGGGATGTAGTTGGAATCGGTGCTGCTTGTGATGGTGTAAGAGGCATATTATTTTGGCTCCCTAAACCTGTGATTAGGCATCAAAGGAATCCTAGCTCGTATATGGATTCAAAGAAATTCCCAGTGTAGTCTTCAGGAGTTTATAAATCATCACCAGATAATGTTTCCACTGAACTTACAGTGGTCTCAGTAGTCATTTCATAACAAGATATTATACACCTTTGGTTTGTGTACTAGTCAGCTGCTTTTGTCCCATACCAATAACAAGTGTTGGTCCTTTCTTCTCTACAGGGGCCACATTAAATAGCACAGAGAACAACAGAAACATAACCAACTTGTTGTCTATCTGATTAATAAATTTACCCTATTCATCTGGTTTCCATATCATGTCATGTAGGCCTGTTTCAGTGTCTTTTTGCCCACCTGTTGAGGAATGACAGTAGTATAATTATAACACCTTGCAGATACAACACCTGTCTGTAGTCTCAAAAACACTGTACAGACACTAATTTTCTCACATCTCCAATCCTACCTTATTGCAAAGAACCAAAATAGAATGTACCCCTTTAAATAGATGGAACTTCTGAAATTTAAAAAAAACTTAAAAAAAAAAAATTATGTGGGGAATAAGGTCAGTGACAATGAACCTGTCTCTGTTAGCACGATACAATACAAAGGAGAGATACCTGAGCAAGCATCACCCTGTGGAGATTGAGCCCTAGATTACCCAAGCTCATTGGTTTTTAGTGTCTCACTAGCTTGTTTAGGGGTAACACTGGTATTGTTGCAACACACTGTGTACTTGAGGTAAAGATACCCCTAGGATCTGTCCGGGTAGAGCTCTGCTTCAACCATAAGGCTGCATTTCCCCACTGTATTTATGTCACTCTAATCAGTTCCTTTTTGATATGTCTCCTACTTTCATCTTACTTTGTGTCAGTTAGTGTGGGGGAAAAAAGTGTGTATTTCAGTGCAGAGAGATCAAGTATCTTCCTCTTGGTCTGGCACAGCAGAAACAGGAAAGGCTTTGGCTTGCCACAGTGTGCCCTCTTTCCTGTCACTTTTCCTTCTGCTACAGATATGTCATCTTTTTCTTCTCGTTCGACTCGCTTCAAAACTAAGAATCTGTCTCTCCTTATTTATAGAAATCTCTTTTAGCTAAATTACTGTACTTTCATAGGCTTAAAACTATTATATGAACCCTTTTTAGATATTTGCTGTTCTCAGATGTCACTCTTATGCTTCTGGACTGTGCTGAATTCCATCTATTGAACTCAGCAGGACTGGATGAGCACAAAATATGGGCAGCTATCACAGCCTCCTGCAGGACTCTGAGGCTGACATTGAGCATCAGTCAAGGGGAAACAGAAAGGGAAACAGAAAGGGAGTAGGACAGGGCAGCCCCAGAGATCCCTGGAAAGACTGATCTTCTTAAGGTATGTAGTAACAACCTGGGAAAAAATAATTTAACACCAAGGTCAAAATTTGAAGATTTCTATTTGTGTCTAGGCTTGTTAGGAGTAGCCTGGACCTTGGGGAGCATCGTTAGGACAAAATTAAGCTTGACGAATCGGCAGCAAAGTTGTAGGTGAAGTACAAGATCCAGTATCTTTACAATTGACAGCTAGGTTTAAACCTAGCTCTGTCCACTCAAGAAAGAAGTGGGCACACTGGACAAGTACTCACAAGTATCTTCTGCTTGGTTAAACAATCCTTTTATTGTGACTTAGTAGGTTTACCCACCATATTGCCACCAACCAGCCCCAGCTGCTATGGTGAGGTCACAGCTCAGAAACAATCAATTTTGCAGGAAACCCTGCAAATGCACCAAGAATTGGAGCTGGCTGCAAGCAGGAACCATGTAATCCAGCTGCAACGCTGATGCTTGAGAGGATTTCTCTACCATGTAGGGAGTTTCCTCTTGATCATTCCCCTTCCCTTTTGCCAGTCGTGTCAAGCTGACTATTTGTGTGTCCTCTCTGAAGGGTGGCAATCCCTTCAGGAGGAAGGAACAGATTGAATGATTGCATTTTTAGCACACTTTTTATTTTCCAAACTAAAAATTAGTTATGATTTAAAAGACAGTATTAATAACCCTAAATGATGAAGAATAATATTAGCTACAACATTAACCAGGAACACTTGTCTCTTACCACTTCTGCTAGCAAATTGCAGTGCCTGTGGAAGTGTCTCCTGTCACTCCAGAGGCAATAGTACTTCTCTCCCTGGTGATCTTAGAGACCTCTGACCCTCTCTGACTTTGACCTGGGTCTGCCTTTTGTAATTTCATTAATTATAATTTAGAAAATGATATTTTAACATAATAACTTTTTTTTTAAAGCTATTTAATAGCATCTTGGTGGCTAACAAACATTGTTACTCCATCACCTTTTATTTTATTTTCTGAACATTCTCAATGCTTTTGTACCTCTCATACAGTTATGACCTTGAAATTTGTTTGTTACCCCTATAATCTCCAAACTTACATCCTACACTTACAATTGAAGTTCTTAAATAAAATATGATAGAATTAGCAATGTAATGTAAATCCTGCACTCCATCCTGATGAATCCCAGCCTGTGTCCTGGTCATATTAGTTAGTCCTGTTGCTAACTATATTGCCTACCTGACTACTCTTCACATTAATATTAAACAGTCTCTTTCCCTTTTTCAAAGGGATGTCGCTTCTGCCTACTCTGTATTGCCACATTCTCACTTAATTGAGTCTCCCTTCTCTGGGTGATAAAAGATTAATTTATTTTGGTGCTTTTTTTCCTTTTCTTTTCTGCTTCTATTTTCTCAGCTCAAACTTCTTCATAGTCAAGCCATACTAAGTCCCATAATACCAAAACCTAAAAATCATTATCTGGGTTTTGACTAACCTGAAGATTCATGTTTGGGTCTGATCTGTAAATAGCTTTGTTCAAGCAAGATGTATGTAATTGTCCCATTTAGAAAAATAGTAGAACAAATGAAAACTGTTGTCTTATGTAACATTTATGTCAATGCCCTAGAATTGGGATTAATCTAAATAAATTAAATGATGGTGCTGAACTATCCTAAGAAAAAGAAAGCAACTACTATGGAGGAAATTGAAGAGGAGGGGGGAAAAAACTGCTCCAGTCACTGTGCGAATAGCTAGCAACTTGTCTTCTGGGTTCTCAGTGCAGAAGAAGATTTTCCTTAGCTTAATATTACTGTTGGAAAGAGTGAATATTCAAGTTTCTGCAGTTTTTTCAAAGTCAGATGTCACTTTGTATAATAGAACTTTTGTGACAGGCAATATTTCTTAATAACATGTTTTTAGGTATCCACAATGAAACTGATACCTTTCCAAGTGCTATGTAATTTGAAGTTGTGTAATAAAAGCAATGTATTTTAGAACTAAATACAGTAATCTAAACACTGCAAGGATATCTTTCCTTTTTAAATTCACAACCATGTCTAGTACCAACTTGTTTTTATCTCTTATGAGAATTTAAATGCTATGTTCCCATTTCCCCAAACACTACTAGTTTCTTTTTAAGAGCTATTTAGCACTAGCCTGCCTTTAAGGATAATAAGATAATACAATATTAAATTGTTCTCTCTGGTTATCCAAGGCCTCTAAACTTTCTTGAAAAAACTGGGTTCCCTGGTGCAGTTAGGGGGTATCGTAGCCATTTGAGGATGTAAAATGAGATATTGGAAAGCCGGAGTGGGTTGCCTTGGTCAGGCTACATGTCAGCGGGAGTGGAAGTCTTTCCCTCCTGGATGGGCTGTTTCAATGCACCTAATCCCCCATGTGGAAGCTGCAAATGCAAATCCAGCTCTAGACTTAAAGATGTTAAATTGAGAATTAGTATCAGGGAAGAAAGGCTGTAAGGGGATTTTTTCATTCATGTGAAATAAATCCTCCCTGCAGTGGCTGATCCAGCTTGATACCCTTAGCAGAAGGGCTGCTGAACAAGCACACTCGCTGCGGAGACGTTTCTAAAGCTGTTCAGTTATATCACCAGGCTTGTGGAATTAGAGGCCAGGAGACAACTGTCAGCTGCCGCTTGTCTGAGCGCAAGCATCGTCAAGAATTATGTCCCACCGCAGCCTGTCTAAGCTCTGTAAAGATATGTCAGCTTACAGGTGAAAGGAAATTTAGCCTGAAGTGTGTGTGCGTGTGTGACGGTGTGGGGTTTGGGGATTATTTTTTTTGGTAATGCTTCAGGACTGGGAAGGGAAGAAGGGCTGCTTCCTGATGGCATCAGGGCATTGACAACCGTCACCAGCGGGAATAGTAGTTAGCACCTTTGCAACGCTTTTTAGCATTGAAGTGCTTTACACACATCAGTTAATGTTACTCACCTCTCTTGATTCAGCAACCATTAATTTTCCTCTCCCTACGAAAGGGGAACAATTGCCTGATGTGATTGACAGTTTATTCAGAGCTAGAATTATCCGTACAAAGAGGGAGCCATGGGTTGGGGTTACTTAACTAAACCTCTCCAATCGCGGTGGACTGAGTGGGCTGGCAGTGCCAGGGCGGCTCTCTGGCAACCGCAACTAGACGTGAGGATGCTGCGGCAAAGGCACAGGCAGAGGTTTATTTGGCGGTGGTTGCTGAAGAGAGATTTTAATGCTTTGCCTGACTTACAGAGTTCAAATAGAAATTGTCACTTTTTTTTTTTTTTTCTTTCCCCACAGTTGGCCAGTGCAATTATATTTCAAGTAGGTAATACAGGCCGGCCACATGTCTTTATATACTGAGTTCAGTTCTGGATATGAACTTATTTTGGACGTGGCACTCCTGAAGATAATTGTGAGCTTTAACAGGATTTAACTGCTGCCTGGAGACCAAGTGTGCATACACCAATCTGTATGAGCAGTGAAGAGGGAGACTGCATGAGAGTGGAAATGTCTGATGCTCTTTGTTAGTAAAAGTCTTGGAAGATTCAGGAGAGTGAGAACATTTCCGTAGTGTTGTGTGGTTCTGGTTTTTATTGTTTAAACCATCCAATACGGCCGAGTGCAGAATAGTAATCCTGCTAACAAATGTGGGAAGTTCAGAATTGAATGAGTCTTTTGTGTTAAATTATACGAGTAGATACCTGGTTGTTTTGTTGGGTTTGGAGTTGTTTGTTGTTTTTGTTTTGTTTTGTTTTGTTTTAAGTGTAAGCTGAATTTATGTTCAGCTATACTATTGGACCATCTCTTCCCATCCAAACCAGTGAATTTTTAGAGTAATTTCTGTCAATTCCCCTACAGTAATTTCATTCTATCCCTTTCTTTCATTTTTCCCCTGTGGATCTTATCCATAAAGGTACCTGCAGGACAAATGATCAACAGTGTGGCTAAAATGTTTCTTGGCAGCATTCTTCCCCCCTCCGGTTTTGCAAGAGGCAGTATTTTTCTACCATGTCATGAAAATTCAGGTCACCCCATTGATTACATCTCTTAAAGAACTTGAATTCTGCTTCATCAGCATGAGGAAGAGAAGATGGTATGGCAGAGCATTTACTTGTGCATGTTCAAAGCTCCTAACAGAAAAAGAAGTTAATTTGATTTGACACAATTCTTTGCTCTAGTGGAAGTTTTCCTGGCTGAAGGTTTGGCTTGGCACAAAGATGGGGCTTGACTCTTGACTTTTATGGGGCCAGAGAGGAGAGAAGGAAATTCTTGCAGCATAAGGAAATATGTGTAGCAGCTATGTAACCATGCAAAATCGATTTTGCTCTCAATATTTATTACATAATTGGGAAGATGTCTGCCTCAGAGACTCTGGTTCCCAAGTGGATAAACTGAAACAATGAAGACTAATCAGTTTATTCCAATAAGAAAATAAAGGTACTCTGCAGAGCCAGGTGTAATATGTTTCCTGACATAGTAATAATTAATTAATATTTCACACTTTATTTTCCCTTCACTGAAATTTAACACTTAGTTCTATTCATTAAAAAGACTAGATATCTATCTGAACCATGTAACTCACCCAGTGGGATTACTAACCTCATTTTGCAGTGAGAAAATTGAGGTTCTCGGGAATAATCAATTGCTAGCCAAAATCACAGTAACAACACTGGTCACCCAAATGGCAATACTGTTGTTTTCCCAGTTCACTTCTTTCTCAGCCTCCTTAAACCTTCTCAATAGTGTCCTGAAAAGCAAGCAGATGTGAGTGGAGTTCACTCTTTCAACAGTGTGCTGAACCCGTGAGTCTATTTGCTTTTTAAAAATTTTGCATTTAAACCTACTTATCAGAAGGCTTTTTATCAAAAGACAAAATATGTCCTGCATTCCACCACATCTCTTTCTGGTTTGATACTAGTTTATAAAATTGTGTGCTTCTTTGCTCTGTTAGTAGCAGTACACTTAAATCAGTTTCTTAGTGCTTCATCACAGAGCATCTCAGAATAAAGCCAGTGAATAGTGTGCCAATAAATTAGCCATGATGCCCGTTACTTTCAAACCTTTTATTGGGAGGAGTCCCTCGAGGGAGGGAGGAACTTTCTCCTTTCTGCTAGATGTTTTGTTTTCCAACAAGATTTAACTGTGCTAGGCTGAGGTTTCTCTTCCCTGTGACCCCTGAAGTCTGAGGCAAGACCTGCCTGACTCCAGCTGATGTCCCCTGTCCCTCCTCCATCAGAACATCTGCTGACTTAATGTCGCTTGCTCTGACTTTTTTCCAGTCTCTTTCAGCATCCCTCCTTCTCCTGGGAGCTCTCAGTCTGTTCCTGGCATCTGTCCCCTTTTCATTTCTGGAGTGGCAAAGCAAAATACAATATATGTGTGTGTGTGTATATATATTTTTTAATTATTATGTTTTTAATTATTATTTTATCAGTGTCTGCCTTTTGTCAATAAATGGTCCTTACTGAGTTGTAAAGGCCTTGCAGCCTTGAAATCGTACAGTCCCCTTCTCCTAAGAAAGGGAATATTCACTTTCCAGGTCCTAATACTGTTCCGTGAAATTCACCCTACTATGCAGCAATGGTACTTCTAGGCAGGAGTGATTTTTCTCACTCTAGAAAGTGTGCCATTGCTTTTAGCAGTTGTTCTTTATTGCTGTACCTGGCTGTGGTTCCTCTGTGAGCTAGATGGGAATCTTAGCTTACAACCACAAACCAGAAGCAGCACTAATAAGCTAATACTTCTTAGGGCAGCAGTCTGGCTTTGCCAAAAAAATAACCTTGTGATCAGTCCAGATTTAGGTTAGATAGAAAAAGCCTAGCAGAGAGGTCTCATGTTTCTTTTCATTACTACTTTGAACTCTTTGCTTAACTGTTTTTTCACTGTGCAACCACAATGCGTGGCTTCCTCTCACAATGCTTGAACCTTGTCTTTCTGTTTTACTCATGTTTTCTTGACTCTTCATCATTTGGAGGTTGTTCATAACATAGTGACTTAGTTGCTTGCTGGCTGGAACATTATGTCTTCTTTACACTGCCTCTTTGCAAAATTGAAGACTGACTTTGCTGTAGCACAGCTGCTTTCCAAAGCCAGGTTCTGGCACTGCTCTGTTCCTCTCCTCCTGCCTGAGTCTTGTCCTGAAGACCTTCTACAGCCAAGACCTCCCATCATTTTGTAGACACGCTGAAGACATCAGCGTGTCAATGGATGTTGCATGTTGCATCTGCCTTACGAATGCTCTTTGTGGTTCTGGTTGGCCTGTATCAGAAGAAATATAGTAGAATGGAAATGGCACAGGAACGGTGGGGATAATCAGAGGTATGGAAATGATTCTGTAGAAACAACTACTGAGGCTAGGAGTCTTCAGCCTACAAAAGATACAGCTGAGGGGAGGTATGATACAGTTACATAAAACCGGAAGTGGGGTGGAAAGGGGGAATAGAGATCAGCTGTCCTGCGCTGCACCCCTTCCAATATAAGGGCTAGGGGGAGTCGAGTGAAGTTCAAGTGGTGCAGGTTTAAAGTGCACAAAAGGAGATGGTTCTTCACACATTGTGCTGTTAAGCTGTGAAAGTCCTCAACACAGGATGTTGATGCTAAAAATGTATGTGTTTTCAAGGGAAGACTGGAGATGTTCATGAACAAGAAATCTATCAAAGGCTATAAACCACAAAAACACTTCCTTTTGGGTCAGGTAGTGCCTTAGCCTCCATGTATTCAAGCCTGGAAGAATACTCTGGGAAAGGATCGTTTCTTGCTTGCTCTATTCTTGAGCTGTCCTGTAGGCCTCTATTTTTGACTACTGTCAAAGCCAGGATACTGGGCGAGATTGCTCTTTTTTCCGACCTGGTATAATTGTTTTTGTGTTCTTAGGCATCGCTGCAATGACCCTCAGGAATTATAAAACAGAGGAAATAAGTGTGGCATCTTTTTACAGGATCATGGCAAATGCTCAGCCAGTGTAGTTAAGTTTATAGTATTATAAACCAGAGGCTGTTTCAGTATTTCAAATAAAAGTCCACTGGGTCGAATGTTGTCCTGATAGACAGCAGCTATGACGTTGAAATCCTTCAGACTGACAAGGGAGTAAGCCCAAATCTCTCAACACTCTTCCCACTTCTGTACTATGTGACAGGTGGGCGGCACCACCCCCCTTTTTTTTTTAATGGGTCAAATACTACAGTATTTGAGTAGATTGTTCATCAAGAACCTGCCAGATGGGAGACATTGGTGGGAAGATGCTTATAATCAAGTTTCAGGTCAGTAAGAGTGGAGAACTGCCATATGCCTGGGTGGGCAATTCTAACACACCAGAAAGTTAACGTTCAAAAACAAATATAAAGTCTTATATAGTTTAAGTGGCAGCTGAATCTACTCATACTTTTTATTTTCTTCATATCTGTCTATTTACATACTTAGTCCCTGTCCATACTTAACTTTCAGCATTTAGTTTTATTTTATCTAGCTGTTAATTTCTCCTAACCCCATTTTACCTGTACTCTCATACATATATCATACAATCATTTTAGCATAATAGCAGTTTTGCAATGTTTGTAAAACTGCTTTGAAATCTGATGGATTTGCTAGATGGAATCTGATGGAAATGCTAGAATTTTTCTACTTA
This sequence comes from Burhinus oedicnemus, assembly GCA_008921705.1. Lineage (NCBI taxonomy): Eukaryota > Metazoa > Chordata > Aves > Charadriiformes > Burhinidae > Burhinus > Burhinus oedicnemus. The sequence goes on from VFFE01005709.1 coordinate 173,441, forward strand.
GGTTCAGACCATAATTTTCCTATTACTTTTATATGTTACGATGTTATTGTTGAATATCAACCACTGTCCTCTGCCCCGCAAGCCTAAAAGGTCAATATGAACTAAAAATGGAGAAAAAAAGCAAGAAGTACTTGCCCCATAAGATAATTCTGAACCGTTGAGTATTAAAAATACTTTGCTGTAGATGGAATCCACTTAAAATCAATTTCTTGTGATGGAAATAAAGTTAGCATACTACTTCTCATTTTACAACATTCCATATGACAAGTTAGAGAAACCATTAGAGTTGTCTCAAATTATTATTTTATTGCTAGCTATTCTACTGTTCATTAATAATCTGGAACTTCCTGCCATGAAGAAATAGTTTAATTTTAGAATATCTCAAAGGAGTGAAATTTGAAGCAATTCTTTTACAGGAGTTGGCTTCCTACATGGCAGTTGACAAATGATACTGTGGGATAATTTTTTTTTTTTAAATATATATAGAAGTTAAAACCATTCATGAGTATCTCGGGAGATTATTCTCATTTAGGGCATTTAATTTCTTCAGTCAAATTCAGAGTACTCTTTAAAAATGATAACTTGCTCCATAATCCAGCTGATGTTTTAAATAGCATATGCATTTATGCACTTTATATGCATACCCTCTTCTGTGCCTTAGCATTTAAAAACTGCAGGCACAGAACAGGATTGCAAAGGTCATTTATGTGTAATCTTGTCATAATACACCTTGCAACATGATGTCAGTCTGGAATCCTGCCTCCACAATTTCAGCTGGCATAGTTATAAGGACTCATTTGCCTGCCACCCTATCGTAGGTGCTAACTAAATTGCAGCATGATTGTGATTGCTTCCAGTTAAGCCTTGATAATAGGAAATGAGCTCTGCCTCAAAAAAAACCCAAACAAACAAACAAAAAGAAGCAAACAGACAGAAAATCTGACTTCTGTTATCATCTAAGTGACTTTAAAACCTTGTGGCTAAATTAGGATTAAAACCAAGCCTTCCTGAATCCCTTTTTTCTCCTTTCTTTATTCTCTGATGTCTGTAAAGCTACCTGGTTTTGCAGAATCTCTGTTGCTGCCCTGATATTGCCCTTTGTGGCTAGTAAACGGGAATATAGACTGGTCTGCAGCTTCTGGAGTCAGCTGCTTTCCAACAGCAATGAGTATGTTTTTAAGCAGATGAAGAGGGCATTTTATTAAGATGGAAAATACATTGACTTAAAACATAGTCTGAATTTATCAATTGAAAGGGTAAAAAATGCTTCTTTTGATGCTAATGGCAAAGCTTTTAAGTGAAGCCTTCATTAGAGATGGTTTGTGGGTTTTTTGGTGGTGTGTGGGGTTTTTTTTGTTTCTTTTAAATGAAGCTGATCAGAAGACAGCAATTCTGTTCAACGGCTGTTGCAAGGCTTAAGAATTTTACTTTTTTTTCTGCAATGAGAAATCCATTTCAAGTGTACCTGCCTGTTTAGAAAATGTCAGTCACTGTCCCTTCTTCCAGAAAATGTAGTTGGAGAACTTGAACTATACAGGTTTAATGCTGCTGTATCTTCACTACATGATCCAATGGAATAATCATTTCGCCTAAAGTTTCTGATGGTCTCTAGTCTATAATTCTAAAGTAATTGCATATGAAGAAAAGCAAATAATTATTATGCATTAAAAGTAATGGAAAGAGTTGCAGTTTTGCTACCCCATTTTAGTATGACACTGCTATGGTGGGTGCTCTTTTCTTCTTACAACATGTATTTCATTAAATAACTCATTGACTTCAATCACTGTAATACATTGCTGATGGCACTGGGAAGTCATTTAGATTGTTTTTTAAGATTGCTGTCAATAAATCTGTTACGGTCTTACTAAAGCTGGGAGCCCAAATGTTTACCATATAATTAGGGGATTTTTATTCTTTTTACTCAATGGATATGTGTGAAGGTGAACTATGGTGATGATGAATCTTGAATTCCTTTACTTCTGCAGTACTCTCCAAAATAGACATATCTTTAATTGCTGGAATGTAGCCTAAGGATGTCATTGCAAATTGTAGTTTAGGTGTTTTGAAACGTTAGTTGCGGGTGTCATTCTGAAAATAATTGACCTCTTTTCTACTGCTCTCTTATACCAAAATTTACTGACATCTTCCTTTATTTCTGCCTTATGTTGTTAAAATAAAAGCTAGCAGAGCAGAAGATAAAATAAAAATTAACATGTGCATGTGTTTTGCTCAGCAAAAGATCTCTGTGTTCAAAGCCAAATAATTTTAGTCGGAAAACCTAGAAATCCATGCATTATATCCTTATATTTGAACTAATTCCAAATAGTACATTTGTGAAATGCCTGTAACTAATTATCTGAGTTCAAGTTCAAACCAAGATGTGGCAGAAGAAAACAGGTAACATTTTGGTAAGAGCAGGAAACATACAACATACCTACTCAACTAGCCAGTGCTTGATTCATCATTCCATCAGAAATTTCTCCAAGAGTATTAGTGCAGATAGCCATACAGCACAAGTAGATTTATTTGGGACACTTACGGTCACAGTTTATACCAAACTGTTTCATATTTATTCCACACCGCTATCCCATATTGATGATAACAGCTAAAACATAAAAGAGGAGTTGAGGTTTCACTGGAGAAAATAGTTACATACTCATACATATTCTATCCATTCTTTATATATTTCTAAGGACCTTTCTTCACCCACACAATTCTTGTATGCTACTCATGGAGAAAGTTGCTGGGAGATCTTAAGTTTCCTTTTCAAGTCTGAACAGAGTAATAAATTCATGCTCATGTCTGGATATTATGTGGGAGTGGCAAGTGAAATCTGTTAATAATAAACAATAAATACTAGAACAAATACTAGGATTTTAAATTTCTCTAATTTTGAAAACTTAGAAATGCTTCAATTTCCCACATATCCCAGTGTTTAAAAACAGCATTTTATATCCCTGGGAGTTGAAGTCCTTCACAAAGCTGGGAAAATATGTCCTCCTCAACAGGCTGGAAGGAAGCCCTCAAATGATGTGGTGTAAGTGCATTTCCAATGCTGACATTTCTGCGTGGAGCCTCTCCACAGGTTACTCCTGCCCTGGCTGAGAGTTGTGTCAGAATGGCTATTCTCAGCCTCTTGGTTGACAGGAAAAATCTAAGACCCATGACTAGGAAGAGTAAATGATCAAAGTTCTCTGCAGCATTTATTATAATTACAGCCAAAAAAAAAAGGGGGGGGGGGGGAGAACAATAGCTTCTATCTCTGCCTACTTTAACTTTTTATCTGTGAAATATAAAATACCAAGTGACAGGAAAACATCAGAAAATATGAATTACAAAGTAACTCAAGAAGAACCAAGCATTTATATACTTTAGAAGTAGCCCCAAGCATGAAGTCTGTCTTGATAAATAAATCAGTGGTATTTTTCTTAAACCTAAATTTTAAAATACAGGATGGTGGGGAATCCTGCCAAAATTTTCCATTTACATTGCCTGAAGTTAGGTATTTAAGAGACATATCTAGTGGGCTGCTTTCTGGAGGTTTTGAACTGTGCAACTCTCGTCAGATTGGGCAAATGTACAATTTCAGCATTCAGTGCCATCCAAAACTTACTTTACTCAGAACTTGATTTGAAGAAACACCAGAATGTAGCTTGCAGATGCCAGTTACTGAGTAGGAAACATAGTTTAAGGATCTGCTAGACAGTATTTAGAAATGACTGGCTCTGTTTCTTGTACATCTGTTTTAATTATTATGAGGGGACCTCCAGAAACAATGGTTGCATATATGTTCCCCCTGAAACTCAAGAATATTTAAATGTCTTTCCAAATAGACCTATGATTAAACAATGAGATGCCAAATAAAGCAAGTATTACTATATAGACGTTGCTTAGTCATAGATTTACCTAGAAAGGTACCCACATTCTTCATTTTGCTTCCCTTTTCATTCCCCTGTACAATATTATGGAAAATTTCCTGTATTAATCAAAGGTCAGTAAAATAAAATACTTCATCAAAAGATATTCTTTTCTTCATTTCTTTAGTGAGTTATGTTGTTTTCACTTGAACAGTTGTAACCTTGGTTAAGGCTTAGAGATGTGAAGTATCTGAGAATAACACAGCAAGGGCTGTGTTTTAAACTAGTTCTGGATAATGCTGCTTTCACTAACTATTCCTGCCAACTTTCAGTTCCTCAGGGAGAGGATTTACACCAAGTACAGTGCAGAGCCCAAAAGCATTGCATCAATTTGTAACGCTCCCACTTGCAGTGGATACAGAGACAAAGCCTTAAAACTGAAGGGAATTCAGATTCTGCACTTCTCTGCATAATTAATTTACATTCATATATGTCTAATCTCATGAGTGCAATGTATGGTCTTCCAAATCTTGGTCCTGCCTCCTGTATTGCTTGCATGTCTTCTGTGTGTGTCCATGTGATTGTAGGCAGGGGGGCTGGATTTGTTTGTACAGTCCTTGTAGAACCTGGCCCAGAAAAGCATGAGGTTAGAGAAAAGGCTCCTGCTTTCTGTTTCAAATTGTGTGATACCTACTCTTATTATTTGTTTACACTTAGCGTTAGATGTTGGCTGAGCTCTATGGTCTCAAACCAGGGGTTGTTTGTGCTTGCTACTGTGTAGGTACAGAGCAATTTAATGAGCATAGCTGTCTTCTGCAAAAGCTCTGTTTCCATTTACCGCTGAGTTTAGTTCCAGGTTATTCCTCACCACTTAAGCTCAACAGCTGGGGAGCACTCCAAAACTCCAAGGAAACTTTACACAGAGGTGATGCAGTGATTCAATTAACTCACTTTTACATAAGTTAATACAACTTTGCTGAGACTTTGGACTCCAATTTGAAAAAAAAACAAAAAAACCCAACCAAACACAACCAACCAACCAAACAAAAAAACAAATGGAAAATGCTATTTTGACATACTGGATCCCTTTGGAATTTTGATACCGAGGGCAGTAGCGTCGTTGATTGCTACCTCGAGGTGAGAGGGAAACAAATTTATCTGGAATGTATCCAAGTGTAAAGAGAAACATCTCTGGTTTGCATTGATGTTTTGTTTGATAAATGATCTACCTTATCTCCCCATTCTTCTATTAGCAGAAAATTATTATCTCATGCAAATGTGTTCTTCTGCTGACATTATAGCTTAAGTAAGCTGGAGTTCGTTTCAGATGGCTCTGGTATTTACTGCCTTTCTTACAGAAGTGGAAGAACTCTATTAAAACCAGTTGTTTTGCTGAGATGGACTTGAAGTCTCAGCCTCTGAAAAGAGATTGTGACTTAAACTACTCCTGAAGCATTTAGTCTAGATTTTTTTTCTCTTATTATTTAAGGAATCCTTCATATTTAAAATGGGGTAACTGTTGGGCTTGCTTCAGATCAGAGGTCAACCTCATCCAGTGTCCTGCCTGGCAATGGTTGTAATCACATGCTTCATGAAGCTTTTGTAGAGTTGTCCTTCTTTAGCACGTAGCTAAATCATGTCCTGAAGAGGGACAAATCTCTGAAGAGGGATAAGCTTATATCTGTTATCTTAAACTGGACTTTTTACTGAGAAAATGTATTTGTTTTTCAGACTGAAGGAAATGGCGTAGTCTTACTAGTGGTGTTGGTCTCAGTGTGACATTTAGTAAGGCACTGTCTCTTAATATTAATCAAATCTACTGGACAGAGTTCATTTCCTGCATTATTGCAATCATAAAAGCCTTGGATACTAGTGGTGTTTTCTTCGTGTTGTGTTACAGTTTAGGTCATGTTCATTGACTTTCCTCTAAACCAATTAGACGTTAATCATATGTATTAAAGAATTTCCCAAGTCTGTATTGTAATGTGAGCCTGCTCTGCTGGGTTCATTACTGAGTTCTGTGTCTCAATGTGAAATAATTTTGTAATATTCCTATTTATAAGAAGGACATGAAATTTGCCTTTTATTTTCTGTATAGATTTTTTATATTTACTCATTTATAGTTTTGTTTGGCAAAGTGGGAGAAAAGCATTTGTTCAAGAAATGAACCTTGTTGGTTCTTATCTGTAGATATGATGTGAAGAAGTAGCATACTTTACTAGTTGGATGTAAAACAGTTTTAGTATCGTAGACCCCAAAGCAGAGATTTTCTCGCCCCATATAAGACAAGTACAAGGTTAAATTCCAGCCATTCCTGCTTTTAGGGAAAACTGTAGTACCTTAGCACAGCTTTAAATAATAAGTATGCAAAAAAGCAATACAAATACTTGAATAGGTAAGACCTAATTTTAACGTACACCCATGGAGACAAGCTTTCTGCTCAGCCTTGCCAGCTGTACGTATGCTTGGGTTGTCTGAGCACAAGGGAACTGGGTCTGCAGTAAAACTAATAAAAATTTATTCTACTTGATCACACACTTGATCATGCTTGATTCCAAAGCAGCCAAAGCCTTGAAAGGTGGTCTTTATTAATGCAAGAGGTTTCTGTTAGTTTGTAGAGGAATCCCCAGGTGAGGATATAAGGGCTGTTATGGATTCTTCCCCAGTTGTCTTTGAAAGACTGAGGAGAAGCTGAGTGATAGTTTACCATTTGAAGAGGGGGAGGAAAAAGTATTTGCCTGGGGGGGCCAGAAAATAAGGGAGGTGGGGCTGTGTTTTCTGACCCTAAGACTTAGTGCTGCTATAAATTACAGGTCAGATTAGAATATTAAAAAACAAAACAAAACAAAAACCAAAAAGGCAAAAAAAAAATGGCCCAGTCATACCTGGAGAAATGGCTTAAACCACTCTTGTTGCTTTTCTTTACTGCATTTTAGCCTTCGTGTCAGTATGTAAGCCCCTAGCATGCTTATGGGTAGAGTTTTAGACTCTGGGCTCTGCCACCCGGGAATGCTGATACAGCAGTCCAGGCCAATGTCCTAGTGCTCCTTCCTATGCTCTGGAATGGTAAATAGCAGCCAGGTCCTGACTGGGGCATCACTCCTTACACATGCAAAGTCAAGTTTGGAAGGCAAGTGATTTAAAGAAACTATTCCACCAGCCATCCCCCCATCCTGCTCCTCTTTGCAAGTAACCCACGTCCCTAGCAGGGCTTCTGCTCTTTCACAGTTCTGCTAATTGTTTTTAGTCCTTTTTTCCATTTGCACCACTGCATTTACTGACAACTATTTCACCCCAATCTAGCTGCTCAAAATAGAGCCCAAACATGCAAAAGATAATAACTTTAAAAACCTTCTTCCTATCAGCAGACTCATAAGGTCCTAGGTGAGCAGATTACTGTTTTTTCTCAGTACTCTGTCATGTGAACTCACTGCATGTGATGAAGGAAAATGGGAGCTTACCCTCCACTCTCTTCAAGTATCCAGATGCCCAGCATGCTGGCTCCGTCTCTATAACAGTAATGTAATGGCTGTCACAAGTAATAGAAGGTAAGGATGTTTTATGTTCTTTTAGTTTAAAAAAAAAATTTATTAGAACATTATTGGAAATTACTTGAGGGTTGGGGAAAACTGAAAGGGAATAGTAATTGTGGAGGAAAAAAAATAATCCCACTGTAATGCAGAAATAAGGTTGGCAGGTGGGCCCTAGAGTAGCCCATACCAACTGGCTACATAGTTTTTGGGGGGAATGAGATGGACACAAAGCACCCAGAAGTTTTCTAAGCATGTGTGCTAAGCATGCTGTCTGCGTTTCAGTGGTTCTGCAGAAACTGAAATGGTAAAAAATAAAGAGCAGTAAAAAAAAAAAGCGGGAACATATCAGTCAGACCAAAAGAAGAAAACAGCATGACAGATTGGCTTAAGCTTAACGAGTTATTGAGAAACTCCTGCAGTAGTTATCACAGAGCTTCAAAATTGCTGAAATATAAATCCTACACTGTTATTAATATTTCTGTCGTTCTCACAGGGAACAGGTCTTAATTTTTCAGTGGTGCACCGGTGAAATAGTAAAATCTATTAAACCCTCACTTTCATCAAATCCTGCCAAAGAAAACCCAAAACACTTTGGAGAAATTGGCCTCTTAAATTTATAGCAAAAACCAATCACAGGAAATTGGCCTCTCTAGTGCCATACACATTAAATGTGTTATGAATCAAAGTCACTAGTAGTTTCTTTTTGAAATGTGAAAAATGCTGTTATAATATTGTACTTAGGAAAAAAAAAAAAAGTTGTAAAGACTCCTCCTGATGGGGAAGTGAATGCTTTGCTGAGACAGGTTTTACAAATTCTCACCAGGGCAGTAATGGGTTTGAATGGACTCCTGGGAGTTCCTCATAAGATGCCATCAATTTTTAAAATAAATATTGGGAGTACTTCTTTCCCCGAGGTGGGCGGACTTCACTTTCCTAGCTGGAGACTGCTGGAGCATCCTCAGCAGAGGTTACATCCCTGAACTTCAGTCTTTGGAGAACGGCTGTTTGCCTTCAGTGATTTGTGCTCGGACATCATGCGTTGCAGTGAAAAATAGCCCACGCAATGAATCCTCCGGGTTCATCTCTATTGAGAATATCGCAGACAAAGCATGGCAGTCTAAACTACTGCTTGTGTTATGGTGTTAATCTGAAAGTCTCAACCCAATAAAAAAAAACAACAAAAGCAAACAGTCCCAGCCTTCTCTTTCTCCCCAAAAGCACACATTTATGCACTTCTTCATATGCCTGGCACTTGGCCACCATCTTTGGATGGGTTTTTTTGTGTGTTTTTCTGTGTTTGGATTTTCCAACTGCATAAACTAGGGAGGCAGAGACGAGGGTTGCAGCAAGAGGGAGGCAGACGTCAGGGGAGGTTCAGTAGCTTTCTCATTTCTGCTTCTATTATGAATAAGGTAGGGTATTTTTGAGACAGCCTGTTGGCATTCAGGATACCTGGTTGTCTTTCTGCTGCTGCTATTAGGCAAAGAAAATGAATAGAAAATAACTTGTTTCCTGCTCTGAAAAGATTTGGCAGTTACTGCAGTCTCTCACTGACACAAACCCCACAGTTCTTGAAATTTCTTTTTCTTTTAGTGTTGAGAACCTTTTTCCAATGTGTGTTTCTCTGTGTTGTTGTATCCCTCCATAATTTGTCCCCAAACCAGAAATCCACAAGTTACATAGCTTACCAACTCACTGGCGAACCATGAAGGCCCTTCTGTGTGCTGGGAAGGAAGGGGCTGGTTCTTCTCTTCAGGCCACCCTGTACTGCGGGTGGAACCTGCGCTGCAGCCACTGAAACGAAACAAGCTTGTGGGGGCTGAGCATAAGGGCCAAACATTCATGCATCCCAAAGTACCTGAGAAAATGTAGGGAGGCTTTCTCATTGCTCAGAACAGCTTGAAAAGGCTCCTCTTCCCCTCAGACCAACGGGCAGAAAAATCAAGTCCAGATGACATAAACCAGCATTCTTTCAGCTCAAATTCTTTTTCCTTTACAGCCTGAATATTTTCCCCCCTTTCTTTCTTTAACACACTGTGTTTGCAATCCCAGGAGTTACTCCTGATTAATATTTCTCTAACTGAGGATAGGATGAAATCCTCTGGATCAAATATTTCCATTAAATAGCCTAGCAGAGATGCAGAGCTGTTGCTTGTGTTTATTAGGATTTGCATTCGTTTTGCAGCATCTCCTGGAATAACATGGGAAGGCCCAGCAGAGCTAGATCCATAACAAAAGGAGGGTTTGGATAGGATTCATGTCCCCTAACAAGGGGTATGTTCAAGGGAGGTATCTAAATCCGAGCTAATCCTCTTAGGCCCCATTTACAGACAAAAGAATTTAAGAGACACTTCAAGGCTTTAAAGGAACAATTCATTTTCCACATTGTGATGGATGCTTTAGGGGGAGATGAGCTGCTGTCGTCTTTTTCCCCACTGACTTTAAAGGGAACTTAGAGCAACTACCTTAGATGTAAATGTTTATGCTACAGTGTGTTCGTGTTGTGATATAAATACATGCAAAAGAAAATTTCATCTTAGTAAATCTACTTTACAACTGCTACTGTGTTGTTTGGGATTCATAGCACTTTAAGTGCGTATAATGTGGTCTTCTAGCTAAAACTCATAGTTTAATGCTCTGTCCTTGCTGCACATACCAAACCCAGTCTGAACCTGTGACTTGAGCTTCCACTCATTCAGTGGTCTAACAACAGTGATAATAAATAACTTTCCAGAAATCTGACTGTGGCAAATGCTTAGACTGAACTAGTTCTATATGAAATATCTTCAATGTTTATTTTCTTATATGAAACGAACAAAACCATAAGTATTTTTTTGAATAATACTTAGAATAGGAGACTACAGAATTAGATGGCTTTCTCGTGTTTTAAGTTCAAACTACTTCCAAGGAATTCTCTCTTAGGTTTTCTTAGCTATTTGTTTTGAATCAAATGATAACATTTTATTTTATAAGTAATAAAATAAAAGGAGAAAGTGTGGCTGTCAGAATGCAGGCTGCTATGCAGAGCTTGATTGAAGTACCACGTTTTTTTTCAGTCTGACGCCCACACAGCTGTGTATGTCCCTGTGATGAAAAGAGGGACTATCAGCCCTCAGCTGGATTGTGTAGGGTGCTTTTTCACCCCAGAACCTTCCAAATCAGAAGATGGAGAACAAAAAAGAGAGGCTTTCTCATGGCTTTGTTTTTCTTCTACACTTTGGAGTGGGTCTTCAGTGACTATAATGATGGAAAGTGTTACTAGACACTGTATTCCTTCTGTTCTTCAGTGAATGCTGCCTATGTAGCAGGCTTTATTTATCTCAAAAGTGTGTATGTTTATTTGATACCATGTTTTAAAACAATTGGCTGTTTCAAGGTAGGAAATAACAGGCTGTTTCATTGCATTCTTTAAAATGGGTTTCCAGAATGAAGTGTCATTTTGCTTTGACAAAGACCCGTGTTTCAGATCCTCCAGGGTGGGACCCTATGAAAAACCACTGCAATTCTTCCAAGTCAAAGCTTTCCTGAGCAAATAGGCAGACAGCTTAAAAACACACTATCTGGCAACGTGTTTTATTCTACTAGTTGAAGAATGGTGTAGCTCACAACCTAGAGCAATGGCAAGGTAAAAGTCATTTTTAGCCTCTGAATACTTGAAGGCATTTTTCTTATTTGATGAGTACTTCACCAAAATTTGATGTAGAAGCAGCAGATGCTAAAGCACAGACCTGCAGCCATTGTGTATATATGAAGAGATGATTTTCTGGGTGTAAACGAAGAGTGAGAATTAAATGCATGCCCAGCTGTCTGTGTTAGAGACAAAGATGTACATCAAAGGTCAGCTTTGTTACTTAGAAGTTGGTGTACCTGTTGTTTCCAGTATAAGTTTATTTCACTTGCTTGTAGAGGATGCTGGGTAAGGATTTGTTTTGGGGTGTTATATACACATGTTTAGCCCAGTGTCTTAGTGAAGTGAGCAGATGATGATACTTGTAGGTAGATGAATATTGTTCCGTTAATCATCTTTAAGCTATGTTGGTTCGCATAGAAGAGGTGCTGCAATCATCTGGTAATCAGTGGATTCAGTTATGTGTAGGCAGGGCCTTGCAGCCGTGTGTGTATTGGGTATGTGCACAATGGTTTCAGGAGAGCCTCTTCAGTTTTAGCTACCTTGGCACTTAAGCTGTGGATTTAATCATGTTACTATAGTGCAGCATTAGTCAGACACTGTAAATGGTAATTATGCCTCCCGTGCATCTCCTTCTCATGCTCTGTTTTCCACTTCATCAATACACTCCAGTAATGTTATCTCAAGTAATCATTTCTTCAGCGTATCCACCTGTTCAACATGTCTAGGTTCAATGTCCTGCATACAAAAATTTGGTGAGAGAATCTATTGCATTTTCATCTAAAGTGTGTCATCTGCATTATTAAATGACAAGATGCCTGCAAACTATAATCCACTGTAATGAAACTTTAGTTACGTACTGTTCTTGTAAGCAAACTACTGTCTCAAAGGACTATTTTAAACTATCTCTGTTTATTCCTGCAAAAATCTGCTTGACCTTTGTTTGGAGACGTCCCTCGCCATGTGACCTGATGCAGGGAAGGGGAGTCCTTCGAGAAGTCACGCTCCTCAGAGCGTGCATCTGTGGTGATCAGATAATTCACACCCTTTTCCCAGCAACAAATCAGTTAATGTTCAATGTGCCAGACCTATCCAGAGATTTTGGGTGAATTCCTAGACATACTGAAATCAAAGGCTAAGCTTCTTCCACTAACTTCTGTAGGACCAGATTTTTATCCTGGGATGTTCTTGACAGAACTTTTTTTTTAGGTATGTGACAACAGTGACATTTAACCACCCGATCTTAAGATTTCCTTGTGAGTTCTCTAGCCCAACCAACTCCTTTCCCCAGCCAAAAAAGCCTGTCATACAAGTTAATAAAGCATTTAAAGAATAAAAGACTAGAGCAACTTACTTGTGAAGTAAGTTTCAGTGATATTATGAATCCTAGTTCATAATCTGGGATGCTGCTGTTATTTCTGATTTTTAAATGGAAGGCAATTAGCTTCTGTGGTTCTTGACAGCACTGAGAAATCCTGAAGTGTCTGAATGAATGAATGATGAACAGGGCAGTGCAGTATTACACTGTATTCATTACTCAGCTGTAACTCAGAAACAACTTGATTATTTATTTTCCTACTTTCCTCAAGGAGGGGAGAATATGAAATTACTGCTTAGACCTCGGAAACCACTAGTGGGTGGGTGATCTTGCCTGATCAGAAGACTGTATAGAGCTTCTGAAGTTTAGCTGTGTCATTTACAGCAGGCAAAATTTCTTGCTTCTCCTAAAATGTAGAAAGAGAATAAGTGGCAAGAGGCTCTGTTGAGCTGGGGTTTGGGATGGTGTTGATGGCAACTCTTACAATTTGTTGAATTCCCATTGCACCAGAACATTCACGTTTTTCCCCTGACTATAAAAAGGCTTTTGTTTTTCCTCACGATAACTATTCTTAATTTAAAATAATTAACAAAATCAGTGACTGCAAGGTATTCCACTATTTTTTTTTCCTCCTGAAATTCATATGAAAGAATATGCAATTGATTAAAAGGCACACTGAGCTGCAATTTAAAAGCAGTATTAAAATTATCACTTGTCTTTGTGTACTTAAGCTGACATCAAACCTGGGATAACAGGAAGGGTCAATCAGAAAACTTCCAATTATAAAGTAACCTTTAACTGTTCAGCTCAGTGAGAAATCTTATGCCAGTTTAAGGCACAATTTTTCAGCAGAATTGTTTCATTTATTGAACTCTCTCTAAAAGAAGTTTGTACTAATCAGGGAAGGTAATTTGGGATCTTTTTGTGTCACATTGCTATTTAAATACACATTATGTGATGATGTCTCTTACCCAACAAGAAGAGTGTTGCTGCTGTCTAATGTGAACTTGGTTGCCTTGTGATAAAAGATAAAAGTTCAGATGCATCGCTAGTTTAAATCAGCACAGCTGTATTTGGCCCAGTCTGCATAAGCTGAAGGTACAACTGAAGCACTTGCCAACTGACACTTCTTTCATCTAAACACATACAAATAAGTTCCTTTAAAACACTTTTCAGTTATGAATACACAGAACAAAATAAGCTTTTCATGTTCTTCTGTATGCTATCTTAACCAACAATAAAAGTGAGTCACTAGAATGGCCCTGAACTGTAAATCTAAACAACAGTAATGACCAAGGTGAAGACGTGAGTAGGCATTACTCAGGCGCTAATCATCTCCTGAGGAGCTCTAGTCATGGGATGCCTTGGCCTAGAGTCCTCCTGATGCCAGGGGTAAATAGCTTATCCTGCAGAAGCTGCTGCGACAGTAGCAGGCACAATTTATGCTAGTCTGACAGCTTGATTTACACATCAATTAAGCATGTGGCTACTGATTTACTAACAAGGCTTGATTTCCTGCCCCTCACCCCCAGCACCCTCCCTTCATAAGTTCTGTAGATCGCATCAGAAATCATTATTTGCTGGCACAGTGGAGAGTCAGCAGGGACAGACAGAAAATCAGGAAACTTGGATTGTGCTAGTTTGGGATTTTTGACATTCTTATGATGGCATTTCAACATGAAATTTAGAAATGAAGGAGATGCCGCAGATCCGTTTATTGCCTCTAGTGGTGCTTGCTATTAAGTTGGTGAGAGGCGGATTTCCCATCTTCCAACTTTTTGCTGTTATAGGAGACAGTTAATTTCAGTGGTTTTAAATAGCTCAAATAGACTTGCTCAGGGCGTTGTATTGACTGGATTTTGAAAGGCTGATTGGCATCCTGCTGAGAGTGAAAGCCAGCATAAATGACGCAAGTCTGCGACATAGCCAGCTGAAATAGACTTTCAGAGTCCTGTCCATAAACTATCCTTCTGCTGCTCAAGCAAAGAAGTCACCAAAGGAAAGCCTAGCTCTGTTCCTAGTGATACAGGAGTGCTGGGCAGCCAGTCGTGGGAGGAAAAGGAGAAAAGCAGTTTGAGGAAACGAGCTCCGTGCTGGTGCAAATTGGTGTGCTTGCACTGGAGCAGTCGGGGCTGCACTGCCAGCCAGTGAACGTAAAAGGGCAAGTGCACCAAAACCCATCAGGTGCATTTTTACTGTGGCTTATGACAAAACACGTTTTCTGGTCTGTTCAAAACCCGCTGGCACATCTCCCTGAGACCACAGAGGCGTCTCCTTCTGGATTAAAATGTAGTCTTCTGCAGAGTGGCCTGAGAAAATAGATACGCTCTTGGAGAGCTTTTGTCTCTTGGGCCACTTTTGACCAAATGTTTCACTTGGTTCTCCAAAGCACTGGAAAAAAGCAACCATTCATATCTATGTCAATGTTCTGTCTGGATACTTTGTCACTTAGTGTTCGAGAAAATAGCTCACCATGCTTACATGTCCCTTTCTCCTTTCCACATCATATTACTTAACACCTGGCTAACACCACTCTGAACCTTCTTCCTCATGTCTCCCTCTGACTGGAAAAACTCCCACAGTGGAAGAAGAGTAATTTTTAATTTTTTTTTTTTAGTGAGAAGTCTTTGTGACTGTATTTATGCTTGCTTAGCTGTTCTTCCACTTTGGGCAAATGTTGCAGCCTGCAAGTGCATAGGCCACTGCCTCCCTGTTTGCGCCCAGTGATTAGTGCGGTCCTGAAATAGATTTCATCGTGCTGGTGGAGCTGTGTGCACACAGAACGATAGTTTGAAAAATTGGAGTTAACAGCACACATGGGAAACGACGGCAGCACACTTGAATCTGATTTTGTGATCATGTGCAGATGTTGTTCTAACTAATGGTGATAATGAGAGTAGGAGAAAAATAATGGTAATAACTGGAAATACAAGACCAGTCCCTTGTGTGCTTCCCAGAGTAACAGTCTTAGCAAACACTCCTAGAGTGTCAGTCTCATTTCTATGCTGTCATCTCGGAGAGGCAGCCTCATACCCCTTTGCCACAATAAAACACCAGTGGTTTGTCATTGACTCTTCATCTAGCAAGCACGTCAGCCATGTTTGCCTATTTTTGTCGACAAATGTTCTCCAGAGAGGAATTTGCTGCTGTCTGCGTTGGGGTGCAGGGGCTTGGTAGCTAATGGCTGGGTCACGGTCTCAAGTGAGATTTAAGTTCTCAGCTCTTACTGAGCATCAGAGAGAGCTGAGGACCCAACTGCCTCTTTTGTCCTTGCAAATATTCCCTCTCGCTAAATGATCTCCTCTTTATCCTTTCCAGTAGATTATAATTTTTACTGGATTTTGCTGCAGGTGACGGCAATTGAGCAGGGCAGGGGATAGGAACAGAATGGATCCAAAGTTAATCATCACATGTGGGCCCAAAGCAGAAGAAGGGCAAAGCCAGATTTTCTGTAGACCTGCTCCCCGTCGCTGAAGTTTTTGCGGTTGAAGAAGCACAGAACTAGAGTGGAAACTTTCCCTGCAGCTCTCCCACTCCTTGTGCTCTCTCTGGCTGTAACTATGCCAGTGGGTGAAATCGGATGTTTCTAAGCACTTGACCCCAACAGTCCTTGGAGGCATTGCCTTGCATGTTTTTGACCGTGGCCAACAAAAGCTCTCTCAGACAACCTCTGGAGTCAACACAGGACAGGGATCATTACCAGTGGTCAATTTGCTTGTGGGCACCCCTTTATAAGAATAAGGGAGCTGAATAGTGCAAGTGGAGGCTGTTCCATGCCCGCTGGCCCCCATGTAGGAGAAGAGACCCAGGCACATCTTGTCAGTGGTGCCTGTGGAGGGCAGGCTGCTGTCTTGCTCTGGGGAGCCCATTCACAGTGTCTCTGTACCAGGGCCAAAGCCTTGCTAGCTTCACCAACGTTGCAGGAAGGGGTTAGATGAACCAGTGTTGCCTGGGTTAGATGAACTTCAGCCACTTGGGTCTGCTTTGTCCAGCTTTGTCCAGCTTGACAACTGCTCGTGGTGATGGCTCAAGGTCCATCAAAAGCTGAGGCCAAACAGATCATCCAGGCATTTTTCCTTCTCTGTAGAAGCACTAATGCTACTAATATTGCTACCCAGTGACAGCTTTGTCCACTGGATTTTTAAGTTATTGGGAAGGACAAGGAGAAGGAAACACATACAGAGTGTGTCATGGTAAACTTAATTTCCTGAGGCCACCAATAAAGCCAGCAAAGTAGATACCGCTGATTTATCTTTTAAAAACTCCAATAACAGTTGCTGGAGAAAATGTGCTCACAACTCATGGGTTTTTGTCTATAATTAATTAGTGCCGAAGAACTTTGTATTATTTTTGACAGTCCCCTGAAGTTCTTGAATTGATATTTCTTGCAAATAGCTTCTAAACAGAAGGAATGTATTTACAGTCAGAGTTGATGGATTTGAAATAGTGATTAAAATAGATTATTTATTCAGCCAGCAGAAATCTTTTACATAAATCCATTAATTTTTGATTTCTGTTTTATTTGTACTTGGTAGTTATTTTCCCAAAGAAGCATGCATTCTTAGGGCACATGTGACCATTCAAAACATGTTGATTTACAACTTGATAAAGCTTTTGAACTAAAAGCTAGGGTTACTTTGCTAAACTGGCAAAAGCATATTATATAATTGTCTACATAATTTCATTACAAATGAATGCATACTAAGTGTTCTTAATTTTTAGGAGTTTTTTAATTGGTGATATTTACTGGATGTTTTTAACCTCTGTCTCGTGTCAGACAGTCTATGAATGGGAACTAACGAAAGTGCAATTGAGATTCATGTCAGCATTTTGAATTGTTTTTATTTGATAATAACATGCATACTGCCACAGACAGAAAGTGCATTTAGCCTAGTCTCTTTTTAGTATCACCTAATAGCTCATGCCTAGGAAAGAATATAATAATGAGGTAAGCGTATAGCAATACTTCCCCAGTGCACTATACTGGTCTCTAGAGATTTGTAGCTTATGGACTATATGAGCCAAATAAGCTTTTCTATGTTTAATAGCCCCAATAGATATATTTTTTCCCTTCCATTTATTTGTCTGAATGCTTTACGAACTTGGTAAGATTTCTAGCATCTCTTCCTATAGCAAGTAGTTCCACTCCTGAACTGTGCGTTGCATGAAAAATGCCTCCTTTTGCTGTTTTTATCCTGCCACATGCTGGTCTTACTGATTTCATTTTATTTCTATTAGAAGAAACAGTGAACAGTCATTTCCTATTCACTTTCTGCAAGCTAACGAGGATTTTATGGATGCCTGTCATCTCTCCCTCACTCATTTCTCTACATCCTGACGGGTCTTGGTCCATTTAATTGTTGTTTATGTGGAATCTGCTCTGTGACTTTGATTGTCCTTTGTGTTTTTCTGTACCTTTTCTGATGTTGCTACATTTGTTATCATGTAGGGGGAACCAGTTTGGCCACTGTTAAAGATGCCAGTGTGCATTTATACTGAAAGCATTTTCTCTACTTCTCTACTGTTCTGTAAAGATAGCTTTATGTAATATTACAGCGCTAGGAATTATTACAGTGTTTTACAGACAGAGGGGAAAAATAACTTTGTCAAAACATATTTCGTGTTCAAAAGCAACTGATCGATTCAAGAAGTGTATAAATATAGGTAGTGAATTGAACTAGCAGTTTCTGGTCATGCACTGCTAGTATTTTTAGAACTAAAAGGTCTAGAAAATAAACTTCTGCTGTGTTATTTTTATATGGTTTTTTTTTATTTCTCCAGATCCTGGTTGATTTTATTCGAAGCAGGATGGGATATCTTGACACCAGTAAATATGCGTATGGTTTTATTATGGGGATTTGTGTCAGGATGAGCTTTTTTCACCTGATCTTTCTGGGAAACAGATGATGCCAAGTACCCTTGGAGACAAAATGCCAGAGTAGTAAGAATTGTACTATAAAGCAAAATGACAGTTTTCTTAATCCTAATTTATTACATGCCTATTTGCACACATTTTTCATATAAAGGTTAATAGTATGAGAATTTATTCTAGCTCAACCCTGATGGGTCTCTATAGTCTTACTTAACAGAACAGTGTTAACATATCTTTATTAATTTTGCTCCTTTTAATTTATTCTTCATACCGTTAAAATTTGATACACATATCAGTATTCATAAAATGTTACATGTAATTATTTTTAACTTTTAACTCTTACAAAAGTCATCATTGCCTGGACACAGTTTAAATATATTGTAACAATAGACACATTAAATCTTTTTTGCTTTAATATTCAGTCTTACTAAAAAGAAAAAAAATAGTGGCATAATCTGATGTTCCCCTTGGCAATGAAGTTTGATTCATTTGTATTGCCATAATATATTTTGCAAAGGTTCATGATAGGTTCAGCTGTCTTATTTTCTTAACTTTTTTGAAAATCAGTGAAATCTTAGCAGTGCCATTAGTTTTGATGTGACTTCAGCTTGACTGAGCTATAGTCAATATATGGTCTGTCACTAGTAGCACCTGGTCTCTCGCATGCCGAGAGGTCCAGTATGTATGGTTCTAGTTGCTTTCTGTTTTGGTTCCTTAAGGCACCCTTTGCTCGAAGTGGTGCAGTCAGTGATGGTGTGATTGCCTCTACACCTGACGAAAGGAGAGTGCCAGCTGTATTTTTTTTAAAGTTATTGCTGCGGTTAAGTAGTGATAGCCATGACAAAGCCACTAGATTTGATTTTTTTGTACCATAATATTTCAGTGATGGTTTTGTGCCATTGATAGGTGTCAGCTAAGCCTTAGGCAGCTAAGTCCTTAGATGTAATGGTTTATTTCAGTGGAAGTGTGTAATATACATCATGTTTCTGGATTTTTTGCATTGTGCAGCATTCCATCATACACAGCTAACAGCCTAAATCTCATCCAGAAAGACATATTACAAGCTATGGTACCAATAGGCATATATAAAATCAAAAGCAAACGATCAAATGGGTATTTTATGTTTTCTTAAAGAAAATTTTAGTGATGCATTTCCTTTCCAAGGCAAAAACTTTCTAACAGCTGACCATGAATTTTTATCCCTGGGGCAAACCTGTGCTGTACTGTATTTAACTAACACTTTCTCTTTTAATGCTTGCCTTTCTTCCTATTTAGGCTGTGTTGTGTGTGTTAGCCTCAGCTGGGGATTCGAGCTTTGATTGTAACTGTGGAGTGAACTGGGATCTACATTTCATCAGCTCTAGGTCACCCTGTGTAATGAGGGCATTTAGCTGGAGGGTGAATAGACAAAGGAAACAATGGAAAGCGACTTCACTAACCTATTGAATCAGACCGCAAATAAATATCAAAAGTTTTGTGATTGTTTTTCTTAAGAACTGTGATTATAAGAACATGCAGTGTTTTATGTCCTGATGAAAAGGTTTTATGGACAAAGGCTGCTGCTACACAATATAACAGATGAAATATCTGATTTTTTTTCAGTCCTTTCCCATTGCTGATCTTTGTAATTAGATCCCTGGGCATTGTGTAGAGAAGCTGCCCATTTTCAAAACAAGCTGATGCATCTTTTTAAGCATATGGGAGAAGCTTGATATGGCATGAGAGCTAGGTATTAATAATAATATGAGAGCTAGATGTTATTATTAATAGTATGACTGTTTACAGTTGTCAAGAATGACTGGCAGGCAAAGGTAAGTGAAGAAAGCCATAACCACGTGCTTCTGAAATCTGTAGACACCTGCTTTGAAGTACCTTGCAGGAGCATCTCAGACTTGTCAGTCTTGCTCTCTGTGTAATGAACCACATTTCAAGAAGACTCTGTTGAAATAAGGGTCTGATCAATAAGAAGAGTTACATGAATCCTAGTGGCCTGAATAAATTTGGCTTATGGTATTGCCCAGAACTGCCTGAAATACAAGTCTCTCCCCTCTCTACATCTGTCCTTCCCCCTTAGGTTTTTCCCATTCTTGCTCTGCTCTAGACCTGGGAGCATAAGCAGCAGGATGCTACAGAGTATGGCAATGTGTTGAAGATCCAAGTTAGGCTGTTTTCCTTCACGGTACCTATGCTCCCCCTTCCCACTCACACATTGAAAGCTTTTTCCCAAGCAGAGTGACAGGTCCTGACTACCTTGTGATCCTGCCCCAGGATCTGGGTGTTGCTTTTGCCCAAAAGGTTAAGTCATGCATTACCCAGTATGGGAAACGGGCAGTGACATACTCCAAGCTACTCAGTGGGCCACATTTATCCCTGCTGTTCCTCTGGGCTCAGAGGGAATAAATTCAGCCCTTTGCTTGCATGTAAAGTCATCCGCTGTTGCACACGGGCTGCCAGTGTCTCTACTCCTAGCCATTTCAGTGGCATTTTCTTCCCCTTACATCAATGAATCATTGGCAAGTACTAAAGAGACAGCCGCGTCCTCTTGCCCACACAGAGGATGTCAATAATTAACAATCTTATGCATTGAAAGTGAAAAGAGAAATGAGAGAGAAGGAACACATTAATTACCTGAATGATCGCTGCTGTTTGAAAGCTGGATACTAAGGATTTATAATTTTGGCTTAGCACCTTCAAGACTTTCAAAACAAAATGATGATGATAAATGAGAGGGACTGTGACAGGGTACAATTAAAGGGATGTAGAAGAATTGTGTTAAGTTCATATGTGCAGAATATGAATTAGAGTTGTGATCCTGTAACAGGTCTCAATGTGGATGTGGGTCTTTGCAGATGGAGTTCCTGCTCAGTCAAGCTCTTTAGGAAAAACCTGTAATAGGAGTCCGGACTTGCTACTGCAGCTTGCGTTGCCATGCTGCCAGGCAGAAATCACAGCCCTCACTTAGGTGTCTCTTTTACATCTGCTCTGTGCAAGGAGCTTTTGACACCTGAAAATGAGATGCACCAGAGTTCTTGTTTTACCAAATCTTTCAAATAAAATGCTTAAAGGTTAGTTGCCTAAGTGAGTGCTGTGGCTGCTGGGTGATGTGCTTATTCTTCCATTTCCGCAACAGGTATCTAATGAGGCCATTGAATTGGAACAGTTTCAACTGCAGTTCAGTAATGCTGTTGCAGAATACCCTATAGCGTACTCTTTCTCCAAGACAGATCATGTGCTGTTATTTCCTGCCCGTGTTTCTATCTGCTATAGGTTCACTTGAACCATTTCTTTATCTTCATGGCCACTTTCAAAAAATTTCAATTTAGTACTCTACACAATTTAAATGATAGGTGCTTTCACGCTGTTTTCCAGACTATTATGAAAGTGATAACATGCTCAAGGTGACTTCATGCAGATCATATCAATTGGCTAGGAAAACTGTCTGCTCATCTCAGTGCAGATATATTAAATTCGGTATATAAAACCTGTATTTCCTGTTGTACAAGGGACCCTACTTAAGTCTAAATTTTGCCTTTTTTTTTTTTTTGTCCAGCTGAGTAGTACTGATCTATGGCAGGCAGTAAGTAATGCCAGGTTGCAGGGGCCCACTGCAAATGGACTTAAATTAAAGTGTGATTTTGCACATCCCCTGCACAAGGGTATGTGAGGAAAGGAGCCGCCAGAGGCCTGAATCTAAGGATACAGGTTACCAGAGAACAGCCTGTTACCTGCAAGAGGGAGGATTAGTGAAGTAATTGTGAGGTTATGTAGACACATTTACTTATTTCAGCTTCAGTTGAGACTGCAGCCTTTCTGGACCTTTCATATAGCCTTGAAAAAGTAATACCACAAAGATGTAATAAACTTGCAGACTAAACCCAAAAGATATGTACAACTTCCCACATTCTGAGAAAAACTATAAAGCTTAACATTCGTGGGTTTGTGTGTTGTTTTTTCCCTGAGGCATGCATTTCTCATACAGCCAAGGAGGAAAATCAGGCTACTGTAAAACTTGAGAAAGTATGGGTGTAGCAGAACCAGACAAGTCAAGCAAATTGCAGAGATAAAGAATTCACCCAAGAAACCCCATCACCATCAACTGACGGTGTGGTAGCTTAAGGCTCTGTCTCCCCTGACTCTAATGTTGGCCACTGGGGACAGTAGTTGTTGCCATTTGACGATCTGTCAGAAGGTCACTCTCAAAGTTAATTTGTGATCCCATTCAAGAGACCTGTGTTGTCTCCTTACACTTTTGCATTTTAATTGTCACTCTTGCTGGAAGTTTTACCAGAGAAGCCAAAAACTAAGTGAATGTGGAGAGTGACTCTTCTTTCCTTCTGATAACATTTAGTCATGTTTTGGACATAAGACATCTTTAAATTTTGGGTTAAGGTGTGAGCACAAGCTGGACAGATGTTTGCTTGTGAAAGATACGGTCCATATAGCACATGCTGTAATTGTACATAGGTGATGCATGTTTTACCATGACTCCTTAGGCCATTCTGAGCTGCACCAGATGTTGCATTAGTTACATTTAATTTGCTGTCTCTCTTCTGCATGGCCTCTGCGCTGCGGTTGGTATTGCAAAGTTGCTTTACTGGTGGCCATATGATGGGAAGTCTCGGCTCTCCACCAACCCACTATTTGGTGAAGTTCTCCAAGTACTTAATTTCCTCCTTTTCCTTTCAAGTTTCTGTGCTAGAGTGCAAATGCATGAACATGTCATGAGAAAAAAACTATTTTTGTGTTACTTCACACCCAAGTAAAACTAGGAAGAACTATCATGCACACACCCACATCCACGCTTTCCCCTCTCGTCCCTGTGCGCGCACTCCTCCTTCATTCTTGCATAATGCTCTTGCACTAAGAAGTGTGGGTGGGGTGAAATAAACTGCTTGATGCTCATCTGGCCTAAAGAGCTAAATCTTTCAAGATTTCTCATCCCCACTGCTTAATCACTCCACCATTGTCTGTACCACAGTTGATAATCACATTTATGCATGTCTTTTCCAAACTGCCCATTTCTGAATGGTTGCATCAAATAGCCATGCCTTATCTGTTAAAGAACTGCAATAATCTTTCTATTGGTCTGTTTTCTTTGTATTTTGAAGCCTTTCAGATTCCTCTTAAGAAACTGCTGAGGTGTGGAGATTTTCTATCTTTGGTTAATATGCTTGCTTTCAGGCAATGCAGGCTTAGCAGCTATATTAAAGTTTGGTAATACAGCAAGATAAGAGTTAAAAAGTTATCAGAACTTTTCAGCACTTAATAAGAAGGGCATATTTAAGACCATCAGCATAGGGCATAACCTCTGGGCTTAACATTTGGCTAGTACTGTTGTCATTTTAGTGCCATCACGAGGAACTAGAGCATCTATGAAAGATCAAAACTAGTATTCTGCAGAACAGCTGCTTTTGCAGAACTTACATAACTTATCCCTCAGTGATGGATCCCCAGATCCACATCCTAAATACCTCCTTCATCCCCAACAGTCCCTTATTGTCCATCTAATTCAGTGCTGGGCTGTGGCCAACATTGACAAGTTGTAAGGAGGTGCACAGGGCACTTCAGGGTGTGTAATCAGAGATTTATTCTTCTCACGGTCAGTCTTTGAGCAGTAGGAAGAAACACTGCCTCACTGTAGCCTCCTAACAGAGAAGCTGCTGTGTCCTTCCACTGTGTGCAAGTGTCCATCATACTGACAGTCACAGGAGGAACTTGCTGCTTACTCTCAGCACGTGTGCCTGGCAATCATCTCAGGCACTTCTATAAATGTAGGTATCCAGTTGCTAGAGAATGAAATCAACTTAACATATATTTGACTGTCAAGACTTGTGCTGACCAAAGGAAAACATGAATGAGCAGTCTGCAAGTACATGAACAGCTTAGGAGGTAATATTTTCACAGGAAACATAATTTCCAATAACTGTGAGACTTCTGTGGCCTCCTAGCTCTAAGAAATACTAGTAGTGTTTCTGGATTTTCCTCCTACTCCTGTTTTTCAGTCGGAAGTCTAATTTGTACGATACCTGTAACATCTCAGGGCTTACTTCATCTTCCTTATTACGCCCACTCTTCATCATTCATGGGGGCTTCAGTTTTTCTGTTCTGTAGCTTACTACCAAATAAAATGCAAATTTAAGGATACCTGATTAAGTAAAAATAGGAAATGTAGTGGGCTTGCACTGAGCCTTGACAAGCAAAATAGGTGTGTTTCTTTCTAATACAAAAAATACATATAGCCTGTACAGCATCTTTGAAATGTATTGAAGGCTGTGGAACTTTCTCCCATGTTAATAAAGGAAAATGTTTTTATCAAAAGCATTAACCGTTTTTGAGTGAACATGGCATACGGAAAAGCTAATGGCGCCCCAGCCCTGGAAGTCAAAAGTCTCTCTGGGAAGGAGCAACGCAGACTTTGTTGGCTGTTTTCTGAGGTGTTGAAGTGAAGGATTTCCTGAAGTTAAAGGTTTATTCTTCCTGCTTGTTCTGAGTTTTAGCTTCCCTACTGAAACTGCTACCAAAATGTGATAAAAATGCCTGTTGGGATGGTGGTTTGGGGTTTTTGACCCTTATGAAAGCAGGGTAGGAGAGACTCTGGCATTTCTACAGCAGGCACATGAGTCATTTAGATAATCCTTGTTTATAAATGCAAATATACACTTATCTGCAACCCAGAATTGGAATACTAGTGGAGAGTAAATAGGGAGTTCAGGATTACAGGCAAGGATAGAGATAAAAAGGCATAGTTAAAACTGATGGTGAAACCCATAACAACACATTGTGGTCCTGTAGTTCAGACCATAATCACCTTGCAAGATGATAGCATCGTATAAACTTTCATGTTAAAAAAAAGTCTTTTCAACCATGGTCTTTCTCAGTTTTACGTCTAACAAGATTATCAGGGGTTTTGTGCATGTGAAAAATTTGATCACAAAGTCGGAAAATGTAATGATTGGATCTTGTTTGTTTTCTTAGGAAGCCTGTATGGCAGAATGACTGCTCACGAGAGCTGGAAGTGCATAAAAATGAATCGTATCTCCATGTGTTAATGGCTGCTAATTTTACCTCCCATGCCTGGCATTCAAAGCCTGTTTGGTTTTCCTCCCTGCCATGCCAGCAGGCCATTGGCCTCAGGGGAGGGCTGGGACATTCTGGGTACAGGCATAAGCTTTTTGGGCTTATGCACAGAGTCATTAGGTTTTGATTTTTTCTCTTTAAACATTACAGGTTTTTAGAAATGCCAGTTTATGGAAGAAGAAGTTCAAGCACAGTGTCTGGTTTAAAGCCAGGGATAATTGCAGAAATCTGTCTTACCAATTCTTTTTTTTTATGACATCACTCACTTGTCTGCCCTGCTGTCCCTCCATAATGCAATAATCATGGCTCAGAAGATAGAGTAACCACTGCTTTTTCTGGTTAATTGAATTAGATGTGTTCCCCTAGTTGTTGTTTTGTTGTTGTTTTGTTTTGAAGTACGTTTAACTCATTAGACCCCACAGAACATATTTAGTAGAGGTAGATCCAGCTCAGACCAAATTGACATAATCATACAGAAATTCTGCAATGTCACCAAAAAACCCCATCTTTAAAAAGGTATTTTAAAGGGTTAAGTTGGCTCATGCCAGGTGTAATGGCCTCTCCTGGGCCTGGACAGCCTGCCAAGCACTCACCGCAACAAATACCCTGGCAAGTCACCACAGTTTTATGCCACAGTTTAAAATGACTCAAACTTGTCTGTCTCCACTCAAGTCTGGTTTATTCTTTTCCCTCTATTATTTTCTTCCCAATTTGGAAATGGGGAGCAAACCAGCGAATTTTCATATAATTTAGTTAGTATACAGAGAGATTGCATTTTCTTGAAGGAGAAGAGAAAATAGAAAAAAATCCTCAATTAAAAAGAAATTCATCCCAGAGAATCTTTTTTTTTTTTTTTACAGAGATACAAAGAAAGAGTTTAATTATAAATTTGTCTACATCATGATGAATACGACCCAGGAGTACTTCTTCCCTGGGGCTTTTGATTTTTGCACTGATAAAATTCTTTCCTGTCTTCTATCTTTACTACTGCACTTTTATTCTTTAAAGTGCTGTCTTGACCATCTGCAGCTTCTTTCCTGTAACAAAGAAACAAAGCTCCTTTCCTAGCTCAGGCTTCCTACGCTGCCACTGTACTCTCTGGATCCTTTTTGGTTGGCAAGCTATTTATCTCATTTTGGAGCTACCTTTTATGTACTATCAAGCCACTGACCTCTCTCACAATAATTTTTTTTTCGTGTGTTACTAGCCATGCTTATAACATGCCCAAAAGCCATGAAAAAGGGGTCCCATATATGGTCGGCACTTGCAAAACAGAATTACACAAAGAGCATCCAGGGTAAACGGGAAGATAGATACAGAGAGGAGGAACGGGCAAGCACAGGGAACAACATGATGGCACTAACGGGGGTGGTTTTGACCTATTTTGTGTTAAGTAGGGCTGCTTAGGTTTGGCAGTCAGCTCCCCTGCTTTGGAGAAGTAAGGAAAGGTAGTCAACAGAGAAAGGGAAATGGAGAGGGACAAGGAGGCGGTAGGGAAGGAGCCAGCGCCAGCCAGAGGCATGCGGGCAGACCTGGGGGAAGCGCTCTGAATTTCCACCCTCCCTGCCTGCCTGCTGTTGCAGCAGCTCTTCCCATAGCCGCAGTCTGCAGCCAGACTTTCTCTCTCATCTGTCCCATCTCCTATCAAACGCCTCCACGCTTTCTCCTCCACTCTCCGTTATGCATAGGAGGGCTTTGCACAAAGCTTTGCAAAACTATTAGCCCGCCTCCTCCCTTAGATTTCTCTCTCAAACTTATCTTTTGCTTGGGGCCCACAAAATTCTTGCTGATTCTCAGGCGTTTGGGAGTGTGTGTGTGTGCGCACACACGTGTGCATGGGGGAAACACTGCCTCTTCTGGGTATGAAATTCATAGTGTTCATTGTGGGCATGTTAATCCGCAATTGCTTTCTGTATCTGCACGTTCTATCTCAGCTTTACAGTTGAACTGTGTTATCGTGTGCCTCTGCAGCACTCGTCACAGAGTCCCTCTAAACACCAACATACTGTTGTACCTCTAAGAGCTAAAAATTAATACATTTTTTTGTCCCCAATAAAACAACTAGGAAAGATCTCCAGTGCTTTCATAGTCCTATTATATCATGCAGTGTAGCTAATCCCTGTGTGCTGTGGGTTGAGCTCCTTATTTTTTCTCTGCAGAGGCAAATAATCCCTCATTTTCCTGTTTTTACTACACTGCTTTTTCTTTCTTTTCTTCTCCTTATTTTATCTCTTATTTCTCCTACTTTATGCTTTGACCCTCTTTTCTGTCACTGCGACCTTATGGGTTTGAGGGAGAGGTTTTCTTAGAGTAGTTGGGAAGGTCTTCTGAGATAAATCTGTTTTGTTTGTCTTCATTTTCACTCTTCCATTCACACCAGCCCCCTGCCTGCAGGTTCACAAGTCTCCATCACCACATTGAGGCCCGTTTTGGTGGTCCCTCCGTATCATTGATGCAACGGTGTCAGACAGACTATGTATGTGCTACTCACTTCTGCCTGCACTCATTCTCATACTCTAATGGTGCTTGCCCACACCACCCCTCACATCCAGAGAAGGGGGATATCTGATTAATCTGTTCATCCCTCACTAGCAAGGCCTTTCAGATGTGTGTGTGTGTGTGTGTGTTGGGTTTTAAAGGCTTTATATGAGAATTCCCCTGTGGTTTTTTTCTGTCTATGAAAATCTCATATAAATCCCTCAATTGCTAATGAATGTCTTTGCTTAGGCCATCATTCCATCCTGTTTTCATTTTAACTGGATGCCTTCCTCAGAGTTAGTCCATGTATCTCTCCTTGATGAAAAAACCTGCAATATATGAAATCTTGCTATTAAATCACATTTTTTGCATTTGAAACTTGATTCTATCAATCCGTCTTCTCTGTGTGACATCTCATCTTACACAGATTAAGTAAACGAGTCCTCCCTACTTTTGGCAAGAAGCAAGGAAAATCTAGTGATTACTCAGAAATTCCCCTGCTTCAGGGTCTCCCTTAACTTCATCCCAATTGAATGGTGGCATCATCTGTGACTGCAGAGACCTGCAGTCTTCACGGTGTGTGTTGTGCTCCTCAGCCTCACCTGGTCCATAGGGTCCTATAGTTTGCTTCTGCAATTGCAGTGCAAGAATTGGAGCCTTTTTTTATAACTATACGGTAGGATGCAATGCTAGAGAGTCAGTTATCTTGCTCACACAATACTCTCATGAAGCCTTTTCCAGAAACATCAATAGCATGAAGAACTAGATGTCAGTCTTATTAACAAAGTGATTTAGTTTAAATCTTGACATGCAAATTACCACCAGCAACTGTGATTAGGCCAAACAAAGAAGGGGTAAAATACGAGTATTTTGGGGGAAAAGCGTGCAATCCAGGGACACTTGCTTCAGATCACACACATTTATATGGCTTGACAGTGGAAGTTCACAAAGTATGTGGACAGTAGGCCTTTGTGTATGACTGAGTTCTCTGTTCTTCATTACTCTGTTTAAAAGCAATCGGTTCTTAAACTAGATGAAATCGCAGGGTTTTGGGCTTCTCCCTAAAATCCCACATAAAGCCAGATTTTCCCCCTCATGCAATTTTATACCACCGTAATCTGGTGCTTTCACAGGATGTGACCCATTTTGTGGGAGAAGGGGATAAATAATAACTGCATCAATTAGATTGTGTTCTTAACCAAGTGAAACAAAGCAGGAATTTCAGGTGATCAAGTGAGTCTATTCTTGGTGCTTAAGTCCTCCTTAGCTTGTTAATATTTAATATTGGCTTCGAGGACAGCTTTATTTTTATTTTGAATGCCGTGTGCAGCAATTCCCAGTGTTGGTTTTTACTGGGAAATAAAACCAGGTAAAAAAGGTAAAATTGTCGTGTCAAAAAAAAATCTTCCCTGTGTAAATTCTATCTCTAGCTTCAGATATCCTCACAAAAGGAAAATATGAGCCCTTCCTGACATAAGGTCTTATATCTGGACTGAAATTGCAGCTTCAGGGGTAGCAACCTATCAACAAATAGACCTAAGGCACTAAGCTTAAAAATAATGAGCTCTGACATCTGTATCTAATAAGTGCTCTGTATTTGCTATATATTGGAAGAAGTGGAAAGTGAGACAGTCAAGTCTAAATAATCAAGACTTGTTTTATGTGCATTTCATTAGTACTCATATGCAGTCACTAGAGGTCGCATTGGGTCACACCGTTCATCCTATTACTGAGTTATGATAAATATTTCTGGGGGATTACAATAAATAAAAGGATCATTAGCTTACACTACATAGGACTTTGATTTGCATGTTTAAAAGTATACAGTACATATTGATCAGATTAAGTACTTTTCCACTAAGTGTGTGTGTGGGTTCTTGCAATGATCTGTCCCGTGAAATTAAAGCTGTGTTTTTAAGAATCAAAGTGAGAAACCAGACTTGAAAATTCTTCAAATTTGAAGACTTCCACAGCTAAATGGCAACTTGCTAGCTCAAGCTCCTTGCCCACCAAATTAGGTCTCATGTTAATTTTGCAGATAGACAATACTTTTTAGTACTGAGAAACTTCTATACTTTTATGTTTTTTGTAAAACCTGGGCTACTGTATTTACAGTATCCAACATCCTGCCATGACTTGTAAAAATAAATAAATTTAAAAAAAAATCCACAAAAGTCTTGATCCTAAATTGGACATATGCCTGGCTTGCCTGAATGATGGCTGTTGCTGACATGCTTTTTTCCCTAGTCTTTCAGTTCAGTAATGGCTCAATTCCACATCTCTTTCATCCATAACAACTTTTCTGTTGCATGAGCGCAAGCTGGCCTTATCTCTTATACAGAAATACGACTTCCACGCAAAACGTGAGCTGTGCCCTGGCAGGGAGGTAAGCTGAATGCAAACAGACTTCTGATGATTTTGATTCTCCATAAAACTTGTAGATCAAATCCATCACGATTTTCATAGTCATGGTTTTCAGACTCATGCTTCCGGTTAAAAAAGGTTAAATTTCTCTTCTGCTTCTCTGCTCTCCTCCGCCCCCATCTCCCCCCCTCGCCTTTTGTCTGTCTTAGCACCTGGCTCTTAAATGCAGTACATCAAACTTCTTTTGAAGGGCTCAGAGATTAAAGATTGTAAATTACAATTAGAAGAGCTATAATGATGATCAGCACTTAGTTCCTGCATAATGAATAGGCAAATGAGTTACAGAAGACTCAACTCAAAGCGTTAGCCAAGATTTGAACTGAATCTTTTAAGAATAACTTTCATATTGTGATTTTGATTAAAAAACAAAACAAAACAAAACAAAAACCACAAACCAAAACAACAACAACAAAAAAACCCCACCCAAAATAGCCTGTGGTCCTTTTTGCACACTGGAGGTTCAGATGATTCGGAGAGTAGGTTTATACTTGCAGGCACTTACTCAACATGGAGCATTTCAGAGTTTTGTACTTTCTTACATGAGACACCTTCAAACTTAAAGCCTTCTGTCAAGGCAAAGTTATGTTTTCAAGTGACTAAAATGAATTAATGAGGCATTAGATTCAGGTGGGGGGGAAAGACGTACCTTTTTTTCCCGCACTGTGAGTGATGGCTGATTCAGGCATGTCAAGTAAGGTGGTTATTGTAAATGTGATTGATGTGTCTCAGTCTGTGTTATTATCCGCACCTATATGCAAAAACATGTATTTTGCTTTAAATAGCAAAGGAGAGCCTGCATTGTCACAGTAAACATGATTTTAACAGGATGGTGCAGCTGTGTGAGTTTTTAAAGTAATTTTTGTCTCTGGAAAGGGGAGTATACATTAGTGTTTTAGATGGTTTCATATAGCAGCCAACAGACTCCTTTAGCAAGAACTTCAGCTGGTGTCAGTGCTATGGTGTGCCTCTTCTCGGCCATAAGACAAATAAGTTTGCAGATAATTTGAGTGTAGCTCTGTGTTTGGCCAGCAGTAGGGTGGCGCTTGCCAAAGGCTTGCAGAAGAGTCAGCATCCCCGGCGGGAGGTGAGGCAGCACAGAGCGCTGAGGGAGGATGCCAGGGCCTGCTAATCTGAGTTCAAACCTGATCCTCAAAATGGAGCCAAGACCCATCCATAATGGAAATAACCAGGGAGCTCTTGTCATCTCTCACCGGAAAAACTGAGCACCCTTTGCTCTCTGAGGTATAGGCGTGTGTATGTTTCTAAGCCACCTGAGGGTTTAGTATCTGGTTCCCAATTCTGGGAGCCCTCTTTCTTTTCTAGACTTGCATATTTGAGCAGTGGTGCCGTAAAATGACATCCCCTCTCTGCCCTCAGGAACTAAAATTATTTCAGAGCATTCTGGATAGTGTTTCTTGTGCTGGTAGCTATCTCAGCCCATGTTTATTGGGGAAAAAGTGCAGACTAAGTATTTAATATGAGAAAGAATTTTCATCCATTATGAGCAATTGATTTCATCAATTAAGAGCAAGCTAGTTGCTCTTTATGTTTATTTTCAGCTATAGCAGGAATGAAATTATGTGAGGAATTGATTTACCAAGTTTCTGCTAGCATCTATATCACCTGCCAGCTTAGAGGAATATTTACAACTCAGCTGTCCCAAGAGGAAAAACTATGAGTGACCAAAAGCAACTGTATTTGATTGTTGTGCCGCTCAGTTTCACCTACAATGAGGAAAACAATTCTCTGCCCAGTTTCCAAAGCATATTGCAATTTTGTTCTGAGTTTTGATAAATGTAACCAGGTTATCATGTATAGAGATTTTAAAGCATGAGCAGCAGGCTTCATGTGCGTCCCTGCCCTGCCTTGTGTCCAGCCTTCTATATTTATATATAGTGAACCAGAATAATCTTGGACTGAAAAGGTGATTGTAAATGTGTACCAGTGAAAGACACCCTTTATGTATTGTGCAGGGGGAGTTTCCACTGTTTCCTGCATCTCTATGCTAGAAAATGACTTTTCCTGTCCTCACGAAATTCCCTCATCTACAGGAATCCTCCACTTGATTGCAGCCCATTCTCCATTACTGAGTCCGTGTTTCCACTCACGCATCCTGGTTCTTGTACATCTGAATGACAGTTAGCAGAAAGACAAACTTGTTAACACATAAATGGTATACCTAGAAGGATATCTCTGAAAAGTGGTTCAGGCTCACCTGTCAGGCATGTACGTGGTCCTCCATGTGCAAAAAACTTTCAACTAGATTATTATTCTGTTTGGACACCCTATAAACATCTTAGGACAGTTTAATACGTCTCATCTTTCTCCCCATTTATGCCCATGTTATCTGGTATGATTGCATCCTGCATAGCTTCCATCTTCACTACAGATAGTCTATATGATTCAGCCCGATCTCTGGGCTGAATATAAAGGGGTACTATGGTAACTAATAGAGATTTTTCAGATTCAGGATACCTCATTAGTACTTGTAATCGCCAAATGCTCAAAGAGCAGTCAGTGCCTAGGAAAGGCCTGGAAATCATCACTTCTTGGTTCTTTATCTGTGCCACTGGCACTGAGTTGTGTGGTAGGATCCTGTCATGCACAGCATGTGCCAGACTCCCAGTTCTTCCACACGGGATGTGACTGGGTATTGCCAGAGCCTGCGTGCCTGGAGTTCCCTCTCGCAGAAGTACAGGAAACCAAGGGATGTCTCATCCCACCATGGAATTAGGATACGTGCAGGTGCAAACCCAACACCAAGGAATCACTCGCAGGTTGTGTGGTTTTAGACACAGCCTGTACGTCCTTGGGAAATCACCCCAATGCATTAGAGGACCTGGGTCTTAATCTTTCTATACCTCAGTTTCCCTGCCTGTTCAGTATGGGCACTAACACCTCTTTCCTATGTGTGAGGGAACCTCACTGTTTAGATTGTGGAGTCCTTAGATCTCCATCTAAGAAGAAAATCTTTCAATGTTTCTGAAAGAACTAACCCACAGCACTGTGGGCTGTTCCTGCTCTAACATGAAGCTTTCATTTTGCAAAGAAAGGATACAAAAAAGAGGAAACCTATTCCCCCTGCAGATCCTTTCTGTTTATTAAAGGTGCATCAGCATCCGTGGCTCTGCAGGGTTGTGCGCAGTAATAATCTTCATTGTGTTCAACTCCGGTTCTGTGCAGGGCAACTGGTTGACTAATTACTCCTGAACTAGTTTGACATTTCTAGTGCGCGGATTTAAAACATTCATGAATAAGGAGATCTTTGCTTTTCTTGTCTACCAATTAATTATTTCGAAAATAATCATCCTCCAGAGCTGGGAGGGGAGAAACATAACTGATCACAGCTTGTTGTGCCGTATCGGTCCATAATCCAAGGCAGGAATCAAAGCTTGCTACTGACACAGCGCTGTAGTCCTTTATTCCACCCCAAAATGAAATCCCACTGCGACATGACAGTACAATATTTACTTTGTACTGATTGCATCTCAGGCTGTGGAGCAGAGAGCAAGGAGCTATGAAATCTCCATGCTGGTAATAACCTGCGCTTGTCAATTAGATGGCAGTAGCAATGACTGCACATTGGTACAGACCGCTCTGGTCAGATGTTAGTTTAATTTTTAAACTTCACCTCCATCTTGCGGTCAGGCTAGACATTGCATGCAAGAGGGATCGCTCGTTGTCTTGGCAGTTCTTAAGCCCCAATTTTTCAGGCCTTCTCACCACGCAGCTTGTAAGCTTGTATCATGGTGTAACTATATCTGTTGTACATGTGTATTGTTGGGTTTGGGTTTTTTCTTCTTTTTTTTCGGGGTGGGCGTGTTGGTTTTTTTAGCCAAAAGCTTGTCCTAGTGTGATACAATGTCCCGCAGCAAAGCTGTTCTTTTTTTGCAGATTAAGTGAGGCAGAGCATCACACAGCAGAGGAAGGTTTCGTGGTGCAGCAGAGCTAAACTAATGACTCTTTCCCACCCAAGCAGCATTCCCACTCTTACTTATTGCCTGCTCTCAGACAGGAGGCCCTGCCCGCTTCCTTTGTGATACCTTGGCTATTCATTTGGTTATTCATGTTTGTTATTGTAGCACTAATTTTTTCCAGATTAATGAGCCACGCAAGGGAAGCAGCACAAGTGAGCTGCCCACAGGGAGAAGGAGGAGGAGGAGGAGGGAGATGGATGCCTTTTGGCAGCAGAAAGCCATTGTATTCAGCTGTTAAATGAGATCTCTGTTAGCACAGCATCTCTCCTTGGGTTGCCACTGTCCAGTGTTTGTCTTCCTCCAGCACAGCTCTCCACTTCCTTAGAAGCCAGTGAGACCTCTGAGGGTTTCTGAAGGCAGAGGGAAACTCACTTTCCCTCACTTGGGAACATCTAGCCCTGTCCTTCAATGTTTCATAACTGATGTATGGGTTAGGAAATTGCTTTTCAATAATGCACGGGAAAAAAAAGTTAAATATATCTTGTGACTAGAGGGCCTTCATTTTAAAGAATTACCTACGTGGCAGCCATGAAAAACTACAAAGAGGAATATTTTTTCCATTAGCAGGGGAGTTAGCATTAATAGGAATCTAATTTCTGCTACCATTCTGTTTGGATAAAAGAAAAGTGTGCCCCTTATAGTAAGATGGTATAGTCAGTAATTTGTGACTCAAGTTTAAAAAATTATTTTTTCTCATTAGAAGGCTTGATAATGTAGGAAAAGAAAGGATCAATTAGTTTGCTGATGCTTTAATGATCCAGAAAATAAGTTTTAATCAAGTCAGTTTGTCTTGTCCATGGGCTCTGATCCTGCACCATTAAAGTCAATGGCGGGTTTGTTACTGTCTTAAAGATGTGCAAATTAAAACTTAAATGTGAAAGGATGCCTTATAAAAGGATATTAAAATTGTGGACAACTCACTGAATTACTCACACCAAGTCTCATTAATCAAGTCACGATTGTTAAACCTTTCTATTATGACAGTTTTCTTTCCTGGAAGATTGCAACTCATAGCCCAGTAACTCAGTTTATATCCTAGAAAATAAATTCTCTTAACGAAACAATGAGTGTGAAGATGCCTGTGAGGAGTTATATTGAACTTGGATTTATCTCCTCATAGTGGTCTGTGAATTTATCCTTCCAGTACCATGTGCATGTGCCTTCTGCAGTACCTGTTCTGTTCTTTAACTTGTCATGGTTGTAAGAACCTTTAGTCGTATCTTATTTTATTGGAAATTTGACGTAATTGTCTCCTTTATAAGACAGCTGTATTTCTGAGAAAGACAACAGAGTATTTGGTTCATTCTTTGGATCTTTGTTAGTGCAAACCTCCTGGCCTTTCTCTTTCAGTTTGGTAAAACGGACAAAAAAATAGAAAAGAATCTGAAATGGGTTTCTGAAATTTATGATGTGTAGTGCAGATGCCAGATGTAGTCCCTTTATCAGTACTGTTCCACACATCATTTTGTCACGATATTTTTAACCATCCTTAAGGAGGAAAACGCTGTTACAGAATCACAGAGTCACAGAATGGTGGGGGTTGGAAGGGACCTTTGGAGATCATCTAGTCCAACCCCCCTGCCAAAGAAGGTTCACCTAGAGCAGGTTGGACAGGAATGCATCAAGGCAGGTTTTGAATATCTCCAGTGAAGGAGACTCCACAACCTCTCTGGGCAGCCTGTTCCAATGCTCTGTCACCCTCAAAGTAAAGAAGCTTTTCCTCATGTTGAGATGGAGTTTCCTGTGTTCCAGCTTGTGCCCATTGCCCCTTGTCCTGTCACTGGGCACCACTGCTCAACTTAACGTGCTCAGCTTTTGAATTTGGTAGAGCTTCTTCACCATAACTTACAAAAAGATTGCTCTAAAAGTGAGCTGCAGTGCCCACATCATCGTTTAATTATCCTGAAATAATAGTTTTGTTACTAATTACATAATAGTACCATCCACCCTTTACTGCAATTAAATTTGCAGTGCCTGACTATTAGAAACTGTGTTGTCATAATAAGGGTAGTTTCCTTTATTTGCTTATGCTGAGTTGCAGAATCTATAATTATATGCACGGATCATCAATTTTAGACTTGTTTGTATAATTACAAGTAATTGAACATGAAAGCAATTTCGGAATATCAGACTATAAAGTACTCTGTCTATTGTGGGGTTGGAATAATTAGTAGATTAGAGGGATGATTATCAGTTAAGAAAGAACTTCATAATTTTGTAGTAATTTAAATATAAACAAAAAACCCACTTCATGAGTTCAACAGTAGCTTGCCTTGCTTACAATCAGGGAAAGTCAGATTTTCAAAGTTAATCAGCTACATGCACATCCAGAATGATTTTGGGTTGGTCTAGGGTATTGACAAATTAGCACAGTAATTTCTCCCAGTAATATATTTTATGTAGTGTATTCATTCCTGTGAATACAGGCATTATTAATAGCATTATTAAACTTATTAAAAATACATTTTATTGCTAAAAATTGAGAGGCCTACAAAATATAAAATATATAATGTCTCAGTATTCATTGTGCATAGAAAAGAGCTTCTCCACAGAAGCAAACACTTTATTTGGAAGAAATTGATGAAAAGCTTGGTGCAGAGGAAAACACCTATTCTTCCATGCCTCTGAAATGTGTATCACAAAAATATAGGTGTGCTAAAGTACATACACTTAAATGGTCTCAGATCAGACCTGTGGGCTAGACTTTCTGTCTCTCCAGAGAGCAGATGCTCTGAACTTTGAGCAGACCCAGAAGGGTCAGAGCCAGGGGCTGAGTGGGTGCCACAGAAAGCTGCGCTGGTGGGTCTTGCTCCCCATCAGGAGGAGCTGCAAGTCAGCTAGTGCTAATCCTGGCTGCAGAAAGGGGTTTCACCCAGGGCTGACTTCATCCTTCCCCAGCACTGAAGGCAGGGATGAGGGCAGAGGCGGTGTCCTCTGCTGAGCTATGAAATGCTGGCAGCAACTCTGCCGGTGTCACCCCGGGCAAGTTGTTTGAGTATCCAGGTGTTTTTATGCATTTCCTCGCAAGGATGCTGCTGTGACAAGTCCCTCAGTGGTAGAGAGTGGTGATCAGCTTGTTTCTCTGGATGGGGAGCAGGAAAGAGACCTGCCTGGGTGCTCTGGGCACAGGAGGAAAAATAAGCTCAGCATTCAGGGACTGATCGTCTTTTTCACTTGTTACTGATATTTATGTGGCTGCCAGTTCTGTTAA
This sequence comes from Burhinus oedicnemus, assembly GCA_008921705.1. Lineage (NCBI taxonomy): Eukaryota > Metazoa > Chordata > Aves > Charadriiformes > Burhinidae > Burhinus > Burhinus oedicnemus. The sequence continues at coordinate 210,816 of VFFE01005709.1, forward strand.
TTGGGTATTCAGAGTGCTTCCCCACCAAAAGGCGGTTATTGGTGCACACTGGTGCCTCTCCCTCTCATATTGAGTCAAGTCAGCCTGTTATTTTGGGGAACATACAAATGGCTCTGATCACAGGAGACAGGTATTTGGGACCATATTACAAAACTGTCTCAAGGAAGGATGGTTTCAGTAATTCCCACCTCCAGGGGCAGTGGCTGGAAACTGAGCACTTCATAGAATTTCTTTTTTTCTCCCCCAAGGAAGAACTGTCTTCTGTAAGCTTTCATCAGCTTTATTTTGCATATGTTTTATTTCTCTTACCTAAAACACATAAATGCAAGAAGTCTCAAAAGGATAAGCAAATTTCCTTGGAATAATGTCATTTTATAGCAATGTTAAACTGAAACTTCAAAGGAGCAAAGTGAGCCAAACTCAGCAAAACCCATAAAACATGGGCAAACCATCTCCACAATACATGAAAGCAGATTTGCTTGCAGTGTGTGATCCATGGCTATTTTTTTGTGTTGATGGTGAGATTTCAAGCATAGATAGGTTATTGCCCAGCTCTGTGTGGGCTGGAAGTGCCACTGTGTGCTGGTGTGCCACATAGTTTATGTAGCACTGACATCTGGTGGCAAGAGGCAATATGCACTCCAAGTTGCAGGTCAGCTAACAGGGCTGCAACAATCCGCATGCTCTTCTCATTTGTAGTATTTTCATGTATTTTCCAATACATGCAACGTATTTGAAAACTAAACAATCATAGAAGATTTGGGGCTTATTAATGCTGCCACAGGATAACTGTTAAGTAGTAATTAAGAGCTGATGATAATAAAAACCAAGTAGCAGCTGTTAAGTGGTAATTAAAGTTGAGGGGGGGAAACAAAAATAAAGGTGAAGATGCAGATTCAAAGCACTATGTTCCTTTCACCTGTGTCATCTTTCCAAAGTAGTTTTCAAGACAAAATGTTGTGCATGTCCTAATAAAATTATTAAACCCTCACTTTTGGAAATGCTGCAACCGAGAATTCTCTTCACTCTCCCTCTTCTAGTTAGGATTAAAAAATGTTAAGGCGTTCATCATCTTTCTCTCCTACCCCTTTTTTCCCCCCTCCTCTTTTCTGTCACATTGTCTCCGGTGAGAGTCTCAGGCATGCAGCTGGCTTTCATCAGAGAGCTCAGATGATTCCAATAGCAGTGCCAAAACTAAAAGCTTAAAATAATGGGACATCCCCCAAAAGACACTTAAGCTTCCTGAGGTATTTTTAAATTAAATTTGCAGTGCTTTCTGTTTGCCCTTTGGATTTGGGGATGTGAGGGCTCACATTTTCAGGACTATCCATACAGTTCCAAGGGCTAAGGTTTTGTTTTCTGTACTTTATTTTTTTTTCCTCAATGAAATCCAGTCCTGATGCGCTCACCCGGTTCCACGAGCTGGGACCTCCAGAGAGCTGCCAGCTCCGGGGAGAGTCGTAGGGGAGCTGCGGCTTGTCTGCACTGAGCAGCTGAAGAAATGCAAGTCTCCACGCAACCCTCTCTGTGTCTGTACCTCAGTGTTTAACCAGAACCTTGGATTCCTGCAAGAGACGGTCACATCACTTATGGCCCAAAATAAGTGACCCTTAAGAGCATCTCACTTTTCTTGAGTGTATGCATTAAGATCTTTAGAGAAATTATTCACAGGATAATGTTTCTTATTATTAGTCTCAATAAGCATTATCTTAAATTCTCTGTGAACTTGCCAGATTTTTACAAGGCAAAAGCCATTTCCTGACAGGCAGAGCTTGTAATTCTTTGGTATCTGCTAGGGGGCAACATCTGTTAAATAATAGCATCCTTTTCTGTGTGACTAATGCTGAGATCTGTAACAGTGATACAGTGAGGAGGAAGCATGTTATAATTACCTACAGAATTTCTGTGTTTCTAGGGGCTAAATAATAACACTGAGATGCATAGAAGGCGAAAGAACAGCAATGGCAAGACATCCCGATTGTATTTAGATGAGAAGATGCTAGCTTATAGCTTCACATACACAAGTATTCATCTGGGAGATAAATGCACAGACAAGTGTTTAACTTGGTCATACAGAGTGCAAACGGATGATGCGGGTTAGTCAAATTCTGCACAAACGTAGTTTCCATACCACAGGCATTGCAGGAAACACTGCTGTACTGCTGCTGCTCGGGGAAGTCTGGTGACTAAATAGCTAAGTCTTTTGCAGAAATTCAGTCTTTTTGTCCTGGGTCTTGTAGGCATTTGAAGGCGTAAAATCATTTGTTCTAATGATTAAAGTAGGACATCAGAAAACACCTGTTCTGTGCAAGTAAAAAGGTGTTTCATGTTTATTGACCAAGCCATAAAGAGAAAGAGGATTTGTATCCAGGTTAAAATAATTATAGGTCTGATCACCAATTCAAGATCAAAGAAATAAAAAAGACTGCAAGTCTCTTCACAATTGATAAACTTTATACACAGTAGGGTGCAACAAATGCATGTTAGGTAATGTACTTCATTTTCTATCTTTATTAGCATCTTTGACTGTTATCTTATGCCAAGCCTATTCTCATGTTCAGGTGATTGTCGCAGTTACAGTATGTCGTATTACCTTCCTACTCATGCTGAGCTCCAGTGCTTTTCACTTAGGAGAAACTCAGAGATGAGAAATTTGTTTGAAGTCGTTAGATAGCACTGCTTTTATACATTGCTTTTATAATATTTGATCATTTGTGAAATTCGGGAACACAGATTCACATATTTGTTCTAGGACACGTTCACATGCTGGCAGATGGTTAGTATACCCACCGGGAACATATATTTTATGAGCACTAAACTGGATTTGCAAGAAAGAAAGAAATTCACCGTGGAAATAATTCAAGAAAGAAATGGTAGAAATAATTCAGTTTCTTTTATTAAAAAACATTTATCACCACCATATCCTTTTAAAACTAATATACAAGTGTGGGTGCATTTAGCAGAGCGTGAATTTTATAAAAGACAAAACAAGCACAGACATAAGCAAGTGAGTTCTTTTACTCCAAGTAGTCCAATTGAATTCTTTACAGGATACGGGCCCTGGGGAGTGTGATGAGTGGTTTAATTAGTTTTAAACCATCATATTTAATCAAGCACTGTGCAGTTTTAAACTGCTACGTTCATTCCACTTCTAGGAAGGCTGTTTCAGATCTTTTTATCATTAGTAGTTTATGAGACTTTGGAGCTCTAGATTTAGTGTGAAGCAAATCTCTTTAACTGACATAACCATGCTCTAAAACTAAATGATTATTCTCAAAGTCAAACCTTAGACGTAAACTCAGCTTACAAGAAGGAAAAGCTATTGGACATTTCTGAGCTAAAATTTTAATTGGGCTGTGGTTCATCTGCAAAGCAGCCAGAGTTCATTCCATTTATCCCTGTGATAAGAAGCTCTAAAAGCTTATGATTGGACAGTAGGAAAAAAGAAAAGAAAATATACCATAACCATTAATTTCATTTTGCTGAACAAATTTTTGAATCAGAGCTGCTGTGGGACAACTGAAATGTTTGGTTTACATCTTTATAACTTAATTCACTGAGCAATTATCAAAGCAAAATAATGACATCTTAACCTCTTACAGTGGTACTAAATAAGCTTTGATCAATTTAAAGGGAAGAAAAAGAAAGGATAAATGCTCTCGCTATGTTGTGATTTTTGATTAGATGCAAAGGAGAATACATAAATTACAGCTTTCTTGACCTTCTGTGTGGAAGCAGCATGCTTGCAAGCAAAGCAGCTGGTTTGGGCCATATTCTTTGCTGGGTTAAGCAGGCTTAAGCTTTCCTGATGCTATAAAGCCAGTGGGGCAAAGCCTGATTCTTATTTGGACACGGGGACTCTGCGAGAGGCTCCCCACCACCCTCCCCATGAGGTGCTAAGAGGACCCGGAGCAGGTTCTGTGTCGAAGATTAGACTGCAGCTGTGTGGGGACAAGTAGCCCAGAGCTCCTGCCAGACCTGCTAGCTTCCTTCATTAGGTGTGTACCTGTTCTTCAGCCCTCCTGTGCTGCATCCCTTGGGGCACCTCTGGGGTCCTGGAAATAACCTCTTAGTGAAATGATCTGGACATGTCACATCTCTTAGTGCCTCTGTTGTGCTGTTCACAGATTCAAGAAAATGGATTAGACATTTGAGGTCAGTTTTGATATTCTCCTCTGAAACTGCATGGGCAAAATGCACACTTTTTAAGCAAGCATGGAGTTAAGCTTACAAATCACTTAATCTGCCTTTTTGACAGAAGGTATGTATAGTGGATTCCAGGAAAAGTATTTCAGGGAAGTCTCTCCTTGTTAAACAATGACTGCCACGAAATTTTGAAGCATGAGATCTTATGGTTTTAAAAAGTGGGGGGTTTTTCTTCATATTTATAACAATTCTAAAGAGTGAATTAGTTTTAAAGAGTCTGCACTGTCTGTAAGAAAAAACAAGAGACAACTGTTTTTCTTTACCTGATAGATGGCATCACCATGCCTAAGTATTTTGGAATGATGTATGATTATCAGCCTTCAATCTTTATTAATTGCAGTGATAATATTATGACAAAACGTGGAAGTTCTGGCACTCTTTAAGTAGCCCTAGTGCAAGCACAGTCCTTTCCTTAAAAAGTTTACGGTCTAAATAGACAAGATGGCCAAGGAACTGAAGGGAAGCGCTTGCTGAGGGAAAGGTAAAGTGACTTGCACAAAGTCACCCAACTCATTTATAATAGAGCTAAAAATGTACTTCTCAGTGCCCTCAGAACTAGGTGGAGTTTTTCTAGCCAGTGACAGATTTAAGGTTTCCTGTCTCACAGTCTGCCTGATCTAGTCTCAGGATTCATAACATCGCAGTGAAATTTATAGTTATAGCTTCTACCCCTGGAAGGACTTAAGGTATTGGCTCTGAAAATTGCAGGAGTCTTATGTATGGGAAGGGTGTACTGGGTCACTTTTAGGTGCTTCTAAAATTGTATCAGTCAATTCTCTACCTAGTACATAAAATAGAATGAGTAATTTCACCCCCCCCAAAAAAAAAAAAACTCTTAAGCCACTTTGGGTTTTCAGTATATATGGAATGTCCAGTACATGATGGTATGGCTGCGGGCTAAATGTTTTACTGACTTCTGTTAAAAGGAATACAAAGTGAAAGCATCCCAGGTTCATGACTTCATGATAGACTAGCAAGAAGCTCTCCAGCAAAATGTGGGGTTTTTTTCTACCTGCAAATGCTGATTCATCAGAATTACAAAGTTCTTTGGAAAGAATTTGAAACAGACAAGAAATTACAATGTTCTTTGGAGAGAATTCAAAACAGACAAGAAAACAAGCGAACTTTTGCTGGAAATCTCTCTTGTTTCTTTTGCCTGGTTTCTCGGTATCCTGTGGCCTGCCTCTTAAAGAAGCTGAGAGTGTGGAGCGCTGGCAGTGCTGGTTCCCCAGCTCCCAAGCAGTCACCTCCTCTGTTAGTACCACTCGCTCAGGCAACAGGTTATCCTCTCAGCTGAGGGCAGGGATAAAGAGCATGCAGGAGAGGAGTGGACCCCCTGGCCCATCTGACGGGGGAAGAGGGGTGTCACTTGCCTATAAATGTGTCTGTACACCAGGGGATACAGATGTGCACGGCAAAATTCTGCCTGTAATCTTTTTTTTCCTGAGTCACCTGCATTCACTAACGCAGAACACCTTTAATGCTTCTTTTTTGTGGATAATTGGGGTTCGGGAGAATGAAATACTGGCTTTTTTCTTCCATGGCACAACAAAAGCATACATAAGAAACCTCCACAAGTTGAAATTAGTTTTGCCCCCACCCCCAGCCTGCGGGCTCTGCTCAGTGATATATTTACACATTAGAAAGAAGAAGAGATGATACTCCAGTATTCTTCACTCAGATGCAATTCTGGTAAGTGTTGGCTGGGAGAAGACCTTGAGTGTGAAAGATGTTCAGCAGTAGGAAGGTCTGGGACTTGCTGTCAACCACAGAACAATGCAGACTTACAAAGAACCCGAAGTCTCCAGGGTAAGGCCCAGATGTTTCATGCTAGCTGCGGAAGGAGGCTCTCCCGAAATACAGCCACTGTGGAGCATGGCTGTAAAGTGTTATATCCTAATGAGCCTATCTGAAGTCCTGACCAGAAGACCACGAAGGCTTACTGAGACCTAGGCTACAGCTTGCAGTGCTGCAGAGATTTCAGGATAAAAGAAATCAGGTTTCTGCTGCTGTGAGCTCTCCATCCCCTGCTAAGGAGGTGCTTTAACTTCTTTCTTAACTGGGCAATCTACCCTATGCCTCTTTGAGGCACGGTATAGAACCTGAAACCTTTTTGATGTGGTTTTCTTTGTAGTCCCTTAATTTTATTTCTCTCTGAATGAAAAGGTAGAGGCATTTTGTTTCTTTATGTATTTTTCCTCCCCCAGGTACCGTGGTATGATAATTTTCTGCTTCACGGTTTTGGCAGCCACCTTGCAATATGCATCACTTCTGCTGTTAAAAAAAACAGATTAGTAACAAAGTTATTTTGTGACAAGGAGTACAGGAATTCGTAAGGCTGAAGTTCTGCTGCAAGGGAAGGGAGGTGACTCTTCGGGTTGACCTGGCTGCAGAAGCAACCTCATCAAGTACAGAACTCCAAGTTCTTGGTACTAAATGTATAGAAGAGAATGGAGGTTGGGAGCTGGGGCCATAAACTGATTCATGTTTTGCCAAAAGAACAAATGACCCACTACTACTCTTTGACTTTTAAGTGCTCCTGAGGGGCTTCCCTAAAGGATTTGAGAGTCTGTTTTCCAGTTGTGGCTGGATGTGTGAATTTGTGTCAAGGTTGCCAGGCAAGATCCTTCTCTAAGACAAGACCTCAAAGGCCAAAATCCTTATCTTCATGTCAGAGATGTTACTGTTTTTTAAACAGGAATTCTGTAGATCTCAGATTCTTGGGTTTTTTTATTTGTCTCGTTGGTTGGTTTACTTTGAATTCCGTGTTACCCTTAATGATTGTGGCTTCTTTCTTTGGTCACAGACAGATTTAATCTGGGAGGGTTGATGCACAAGCAGCTTTCTGTTCTGTTCTGTAGCAGCTACAGGTGCATCACACAGTTCTGTACCATGTGAAAACCTCTGACAAAGCAGAATCAAATCCTGTGGAGATCCCTGCAGGGAGGTTTCTACAGCATCTCCTTGCACCTCCTGTGGAGGTGTGACCTTTTTTCACTGACAATTTGGGAATTGTTCATATGTGTTGTCATTGATTTGTGGCATATTAGACATCAGCTCTGCAGTTGAATTTAGCTGAGTGGCTTTTTTTGTCTAAGTTTAATTTATGTTTGGATTTTTTGTTTGATTTCTTTGAATAAATTTAAGAAACAAAAAACCTTAGTGTTACCAGTAAGAGAACACTTTCTTTTTTTGGAATGGGAACATTATTTCTTTGAATTTGAGATTAGAGAAGCAAAAGGCTGCTAATTGTCAGGATATAGAAGACAAGATGGTCTCACTGCATGGCAAAGGTAGCTTTATGGACAAACTGATGAATTCTGAGTATTGGTCAAGTTAGTCAGCTTGGACATTTTCCCAAGTGTTGTGCTAATCATGAGGGTGATCCTTGATGTGATGAGCACAGGCCCACTGATGCTGGAGCAATAAATGCTTTTTGATACAGTATTTCAAAAGAGTCACAGCGGTAGGCTGTGGATTGTGCTCTGTTTGATTGTGCATAGCAGATAAGGGAAGTTGGGTGGCTTTCAACACCTGCACAAGGGTCCATAGAACCACAGAATCATAGAATGGTTTGGGTTGGAAGGGACCTTTAAAGGTCATCTAGTCCAACCCCCCTGCAATGAGCAGGGATATGTTCAACTAGGTTGCTCAGAGCCCCATCCAACCTGACCTTGAATGTTTCCAGGGATGGTGCATCTACCACCTCTCTAGGCAACCCGTTCCAGTGTTCCACCACCCTCATTGTAAAAAATTTCTTCCTTATTACCCTCTTTTAGTTTAAACACATTACCCTTTGTCCTATCACTACAGACCCTGCTAAAAAGTCTGTCCCCACCTTTCGTGTAAGCCCCTTTAAGTACTGAAAGGCTGCAATAAGGTCTTCCCAGACCCTTCTCTTCTCCAGGCTGAACAACCCCAGCTCTCTCAGCCTTTCCTCATGAGAGGTGTTCCATGCCTCTGATCATTTCTGTGGCCCTCCTCTGGACCTGCTCCAACAGGTCCATGTCTTTCCTGTGGTGTGGACTCCAGAGCCGGATGCAGTACTCCAGGTGGGGTCTCACCAGAGTGGAGTAGAGGGACAGAATCACCTCCCTCCACCTGCTGGCCACACTTCTTTGTATGCAGCCCAGGATACAGTTGGCCTTCTGGGCTGCAAGCACACATTGTCGGCTCATGTCCAGCTTTTCATCCACCAGTACCCCCAGTCCTTCTTCTCAGGGATGCTCTCAATCCCTTCATCCCCCAGTCTGTATTGATACTGGGGGTTCATGCAACTCAAGAGTGTGGCTGCACATCTCAAATGGCTACAGACCAAAAGGGAACATGTTGGAGCTGGACAAAGGAGGGACCTCATCTCCAATTAGTTCAGCGGGGTTCCCCAAAACAGTTGTCTGTGTCCTCGGTGTGGTCCACAAATACATGAGAGGAGGACATTTCTTTCTAAAGTTGATACCTCCAGCATGGATTGCATCATCCACATTGCATTAATCTTAAGTGAGCTCTTGGTATTGTGTCAGGGTTTTGTGTTTACTGGGGAAAAATTTGTGTGGGTTCTTTTGAACATTACTTTTGAAGTGTACAAATGGGTTTTTTCATTAACTCTGTGCAAGTACTGCAGTCTGTGCTCTCAAACGTTAAATATGAGAATAAAAGCATTTGTCTGAAAAGTTAGAAAGCAGAGATGTATTAAAAATACCACAGTAGGAATTCAGTTTGGATCTTGGTTCTAAAAGATCAAAAGTTTCATTTTCTCCTCAGCACTGGCAATTGCTGGTTCAGCCTCTTCCACCTGTTGTCTCAAGGTTTACTCTCTTTTTTAACATTTTTTCCATATTTTCACAAACCATGGCATATAACTGACCATTTTTTGAATTATTATTAGTTTTGATGTCATTATGGCAATTTAAGGAAGTCTTAATAGTTTCCTACTTCTTCTTCTTTGCTCATATGGTAAATTATTGGAAGTGGCAGTGTGATTATTCATTTCATAGATGAGTCTTTCAGATGGCCCTTTGGTGGGTGTTACGATGAAAAGTGTCTGCTTGATGTTACACTGAACATAGTGGAGATTACTTAGGAGCATTTTATCGTGTTTTCTTAGGCATGATCCGTACAGTTTAAGAGGTGCATAAACCGAAAATCGCAAGAAGGTAGATCTACGAGGTAGATTTTGCTTGAAGGAATTGAGGTCAACAGAGCAAGACTGCAGAGGAGCCTGCAGGCTTATTTCAAAACCCCACCTACATCCCTTTCCCTTCTGTGTATGCATTCACACCTGGTATCAGACGCAGGCTCTGGAATTAGCGTGAGTCAAATCCACACCTCCTGAAACTGGAGTTTGGATCTAGCCTTTTGGGTTTGTTTGTGACAACAAACTCGGCCAGTGTGGCACTCGATTGCATTTCCATTGGTTACGTCCAAAGCGTCCAAAACGTCCAAAGGCAGGACGCTCCCACAGACTGGCTTTCCAAAATCTCTGTTTTGTAGTCCTCAGATTCCTATTTTTATCTAGTTAATGGTTGCTGGCTTTTGGCACTAGAAAAAAAAAAAGAAGCTTCTGTTCATGAATTTGCTAGAAGGAAGAAAAAAAAAAAATTGTTTGCATAAACATTTCTCACCAGCAATCTGGATGTCCCTGGGTACTTGCCTTGTTTAAGAAGCTTAGAGTAGTTAGAGTGAGGCATCTTCTGCACATGTCTTCTGACAATCTTCTTAAACGGAGGGTCAGAAAAAATTATTCCTTTGGTCTCTTTCAGTCCTTAAAAAACCAAAAGAATAATAATTTCTAAGGCATTTTGCTGTGACACCCACCTGATTCCAGCTTTGTGAAACACTGACCCTCTCTGTGCTCACACCTCTTTGTCAGGTCGCTCAGGCCACAATTCACAAACACTTAATTCTCCCCGGGGGCATGAGATGTATGCAGGCACTGAATATTAAGGGTGTGCCTGAGTGCCATACTAAGCACAGAACTGAAAACCTGTATTTGGAGATACATTTGTCTCTGCAGCTTCCTAAGCTCTCAGGAATGAGCTCTTTCTCTAACACACAAGGCTGTGTGCTTCACAGACATGTGTTTTGTGCAGCTCTTCTCCCTAATCTTGCCTGGTACAGAAGTTGTCCTATATGCAATCAGGGCATGAGGGAAGACTCGGGAAACTTCAGACCTGTTAGCCTAACCTCAGTTCCTGGAAAAATTGTGGAGAAGATTATACTGGATACTACTGAAAGGCACTTAAAAATAATGCAATCATCAAGCACAGTCAACATGGGTTCACAAAAGGAACGTCCTATTTAACTAATTTGATACCCTTCTACAATAAGGTCACCTACCTAGTGGATGAAGGGAAGGCAGTGGATGTCGTTTTCTGGATTTTAGTAAGGCTTTTGATACTGTCCTTCACAACATCCTTCTGGACATGTTGTCCAGCTGTGGGATGAGTGGATTTACAGTGTGCTGGGTGAAGAAGTGGCTGAATGGCAGAACTCAAAGTGGTGTAGTGAATGGGGCTACATCTGGCTGGTGACTAGTCACAAGCAGTGTTCCTCAGGGTTCCGTTCTAGGGCCAGTGCTGTTCAATATATTTATCAATTCTCCGGATGCAGGAGTTGAATGGACCATTAGCAAGTTTGCTGATGATACCAAACTGGGAGGAGCTTGTTGACTTGAGGGACAGGAGGCCTTGCAGAGGGATCTGGATAGATTGAAGCATTGGACTGTAATTAATGGGATGAAACTTAAGAAGTCCAAATGCTGGATCCTTCACCTGGCATGGAGTATCACCAGATGTAACTATAAATTGGGAGAGGAGTGGCTGGAGAGCAGCCCTGCAGAAAGGGATCTGGGGGTGCTGGTCAACAACAAGCTCAATATGAGTCAGCAGTGTGTCCTGACAGCCAAGAGGGCAAACCACATCCTGGGGTGCATCAAACACAGCATAACCAGACAGTCAAAAGAGGTGATTATCCTGCTGTGTTTAGCGCTGGTGCAGCCTCACCGTGAGTTCTGTGTGCGGTTCTGGGCCCCACAGTTTAAGGATGTGAAGGTTCTTGAATGTGACCAGAGGAAGGCAACAAACTGGTGAAGGGGCTGGAAGGCATGTCCTCTGAGGAGTGGCTAAGGACTTTGGGCTTGTCTAGTTTGGAGAAAAAGGAGGCTGAGGGGCGACCTCGTTGCTCTCTCCAGCTTCCTGAGGAGGGGAAGTGGAGAGGGCGCTGCTGATCTCTTCTCCCTGGGATCCAGTGACAGGACGCGTGGGAATGGTTCAAAGCTGCACCAGGGGAGGTTTAGACTAGACATTAGGAAGCATTTCTTCACCGCGAGGGTGGTCAAACCCTCGAACAGGCTTCCTAGAGAGGTGGTCAATGCCCCAAGCCTGTCAGTGTGTAAGGCATTTGGACAACATGCTTTAACTCGGTCAGGCAGTTGGACTAGATGATCATTACAGGTCACTTCCAACTGAAATAGTTCTGTTCTATTGTCCTGGTTCTGGCGGGGATAGGGTTAATTTTCTGGCATGGGACACAGGTATCCCCTCTATAGAGGGGAGCTGGCTGCAGGAGGGGGAGGAAGCCTCGGCTTGGGAGTGGGCTGGGGTCCAGTCGGTGAGCGCTGGTACAGTAACTGTGTGTGTACATTCCTCCATCAGTGTTATTGTTGTTGTTCTCCTTTTCCTTTGCTGTTGTGTTAAACTGCCTTTATCTCAACCAACAAGTTTTGCCTTTTTTTTTTCTAATTTTCCCCCACTGCCGTGGGGGTTGAGCAAGCAGCCGCGTGGTTCTTTGTTGCCGGCTGAGGCCAAACCACGACATCTCTATTCTATTCTATTCTATTCTATTCTATTCTATTCTATTCTATTCTATTCTATTCTATTCTATTCTATTCTATTCTATTCTTCCATTCCATTCTATTCTATTCTATTCTATTCTATTCTATTCTATTCTATTCTATTCTATTCTTCACTAGGAATAGCATGAAAGTCTATTCTGTTTGACTTCAGGTGAGCTGTATTAGGGCCCTGCATGATATTTTCTGTACTCTGTATTGGCCATTTCTCTTCCCATTCTCACCTGTTCCCAGAACTTTGCGTTCTGAAGTAGACCATTTTCACCTGGGTTGCATTGCCACCATCCAAAAGTGTGAGCACCTCTCTTCAGCGGCTTTGTTTTACCCTTGATCCCATTTAAAACCTCCCTTGTTTAACATGCAGCAAGTTCTAAAAATACACTTATCTTGAAAAGAGGTGAGACATATGGCTGTTTGTGAAAACCACCAGGACTGGCATCTGAGATGCTTCAGATGACCCCTGCATCCACCTCCATGTCAAAGCCAGATAATAGCTTTGTTGTGGTAATCCTGCTTTGCCATTCTGTCACTCACTCACTACCTTGACAGCCCAAAATTCAGTGGAACTACTTGCAAGCCAAGGTGAGAGAATTTAACCCAGGTTTTTGCATAGGCAGTTCCAGACCTGCAATGAGACGAGAACAAATTAGTCTGGTCTATATTTAGATTCACTGTTAGGGTAATGTGGATTTTCTTGAACTTCCTCTCCTTACAAACAGCTTTAGGTAAGCATTCCAGAGCTTTTTAAGAAATTCATTCAGTAAAGACACTACGCAAGTCAGTAGATCTACAAAGGGTAAAATTTGGCTCCCAGGTGCTGGCCAGAATTCCTAGCCATAGTATGGAGATACCCACAGAATAATGAATTCTCCCTGTGCTTAAACTACTTTTCTATCATTGCTTTTAGATTTGACCTTGAAGCCAAGTCTCGTCATGTTTGCTGCTTCTTCCTGTTCTTTCCAAATGCGACTCGCTTGGCCCTTGTGAGTCTACAGCCTATCTTTTTATAGTGGTCGACAGAGCTATTGGTCACATTTGATGCCCCTCTCCCAAAGGATACTGAGGACCAGCAATTTTCATTCTCCTGCTTTTGCTGTGGCTCTGCCTACAGCATCCAGATTGATTGGATGGGGGGGACTCATACATCGTCAAGCCAAGCAACTCTGCCTGTACTTTTGCCCTAGTATAGCTGTCTGTGTATTAAAAAGGATGTCATGGTCATTTATGATTGAACTATGTACTTACTCCTCACATAGACTCATAGCTATTTCTCTTCTCCTAGAATCATGTGGCCCTTCAGTATAGAGAGAGCTACTGCCCTCCTCATTGGGAAGGATTTGGACCAAGCTTGCATACTGGACTATGTGATAATGAAAGTAACTATTCTGAAAATAAGACTGCTTGTGTAAAGGGTGTGTGCCATGCAGCATTTACACTTCCCATGATCTGATGCGGCACGGCATCCAAGTGCTGTCTGTACACTATCATATCTCTGAGTGGATAGCCGAAACCGTGTATGGTGCAAGACTGTGGAAAGTTTCATTTGTATTTATTTATCCTACCCATTGCATGAGGGTGCTTGATAAATTAGTTGTACTAAGGTACTGTCTAACAGCCAGGTGGGAATGGAGCTGCAGCGTGGTAGGTGCTGCACAGGGAACCAGTGAGAAGGGAACATCACCAAAACCCATTTGAGTCACTAGACCTGTAACAGGACTTCAGTACGCACTTTTCTTAAATGAGAGGTTATTCATTAAGAATGATTTAAGATGTCTGGAAACATGTTAGCTGTCACTACTCCTTTGATTTTTAGCCTTCACTTTCCTTATGGCTCTAGCCAAATAATTTTACTATCCTACCTCAGTGGGCCTGTCTGTAAAAGGAGAATTACTAATCTATGAATTTCGAAGGAGTGTTGTAAGGATTAATTGGTTACTCTTTCTGTTGAATGTTTCAGAAAATGAAAGATGCTGTGTAAGTATTACTGTTGTTTTCAAAGCGTTTTTGTTTTGTGAATCTTCTCTGAAATACAGCATTTTAATGCTAGGAATATTTATATTTTGGACTTCTTTTTTTTTTAAACATGCATTTAAGTTGCGTATGTGAAACACTACATAATATGAACAATATTAGGAAATTACTCAAAGTATTACAGACAGAAGACTGAATTCAGAAACTCCCTCACTATCTTACAGTCCCCTGAAATACCTCATTACTTAGCGATACTTAATCGAATTTAATCTGCAGTAAACCTCTCTGTCATTAAAATTCTGCTAGGCATTACTTTTGCATTATTTCTAGGGAGTTTGAAGTAGACAAGGTTTGGGATTTTTTTTTTTTAAAAACATGTTATACTGAGCAAAGGAAAAATAATTCGATGGGCTTGCTTCACAGAGATACAGCATTAAAAATAAGTCTGTCTAGCAAAACTAGAAGAAAGTATTGCTGTCTCTCTTTCACATGTGTTCTGCTTGACACCAGATTCTTTTGCCCATTTTCCACTTTGATATGTCTTAAAGTTTTTCTTACAATTTTGATGAAATGCGTTTTATTTTTTCATGTTTATCTCTACCACGCAGAAACAAAATACAGTTGGTTTGGACACACTGTACTGAGTTCAGTGAACCCGGTGGAGTTGCACCAAGGATGATGGCTGCCCAAAATGTTCAGCCTTTCTGTGTGGAACACAGCACGCAACTTCACGCTGCAGTTTCTCGTGGAACCCCAGCTCCCCAAGTCACACAAACATGCCAGAATCACAGCTGTTCGATGAGGTTTATTTTTAAAGCACAGAAAGTTGAAAAAAAACCCGAAAAAACTAGACCAACCACACATAGTGAATCAAAGTGCAGTCGCACAGAATGCTCCTCTATATTTATTACTGTTTTTAAAATATTAAGATTTAAGATCTTGGGTTTTTTTAGACCGCACATGATGAGACTGCCAAGAGGAAACATCTGATTCTTCAGACAATGTCGATCCCCTTAATGAGAGTATGGCTTGCAGTTCTAAGCAGTTGTTACAAGCAACTAACCTGAGTCACATCGTAGATGAGGCTGGAGACTGAAAAAGTGGGTTGAGAGGAGACCCTTTACTGGAGCAGACAAGCACTGGCCTCTCAAGATGAAACTGGACAATGCTGTGTGTCAGACCACCAAAGATGTTCACGAGATGACTGTCAGATGTTGCTTTCCTGACTGTTCAGAAAGTACTCCGTAGCACTAGTCCATTTGACTTGCTTGTTCAGCTAGTGATTTATAGGAGGCAACTGTGGTACATGCTGCTGTCTTTTTCACAAGACAAGTAATAGATTTTCATTCAGATCCCCATTGTGTGGACTTTATTCTGGTTTTAAACTCCCCTTTTTTTCTTTATTGTAAAGGTTTCTGTGCCAAAGTGAGATAGAAAGTTAAACAAGTGCTATGTGTTCCTACCAGAGGTTGGTAGTTTTAGGACAGTAAAATCACATAAATCAGTATATTCTGTCAGCTTTCTGTTTAAACCTTTTCATACCTGCCAGTCTTCATTTGCATTAGAGTCCAACACCAAATCGATCCCATCACTGAGTCCCCCGCTGAGTTTGGGGACTTCCACACTCAAATTTCCAGCAGCCCAAGTGGATTTTTTGTTTCTTCTTTTTCCCTTTTTTTTTTTAGCAGCAAGTTTTTCCATTTTTATTGTGAATGTTAACTTCCTATAGGCTTCCCTCCGTGTGCTTTGTGGAGGATAAGTGGAATGCGTAAGGAAAGGGCAGCTTGCTGGAGAGACAAGGGTGTCACACCCAAAGTGGAAAGGTTTTTGGAGAGGAAGAAGATGCAGGAATCCTGAGAGAAATCCAGGCCCCGGGTTCAAGTGCTGTCTGCTGGGACATCAGCCCACATTTGTATCAATCCGACCACAAATATCACCAGTTCAGAATGAGCAAAAAGGTCACGTAAATGGCAGGGTCAGGTCTGCACCTTTCCCTCCAGTAGCACCTCTTTTTCCTGCACTCATTTTCCAGAGCACTGACTTCTGTGGTCATGACCGTCAGCTGCTCCTCAGCTCCCTCCTCAGTGTAGGACAGCAGCACATAGTGATCAGGGGGCACTCTGGAAAGGCTTCAAGACTGGTGTTTGAAAGTGCTCCGGGCTGGAGCAGGTCAGAAGGAAAGTTTCAGAGGGATGGGCATCACGGATCAGAGGAGGGGCAAGGTGCTGAGGAGCCACTCGTTCCTGCTGTGGGTCTGTGCACCTCCGTTAGTGCCTCCTCCAGCAAGATTCTGGTCTTTGGATGCATTTTGGCAGCATCAGTAATACCCCTGTTCATAAGGAGAATTAGAAGCAAGAGCTGTGTTGTGCAGGGACTTGAATGCAGAGACAAGGCTGCTAGGAGCAATAGGTATTTGGCATGGGGAATAGGGGAAGAGACATCCTGGGAATAGAGAATGAACAATTATATGAAGTAATCTGTAAAATCAGTGAATTGGTAAAAATGCAACTGGATACCTCATTAAACAACTTAAACGGCAAGAAAACAATTAATAAGCAAAACTGTGATCAGGGAAGAAATATTACAAGCAATTCGTGAAAGAAGTTGAAAGTCAGCTAGAAACAGTTTATCTACTGAAGCAAACATTGTCCTGGAGGGGGCAAGGGAAACTTAAGGAGTATGCCTAACCACGTGTGGATAGAAAGGCATGACAGCATCCACCAGACCTGCAGATCCTTTTACTGGGGCTCACATCCTAACACCACGCCTGGCTATGTTGATAGGACGTCCAACCGATAGCTACAGGAGTCTGTCATTACAGTCAGACGTGCCACAGCAATGAATCCAAATGCTCCTTCAGTTTGGGCAGGGAGGAGGAAGAAATGGCTTGGGCTAGCTTTTAAATCAGACACAAACTCCATGGTTGATCCCACCATGAAAAAGGCCAGGAGGTCTCTGTGCGATGCTTGTGTTTATAAACACCTCCATGGTAATTTTATCATGGTCTGCACGATAAAGACTTTCCAGAGCATTATGATGGAGCTGGTCTAACCCAAAATCTCCAGATATTTTTATCTGATTACTTTGGACTTTATGAAACCCTGAAATGTTTGCCTAATTGTGAACAATTTTGAACCTTGGAGAAGGCTTGTATGGGACCTGAATTTGAATTAGAAAGTTTCAACTGATTGTATACTATTGAAACTTCCCACCCCCAAATCTGATAAACTCAAATTCATACATATCCTCTTCTCCCGGGTAGCCATTCCATTGAGGATGGGTTGCAGCCTCTTTGCTGGCTTATTCTCAACTTCACGTTGCTTTGTACCTTAGGTGAGGTTTATACTACTACGTACCTGAGTTTTTCTCTGACAGCAAGCCCTGGGAGAGTGTAGACTGAGAGAGTTACAAGCTGCTAATTGCACAAAGATAGTGGTTCCTTGTCATCATTTGGTTTTATTTATCTCCCTGCCCCATATGATTTCCAGATCAAAACCCTGAAAAGCCTTAGCACAGTTTCAATCCTCTAATTGTGCTGCTGCAGCCATGTGACTGCCTGGCTGAGTAATTCCCTGCAGAAGGAGACAAACTGCATATTAAAAAGCTCAACAAATAGTGTTTAAAACACGAATGTGTGGCAGTAGTATCTGATACCCATGCTACTTTGCCTGAAATCTCTACTGCTGCCACAGCCACGTGGAGGCTTGATTTACGGTAGCAAGCTTAGAGATCTCAGGGGAAGAGCATGGGTGGGGAGGGAAGGCTAGCAGGACCTTTGGCTTGTTTCCTTTCCCCTTCGACATCCCACTGTCTCCAAAACCAATTTCATCTATCATTTATCAGAACGAATGGTTCCTCGGAGGTCTCAGTGAGGAGGTCGGAATCCCTGCCTCACAGAGGTAGGGAGCAGTCGCCTTCCCCACCGCCTGGGAGCCTAAATCCGTTCTTGCTCTTCTGCAGTGGTGTAAGACAGAAGAAGAAAGAGACAGCAGCTGGCATAAAATATGCAGGGATCTGCTAAAGACCTTCTTCATTTATAGGTAATATATGGGAGGGGGGGAAGGGGCAGATAAACCCCGATTGTTCCCGTTGTACAAAAAGCCTTGCACTGTTTTCAGGACAGTTAATTGCATTGATTGTTCTGACCTCTGTATCTTCCTTTCATACGGGAGCTGGCCATTGAATTGCAACTTGTTTTTCGGCTGGCTGACGGCGGAGGAGAAGGGGCTGTCTGGCACGGCAAGGCTGGATGGGTGTGTGTCGAGCGTGTGCGTTTTCAGATCACAACACTTAGGAAGGCTGTTGCTCAGTTGCCGAAAGCACAGCTGTTGCAGAGCAAGGGAGGGAGCCCGGCGGCAGCCTTGTGATCTCTATCAGGTAGGCAAACGTGCAAACCATATGCTTATTCCTGCCTAATTTTATTTCTCAAAGTGGTGGTATTATTAGTGGGTAGCGTTTGGGTTCACAAAGTCCTCTTTTCTGCTTACGGCAGTCAGACGGGGTTGATGAGAGCAGCTGGGTGTGTTTGCCCAGAAGCTGGTATGTATGAATGAGGAGATCAATAGCTGTGCTAAAAATCACTGAGCCATCTGGGATTTACAGATAGAGGATTGACTTGCAAATCCTACTGAAATTGAGATCTGCAGCAACTGCTGAATAACAGCACACGCGGTGGAGGTAGCATAGAAAGTTATCTAGAAGACCTGAAATGGCCTAGTGGTACTTTTCTCAGCCCACGGTTGCAAGGAAGCTTAGGAAAGGGTGAGAAAATGCTGAGGTAGGGGGAAATTATGTTCTTGTTGCTGATATTTTTTAACCCTGTTGTTGACCTGTGATTTTGAACGTACTACAAGATGATAGAAAATGCAGCTATATTTTACCAGTACCTGGTGGCTACCAAAACCAGTCTCTTTACATCTGCATGCAAACTGGGCAAGCCCGTAACCAAAGGGGAGAGGGCGGAAACGCACACAGCGAGAGGAGAAAAGGCTCATTCAGAAAGATGGCAGAGGATGTACTTGGAAATGGAGTTTAGATTTCAAGTCAGTTTTATGCTTATTCTGTGCTCTGTGATTATGCATAACTACAGCAGCTGTCAGGCTGCAAAGAGGAGCTAGGGATGAACCCAGATCTGAGACTGGAAACAAAAAGCACAGAAACAATCTTACGCTATAGGTGAAGAAGGCAGTGCATTTGTAGCAGGGTCTGGTCATCTCTGTTGCACCTTTCAGCATGGATTTTAAGTATGGAATTAGTCTGCAGTTCTTTCTCAGTGGTAAGTAGTGATCTTTGCCTGGTTTACTTCACACAAAGAAACTGAGGTATGGGAAAGTGTCCTGTGCGTTTCTGGTCAAGCTATTCTAAAACATGGTCAGGAACGGAGAGGCTGGTTGCTGACACAGGATGCTGTGACTATAGACCTACATACCAGTCAGGTAAATACGTAGGTGTCCATGGTATGGAGCAAAATAGGTATTCTGCTCTCTGTACTTCTCTGCTGTCTTTCATCATGGACAAATCCAGATGTTGAAACTCAGCCATCCATAACCATGCTAGACATCTAAGTAGGAAAATAGTAACTTTTGGAGCCTAGAAAGACTAAACAACTTCGCCAATGTTGAAGAAGAAGTTTAAAAAAGAACTGAAAATGCAAACCAGATCCCCCAGTGTTTTATGCACTAATCCATTCCAGTAAAGCAAAATAACAGCTTTTCTCTTTTGTTTCTTTTTTTTTTTTCTTGGCAGGGCATGACCTGACCTTATGTTAGCTTGGATAGTTGCATTGTCCTTCTGTGCTATTCTAGCCTCCAGTTTTAAGAGGTGGTTCTAGTATTTATTTTATGGAGTTGCTGTGTGGAAAGCTTCCACGTTAGAGGAAGATTTTGGTGACAGGTGATGCCATCTCTGAAATACATACATGCTAGTTTGTAAATAAACGTGGGAGCACAACATAAAATGATTGTTAGTCCTCCCTAACAGTGGTATTGCTAACCGCTGAGTGTTCAGAGGTTTGTCAGTGTTAACAATATTTGCCAAATCTTTTCCCTGAATTTATTTCTCAGTGGGGATATTCACAGTAAAAAGGCTTCAGGTAAGACCTTGTAAAGTAGAAGGCATGCTTCATAACTATACTTGTCACTGCATCACACAACAGATGTAGTGGTGCTGTGACCTAACTCTGCTGCCCTTGCTGATGTGTTAGCAGAGCTACACTTACTGCACTGGCCTTCCTAAGAGGCAGAGTTAGGCCTTGGTAGAGCTCATCTCTTTTACTGAGACTGCAACTCCGGTTCTTCTGCTCCAAAAATAGAGACCATGGTGAGTTGAAATTGAGAAGCAGTTGGTCTTGTCTTTTGTTTTGTCTTCTCGGGGTGCAGCTGCTGGAGACCGTCTCTTTTCCTGTGACCTAGACCACTAAGTGGCGTCACTCAACAGGGGAATCTTCCTGGGTAGACACTTAAGGATGTGTTCATCACTTGCATAATGCTATTGTTTAGTGAAGTTACAGGGGGCATCTGCGTAGTCAAATATGTTCACAGCTATCAAGGAAGCTATAGGTAGCCTATAGCTATTGGCATATCACTACAGTATCTTTTGAAGAAGAAAAAAAAAAATTTCACTGACTCCTTACACAGTCTTTCTCCATGCTCCCCGCTCCTAGAGATCAGAACTTGAATGATCTGATAGTACTTTCAGCATGTTCACACTTATTTCCATGCATTACTTCCACAGAGGGCAGTAAGAGTTAGGAGTAGATAGCCAGGAAAGCACAGACGATTGGATTATCATAAGGGTTAGTCGGTCTAACTGAAGATTAGACTGTTAATCTCTAAGGAACCGTCATGCTTTATTGGATAAGTGATCTGCAGGAGAACTTTTCCAAGGAAACTGAATGTGATACATGACAAATTAAAAGAATGGTCCAAAACAATTTTTCATCGGTTGATTAAAAGAAAAATTCTGGCTCAGCAGAGAAGCTAGGATCTGATATATCAGATTGAGAAACAAACTAGAATTTATTCATTTTTGCCTTGATCTTCAAGCAATAGACTGCAATAGGTATGTGAGTAAAGTCCAGAGTCCTCAAACTTTCTAATCCTATGACTATCAGGTAGTTAAACAGAAGGTGTCTTCAGCATTTTTAACATCCTATCAAGCTGGTAAAGGAGCAGATGTGTCTGTCAGAAAGTCTGTGGTTTAGTATTAACCCAAGAGAGTAAAAAAAAAACCCAAAAAACAACCAAAAAAACCCCGAGAAAAATCTGTGCAGGGTTGTATTTATGAAGTAGAATGAGTAGAGTTGTCACAGAATCCACTTACAGGTGAAGCACACAGCGAACCATAGCTGTTGCTGTGACTCTGACCAGCATTGCAGTATTTCTGTGTCTGAGTAATTCTTGTTTCACCCAGTCTTGGTCTGATAGAGCTATGTAAAATGTCTGTAAGAAATGGCAAAATGTACCTGGTTTTCTAGGTCTCTTAACCAGTTGTCAGATCCCCATAGATTCACTGTGTTGTTGACAATTTAAGAGAATACTAGGAACTTTTTTGAGTGAAAAAAACTCTGTTTGCAGGAAGAGAGAGCATTTTTTGAGAGACGAGTGTTGTTTAATAGTTGTTTCCCGCATAGCAGAAGCCCACACTATGGAGTAAGTAATATTGAAAATAATTTTTGTCACACTTTGAGTTGTTTCAGAACAGTAAACCAGGCAAAACATCCCATGTGATTGCCCAGATTTTACTCACTACCAAAACAAATTGAGCATTACTCTCAATTTTTCATGCTCTTTTTCTACATCTAGTTTTTTAGGGATCTTCAATTTGAGTTAGACAACTTTTCCCAAAATTATTTTCCAACACACTGAAATTCATTTTCAAGTAAATCAAAACTACTTAGCATCACAGAATAGTTTAGGTCAGAAGGGACTTCCGGATGTCAGGCACTCAATTTAATGGTTTGATGTTAAAATGGTGCTCCATTCTGTAGCAGTTCCGTGTAAAAGCAGGCAAGACTTAACTCTTTGGAAAATTTAGATTGTGCGGCTTTAAAGCTGTAGAAGAGATTTGGGAGATTCCCTGTGAAGAGGGACTTTATGCAAAAGCTTTAGGTTTTTTTCTTTTTTTCTTTTTTTTTTTTTCTTTTTTTCTTTTTTCTTTTTTTCTTTTTTCTTTTTTTCTTTTTTTTTCTTTTTTCTTTTTTTTTTTAATTTATGGAGTGGGAAGCTCAGTTTTGCACTGCAAGGCCAGGCATTCCTGGAGAAATGAGGTATTTCCAAAATACTCCCCCTTTTTCAAATATAATGGCAGGCTGGGCTGGAAGCCGTACTTTCCATGGTGTGTGTTGCCCTCAGGCTCTCAGGTCTGCCTGTTCCAGTGTGAATCCAACCCAAAATGTTTTGAAGCATGGAGCATTTGTCTTTTTCATTTTGATAGTTTCTATACAGTTAGAAATGTATTGGGAAAACACTTAAAAACCAGAAAGCAAAATCCCTTCAATATCCTGCTGGAAAATGATGGTCAGGAGGAGCCCTCAGAGTCTGCATGGATTTGACATCAAGTCAGAGCCTTTCCAGGAATTAAAGGGATCTGCTTTTGGAGTCAGTGCAATTACACAGGGGATGAATCTGCCTCCCCTTGTATCTTCCCCAACTTTTGCTTAATGTGGTGCAGTGATCTAAAACTTGAAACTTGTAGAGCACTGTTCCCACTAATAGAAATATCCGCAGATTAATCAGGCTGTGGTACTTAACATTAAATCTTGCTTGTTATAATTGACTGTTATGTCATGCTAATGAGATTTCTTTCAGTTTTACTGCCTGCATGCTGCTGATCCAGACAGCCAAGAGTTTTGGTATTATTTTATGCTCAAATATGCCTTACTGGCTTTTCTTTTTTTTTTTTTTTTTTTGGGGGGGGGGAGGTGCATCGGGAACAGTAGATGACTTCTCTGCTGAATATTTAATCCGTATCTGAAACCAATGACTAGGAAAGAAAGGTGTGTGTTTAAGCATATGAGGGTTCTGAGGCATCTTAGTTTTAATTCACAAAAACCAAACAGATCCTGAAAATAGCGTTATATCTTTGTTGAATATCCAGGGATATAAGGATTGAGGGGTGGGTAGGGGTGTTGGGAGGGTCACATTTTTAGAGAAGGAAAAAAATAAAGCAGCAATGGCTTTTCTCCTTTCATTCCTGCTACTGTAAGCAGTTATACAGAGTAGAGTGAAAAGATCCCAGTGATACAACAATATAACTAGCCAAATGTACTTTCTCTATTTCCCAAAGGCCAAGCTAATGTACTCACTGGAGACCTGACCCAGATGAGAGTTACAGCTCCCGGGGAAATCTTCAGGTCTTGAAATGAGCATTGAAGGAAGGCTGGTGGGATCATTAGCATTGAGAGGCCAGTTGACTCTGTGCTGCTGCTCCCAAGCTGTGACCACCCATACTTTGAATTTACCTGTTTTGCTGTAGTTTTTCATGGACATAATCTAACTGCTGACCCCACAGTGAGAAAATGACTCGGGGAGATTTCATCTGTACAGACATGTTTGTGCTTAGGATGCAAAGTGAACATAGATCTGTGAGGGGAGAGATGGGCTTAGCGTCCAGATGACTTCTTTTTTATACTCCTGTTTTTAAGACAGATCTCAATTGAGAGTAAATGGTATAGCCATGTTGAACTCAATAGATTTATGCTATCTTGCACTAGCAGTGCATCTAGCTAATTAGTATGGTGTTCTGCATATTTATCTCAGTGTGAAAGAAGCTTTGTCCCATTCACAAGCCATGTCGATGCAGTAGCTCCAAGGCCTAAGCATATAGTCATGAGCAGCAGGAGTGACTAACCTCTGCTTAAGAAACCTCCTTTAGGCCTGAGGTGGTGGTTTTCCCCTTTCCGCCAAAACAGCAAGCCATCTGCAGAGGTAAATAAGTGCTGGCGTCCTTATCAGTTATTCACAGATCCCTTAAATAGCAGAAGCAACGCGAGGCATTCAGTCTGGATGCCGTAGTGTTGAACAGTGATTTGTTGGGGTTTTTGCTTAAATAAAAAGAAATTAAGAAAATGAACCCACCACCACCAATCTAGAGTGGGCCCTAAGACGTCTGGCCTTGGAGAACTGGCAAGCTAAGGAGGGCAAGGAGTGCCAGCAGTTATAGGGGCTGAACCGAGACATTTCTTGCAGGGATCAAACGAGTTTGAAGGAACTATGTTTTGAATCTCTGCTAGCCTTCGTTGTAGGTACAGAAACTACTTACCAAGTGAACAGACTGAAGCAGGCTGCCCTAAGGGATGGACTGCAAACCGAGGGCAGCGAATTCAGGCTCGGATGGGGCAGAGGCTGTGCTGTATGCCAGACTCTTTCCTAGTCAGACCAGGATTGTGTCCGTCCCTCATGTAGGTTGCCCAGGGACTTGTTTTGTAGGAGAAGTGATTAATTGCCAGTCAGCCCTGCACGTGTTCATCTTTTTATTTCTGATGCGCAACTTTTCAGGAGAACAGTGTTATGGTTTTTTTACAGTCATTGAAACTGACCTGTTGTTTTCAAGTCTTGGAGACCTCTGAGTCATTTTGGAGTGGTTTTGACCTGTTTTGTATCCAAGCTTTCTTGCTTACAAGCTGCTTTTCCCTGAAGAAGTCCTGTTAGAATTGCTGCACTTGCAACCCTGCTTCTGTTGCTTATGTGATTCTGTGTCCCCAGGAGTCACGGTCTGCTGAAACAGAGCTGTTTCGCTGCTGTCTGGTTGTAAAGTCCATGGTGTCGTTTCAGAAATTGTATTTAAAGATGGGATTAAAATTGATGGGGTTTGTGTTTACTTTTTACAAACAATTGCTGGTTGGTTTGTTTGCTAATGTGGCCAGATGGACACATCTTAAAGGGGGCTGTCTTTTAAAAAATTCTCACCCCTTGCTTTTGAAAATCTTTAGTGCACTTCAAGCTAGGCCCCCATAGTTGCTAGTCATGTTTGAAAACGTGGACCTTTGGATTGGCCTTTTTTTGTTTGTTTTCTTTTTGAAATCATCTTTCTTTGAGACCTCAAGGGAAAGGCAAATTAATCATAATCTGGTGACATTCCATTAGGGAAACAAAATTCATTTCTAAGTCTCTATGCAATTATTACAGGGAAACTTTCATTGTGTCAAAACCTCAGAGATTAAATGTGTAAGACTGAAAAACAACATCCGTTTCAAGAATGCAACAAAATACTAAGTTCGTGCTGTGAACTAGTTTGCAATATACTTTCTTCTCCTTAAAACAGATGCAAATTATCTAGAATGAGGTATTGCGTTAGTAGGCAAAAGGTGTGTGTCTTTGTTTCTCAGGCCAACTTTCTGCATTGTATGAATGTCCATGTTTCCGTAAGAGCAGGTATGGTGCCTTCCTTGTGCTCCCAGCATCTGTAGGGTGTAATCGGCAAAGCACTGGAGAAGATAACTCATTACAATTAATGTTGGAAACTGAAACAGTAGCTCAGGGCAGTGGGATTTTGACTTCTGCACTGAGTTTGGCACTGAAGGATGGCAAGGACGTAGTGAGCGTGGCTGGTGCTCAGAGTGTTTGAAGGGAGGGGACAGGTTGCTGCTGGCTTGCTTCCATCTCATTCTCCCAAGCAGGCAGTAGTATAGCTGACAGCCATCTCCAAAGGAGAGTGATAACACATCATCATTCAGCCTTTTTTAGGGCTAGAGAGAGAGAAATGCTGTCTTTATAACTTTCCTGACACATGCCTGTTCTTTTTCATGTGCCGGCTTGTCTTTTTTTGAGAGACTGAGAGAATATATGTTCTCTGAGCAACGCGCTTGCCATTTGGGGTACCAAAGTAGGGTGCATTCCCTGCATCTGAATGGGGTGGCTTTTCCCTCGGTGAAGGCCTCTGCTCCAACTAGCTTGGAAAAGGAGAGTCCAGAATGCATGTAAGCTGTTGCATTTTTATCAAAGCAGCAGTGGCTTTCTGACAGCTGTAGGTTGACCCTTTTGCGTGCGTCCCAGTAATGCAGATCTCTGCCTCTTGTAATGAAATGCCAAGTTGCCAGAGGAAGAAGGAACTGGGCACCAGTTGAAACTCAACAGGAATTTTTTTGTTGGCTTTACTGGGCAGGATCTAGAAGTCTACAATCATTACTTGAAACTGAAATTGCGTTCTGGCAACATATAATTGAATGCAGACCTGAGCACTCTTGAGATGATAATGAACCACAAAAGCTTGAGGTACTAGATTACGATGCCAGCTCTTATGGTAGGCATCAATTTATCAATTGTCTTGATATAAATGAGTATCTCATACCATGCTAAAATTGTGCTTCTGCAGCAAATCAAAGCTAAACAGCAAGATTCATGTATAGATACATAAATCGTAGCTATGCTTAGCAATGCTCCCCCCCCAATTTCCCTGTTTCACAGGAACAGTGAAGTCATTAATCTTTGCTAGTAAGAAGCTTTAAAAAAAGAGACAAAAAAGCTAAGGAAAGTATCAACAACCCAGTGTTCAAAGTGAAAAGTGGTTACTGACAGGAGTCCTGTCTGATTTAAGCCACTTCAAAACGTGTTACCTAGAGTAAGAGAGCGGTGGACGGCAGCTGCATGGCTAGATCGCATCTGCTGTACCACAGAGCGTGCCTTTTGGTGGGTTGGGTGAGATTCTGCGTGCGGAAAGAGCTACGTTTTGAGCCTGATTGGGGCTTCACGTCTCTTTTTGTGAGCAAAACATGTAGCCACAAAGGGGAAAGAGGCACTCTGCAGTGCCGAGCCTGCTCCGGAGGGGCTCGGCAGCCACTGGCACGGCAGGGAGGAGTGCTGCTGGGAAGTCGTGCAGGACTCGGGCATACGCTGCTTACCCTGGTATTGTTTCTGCTTGTCTTTGAAATGAGAGTACTATTTTACAGTTTCTAATGTCCCCCACCACATAATACATTCCCTGTGAAATGTCATGGAAAGTTACGGCTGTAATTAACTCATTGATTGTTTAAAACAATTCCTAATTGTACCTGGCTGGAAAGCTGGGAGGATCTCACTGGCACTAATGTGACTGGATAATTATAGATTTTTCTTTTCCTGTTTTTTCTGTAAAACATGTTTTCTTTGCAGGAGCTTTTATTTCTGGCCAGCTGACTTTCAGTTCCCGTGAATGGCAGATGCAGGCTAGCAATCAGCCCTGGGGCAGCAAATGGGATGGAGATATTTCAGAGCTCGATAAGTCTGCTCCCTTAGGGACACTCTAGGCAAACAATGTATTCATTTTTATATGTAATGCATGGAGGCTACTACAAAGCTGTGAAAAACAAAAGTCTGTGCAATAGCAAAAAAGTCTGTACGCCACTGGAAACATCATCTTTGGGAGGCTTCTTCTAAGTGCCAGAATATGGTTTGGTTGATCTTTTTTAGAAAAGGAAAGAAATAAAGAAAACAAATACCCTGGGAAGCCACCTCTGAGATGCTGCTTTTGCATCTTGGCATAAGAGCCTGTACACAGCCTGCCACAACCCACACACATTCGATATTTCTTTTCAATAGGCAGCGCTATTGCTAGCCATTACCACAGATCCTGGGGAAGCTGGCAAATGTCAGCTCTTTCATCTTCTGCTTCTCGCAGCCAGTTAACAGTATGTCGGCACGGCACAACGTGTTAGCACAGTACTTCTTCCAGATAATACGTTACGCTCCACGCATCCCTGTGCAGCAATGCATTGCTCTCTGTGGATATGTCTCTTTTAAAGCAAATGCAGGTCCTAGGCCTTGGAGTAGTAGCAACTTGCAGCCACTTCTTCCAAAGATGCTGGGAGACTTTTTAAGTGAATGTGTCCACAAGGACTGACTGGAGCCACCATAAAAAGCATGCTGGTCTCTTCTGATGTCTATCTTGCAGCTCTATCTCAGACATCCCATCAATTTGTACAAACCGTTTCTGTACCTCAGTTATTTATCCACAAAATAAGTACCTGTTTGTCTGTCTGTAATGGGACAGGGACTCCTTCTGAGTCTTTACTATAGTGACTAGCCCTTGTATCTTTTCTGAGGCTTCCAGGATGTTATTATGCTACAATTATAAATAATAATAGTTTCTGCAGGGGCTCTGTGTTTGTTTATGCAGTTTAGCTACACTTTAGGTATTGGTGTATCTTGAGAGATTTTGCCATTTCAGTGATGCCCCTAATAATCACCACTGTAATGAGCTCATGC
The DNA here is from genome assembly GCA_008921705.1 of Burhinus oedicnemus. Classification (NCBI taxonomy): domain Eukaryota; kingdom Metazoa; phylum Chordata; class Aves; order Charadriiformes; family Burhinidae; genus Burhinus; species Burhinus oedicnemus. The sequence continues at coordinate 239,022 of VFFE01005709.1, forward strand.
TACTTAAGGAATGAATTCAGCTATCCTTGCTAGAACTGAGTAGTGTATTTTCCTCACTCTGCATCCATAAAATAATATTAATGTCTAAAGCAAGACATATAGGAGGCCTCCTTTACATGATATAAGGAATTCAAACATTCTCTTTGAATTGAACTTGCCATAGTGTGGCCAGAGAGGTTACGGTTGTTTTTTTTCTTTGAAAATTACATCTGTAGTCATAGGTTCACTGGCCTCATACTGAGCAATGCAAAAGACATTACACAGCAATATTTGCATGTATTTGCATCCAGTTCAACGTGGCAGGGGAGTTTAATTCTGCATTAATCTGGGCATTAACTTTATAGTAGTTATTTCATAGCTTTATGGAGGAAGGCAAAGCTGCTGAGGAGTTGACACAGATTCAGTAGGATGTTCCTCCCATAAGACAAGGCCAAAGTGAAATTTCAGTGTATACAGGAGGAGAGCTATCAAACAGAAATCAGCCTGGGACATCTGTTTTAGGAAAGGCCTCAAAGTATTGTGGTAAAGGAACACATTTTTGAGGAATTAAGTGTGCCTGGCTTGTTTGTTAGCTTTTCAGGGTGAATGGATTCAGCGTGTAGCCTCAGAGCCTTTGACGTTCTCAAACCTTGAGGCTGAGAATCCAGCGGCAGACAGGGCCTGTTGGGCACAGGAGAAGTGTTCTTTAGTTGTGTTTTTTCCATGAGAAGAAAGGGGGTGGGGGGGTGGTGTTCACACGCGCTTGTATAATACTTTACGGCCAGAACTTGGTAGTACTAGGTTTCTGCCAAGAAAGCGTATTCTCCAAAGATGCCCAATTTGACTTAGCTGAATGCATCTAAGACAAAATATGTTGAATGCTTATTTAAATAATTCTTCACCAGCTTAGTTGGTTGGAAGTACTCCTCCCATTTCCATTTCAATTCTGATATCAATGACACCCTTTAAAAAGCCTAAGAAGCAATGAAGATTCATTTCCTTAGCCTAGATCTGAATCTAGCCTTAAAAATACTGTGTTTGTTTCAATCCAGCTCTGAAAATATAAAAGCGGAGGAAGTTAGGAATAAATTCTAAAACTTTCTGACCATATACCAACATTTAAATTCTGTATTTGGATCAAAAATAAGTGCTAGTGACCAGACCTTAAGATTTTAATGCTCTGCTCGAGAAACCACCTTGAGTAGAATGAGGAAAAAAAAAGTAATTTAATTGTTAACCAGGGAAGTACTGCAGGAGATGGTTTTGCAAAATGGCATTGATCAGGACTGTAATTAAATGACATCTTAAAGAAATGAAGAGAAGCTCAGCATAGATTTAGTTTTTAAAGAAAGCTGGATTTAGAGTGCTCCAGATGTTTTGCTTAGAATAAGCTTCATTGACCTGGAATGTGAAAGTGTGCCAGCATACTCACTGGAGCATTGTTAATGCCTCTGGTTGGGTTTGTTTCAGGATCTTTAGTTTGAATTTCAATGATGTATTTCATTTTGTGAGCACAGTGATCTACAGAGAACATTTAATCTACAGAGATTAAAATTATAAAGGTATACCAAGCATCCAAACACAAAGCTTTGCATTGTGACTTTTCCCTATTCTGTTTTGGTTTTAACTAAGTTATCCCAAGTGTGTAGATCCATTGTTTCCTGAAAACCTATTTTTGCAAGTCTTGCATTATCAAAAATCTTTATTAGGACAACTGTGTTTGAAGAATGTTTTCACATTTTTAAAAGGCCTGTGTTTATCTGACTTGTCATGCAGGCACCTTTTGTAGCCAAAGATAGCAGAAGGTGGTGCCTGAAACAATTGAAAAATTACCAAAAAAACTCTGTAATCATCACTAAAATGATAGTTAAATGACATTTTGTTTGTGTTTGCCCTATGTACTTTTTTTACTGCCCATCCCCCTAAGCAGTAGACAATTCAAAGTTATCATTACAGAATGTTGGCAAACAGTTTTAGACCCTTAGGACTAAAAGATACTGATGTTGTAGTGTCTCTCATCTCAAACAGTGCCATGCTTCTTGTCAACAGAGGCAAATGAGTCAGGCTTGCAGCACCTCCTGTGTCTACTGACGCATGGAAGACCCACCCAAAACTTTACAAATATCTATTATGCACAGGCAAAATGTATTTTCTGAGTTGCTTCTGTGAAGCAGTTGAGCTCTGCATTCTAGATCTGAATGACCACACTCGATTTCAAAACCTATGAACAAAAACAGAGATCATGGACATTGTCCTTCACACCTCAGGATCCTCAGGACCATGAGTGTTCCTTGCTTTTCCCAAAAGCTAGTATTCTCTTGGTAATTGTTTGTCCCTGGATGATATGTCATCTTGTCAAACCTACCATCACCAGCTCTGAAACTGGACAGCTGTAAGCCTTTGGGTATCCTGGGGCTATGCATTAGAAATCTTGATGTTTGTAGAAGGGTCCCAGTGTCATCAGTACGGTGCAGCAAAAAAGCTTTGTTACATGCTCAGAGTCAAATATGTCAGGAGACAGAATGTAAACATAATAGATTTATTCAATCCATGGGCTTTTAACAATGGAAGAAAACATCAGAAAGATAATGTAACAGAACACAGTAGTATATGTGAGAGTAAAGAAGTTCCTTGACTGCTCTAGCACATCCGCTAGCTCCTAATTTTTTCTCCTGAATCAAGCTGCAATCCTTCCCCCCTCCTTTGTTGTCCAAAATGCCCACTTCTCTCTGTTCTCCTCAGAGGATGGGGAGAAGATGCAGAAAGAAATGAAGAAAAAGAGATCACCTTCTTCTGTGCCATGCAAAGACTGCCTTTGTCTCTCCTTACAAAGCTATGCTTCTTTCTTTCTAGCTATGGGGACATTTCCTTCCACCTCCTCCCTCAGATGCTTTGATTAATATTACTTGGTTGTAACTGAATTAGCCCATTCCTACCTTCGACACATTCACAAGTCCTGAAGACCTACTCCTAAACTCCATGCTTCAAACTTCTTATAATCATACCTATTTTAACTTTGGGAGAATGGTCAAAATACAAAGTCTGATTGTATGGACTGCACAGCCTAGAATGGGGAGCTGAAGACTGGTTAACCTCCCATCTGCTCTCCTCCACACCATTGGTTTTGTGGTAGTCATTCTAGGGACTCAAGGAAATCCACATTCAAAAAGTAGGCAGTTACTCAACATGATTTTACTGCTGCAAATGCCTAACGTGGTCCCATTGCACAGACTCAAAGCAGAACATGCAGCAGAATAGCACTGCTTAGTAGCATGCTAGATGAAGCACTGTGGTGCGTGGTATTTTAAATCCGTGCTAGATCAGTGGCAATAACAATGGACTGCATCAGTATAACCCCAGTGATGGGTCAAGTCACTGCAGTTTCTCTGGGGTCTCTGTGTATTAGCTCCCTGTCTCTTGTCCTTGTTTTATTTCTTTCCTTCTCCCAGGCTCAACTTAATTTCCTAGATTCCTCCTCTCTTCCAGCTTTCCTACCTCTTTTTGGCCCCTTAACTAAGTCTCTGTTCTCCACTACCTCTCACCTCTTCACTTCTCATGTACTTCATTCACTATTCCCAAACTGTCAAAACCAGAGGATTCATAATTCTGAGTTGCTGAAAATTTCTGGTAAGGAGCTGAACTACAAGTTGTGGCTTGCAAATGCCAGTGCTTCTCTGACAGTTAACCCAGTAGAAGAGGCAGTTGTCTATTGTGTGAAGATAATGTTGTTTATAGCTCTTGCTAGCAAGCCAGAAGCTGACGCCATTACTTGGTACTAACACGCCTTCTCTTTCTCACTGAGGGGATTTGTGAGAGCAGAAGCAGATTCTTGAAAGATGCTGATGAACACGGTGGCTAGTAAAGGGCACCTTATGTTCTTTGCTTCTTTATATAGACTGCAGTTTTGCCCGACAGGCACTGTGCAATTTCTGAATGCCCAGGCAGGAAGAACTGGCTTGTAATTGAACGTAGATTCAAAGAAAGCTCTGGCACATGCTTTCTGTAAGGCATTGGACAAGCTACGCTGTCTTTCTCTTTGTCATATTTAAATTATACTTTCACAGTTGTAACTAGTTGAATCCTAACCTTTTCAAGGCTGGGCTATTTGAACAGTACCTTGTATAAAGCACCTCCTCATGCAAGTTGAGGTGCTTATTACGGATAATTACTTATGAATAAGCCTTTGTCCCAAACAGCTTACAAGAGACCAAGCTCATTCCACACAGCCTGATGAAATAAATCAGATGGCATTCACGTTCAGTTGGTAGACTTGACCTGAATTCAACCTGTCTGATATAAAGATGAAAATCTTTCCATATCATTATAAAACCCCTTCAACCATTCATCATGTCTAATTGCTAACTTCGTTATCCCCTAGCTAAGCAGCAAGCCAACTATTCATAATAGCTTTATAATAAGCTGCTTCGTTCTCTACAACCCATATTCTTTGTTTTCTCACCTTCTTTGCTTTTAAGTCCTGCTTCGGTCAGAAGAACAAGAGAAAGAGCAAAGCAAACACTTGTTCCCCATTATTGGTGCCTGCACTTCCACTCGGAGGCCAGATTGGCCTCGCAGAATTCCTGCTCCTCTCCCATATGCAGCTGCAGCTAGCGCCCTATATTGTTGGCGGCTGGAAGCCTTTCCATTTCCCCCTCTGTGTGTTTCTGTGCAGACATCAACAGAGTGGTGCCTCAGGCAGCCAGAGCAGTCCTTCGTCGTGTGATACTTGATGTGTTTCCCAGGATATTTGTCTTCTGGCAACCAGAGTGTGGAGGTGACATTCCTTCAGATGGAGGTGGTTAGGAAGTGATGGAGGAAGCTTTATCAGGAAAGGTTACAAGGCATAACTGCAAAATATGCATAATTCAGGATTTCTCAAAGCGGCTAGAAAAATGGCAAATTAAGGCCAGAAAAAAAAAACCCAATGCCTTGATATGAAAAGCTTATTTGCAGCTTATAATGGATGAGATCTCTCAAGAAGAGAAGCTGCAGGCCCCATGAGGCAGAAAGCCAAAAGGCTTACCGGGAGAAAACTGAAAAGCTGTGTATATTCCCATGAGCACAACTTGCCAGCTTCTTAGCGAAGGGCTGTAGCAAGGTCACATCCCAGTCAAATATCTCATCTGAGTAGTTGAAAGCTGTTACCCTGATAAGCAAGCTTGGTCACTTTGCAGTTGCAGAGTGCAGAAATACACTCACACACCCCTGTGAGCTAGTCTTTGGCCCTAGACTGCCTTTGGTTGTTAGCAGAAAGGTGTACAAGTCAGAGGAAGATATTATTGATTGAATGGTTTAGAATCATAGAATAATTTAGGTTGGATGGGACCTCTGGAGCTCAAAGCAGGTCTAGTTAGATCAGATTGCTTGGAAACTTACCATTCCAGGCTTCAAAACCAACAGAGATGGAGATTTTACAGCCTCCCTGGGCAACTTGGTCTTATGCTTGGTTGCAAGTAATTTGTAGTCTTACCTTTAAGCCTTAACCTGTTGTGGGGAGAGGAAAATATCTGTTTATGCAGAAGCGTTTGTTTCAGTGCAAGCATCACAAGAGAATGCAAACTATGTTCTCTCGTGAATCTTCTCATAGTGATCTTTAAATACTGTTTATGAACAGTAAGTTCTTAGTTATTCATGGTGATGTAAGGAACATAGATGTACTTGGCCTTTTAGTATACATTTTGTTGATAGATTTCCAGTCATAACCCATAAAGTGATTGAAAGCTTCCACCTGCTATTGGCCTCATAATGCTCTTAGAGCCTTACCAAAGTCCTGAAGCACCCACGTCTCGAAGCTGGAATGCTTTAAGCTCGGAGGATTACTGCACTAGAGAAAACTTGAAGAAGATCATTAGGACAAAAAGTCTGTTGAAATGTCAGAGTGCATTGTATACTGCAGTCCTGAGCTCTGCTGAGACCCCTTGGAATTTCTGTAATACAAAGTAATAAAAAAGATCTGCAGTGGGTTTTACCACTATTTTGCTGCATTTCCTCCACTGTGAATGAAATGCATATTGTACTCCAAACTTTCTACTTCAGCCTTCAGTCACACATTCTTCTCTGGTTCAAACCTGTGGTAAAAGCAAAATCTTGCTTTTTGTGCTACCTCCACCTTTGTCCCCTGGAGATTTAGGGTTTGGCAGATAGGTGTTATGGATCATGCAGGTGAAGCAGCTGGATCCATAAAACCTTGAAAAAACGCAAATGTTAGGCTAAATTTCTTATTTCTTATGAATAATTTACACACAGGATGGCTAAGATTTCAAAGAGTAGTACAGGTATATAGTTATACATTATGACAATGCTTCATTGAGAAAGCTGTATTAGATTTTAGCTGTTAATATTTCCTCCTTTTATAAAAGGCCCTGAAAAATTACTAAAATCTAGTCTGGATCTTGAGGCTTTATAATTATCCAATGGACAGATGTTAAAGAGCTCAGCAAATTTCACGTTAAAATATGTTCCAGGATTTCAGTAAAAACTGATTATACAGCTATTTCTTCAGATCCTTTAGCACACTGCAGCTTCTTTTGTTGACTGCTATTCAAGATTTTAAAGAGGCAAACAATGCTTAATATGGCCTATTGTCAGCAAGATCTGTTGATGGCACATGTACTGTCTGTTGGTGTTGTAGAGACTAGCCTGGTTATGTTAAGCTCTGGGGACTTTAGGGGAATGATGACGTGAGACTGATGCAAAGCCAAACTTTTCCCTCTATGCTTTGTGCATCGTATCAGTTCACAGTGAAAGTACAAGCAGCGACTAAGGGATAGGAATCTGATGGTGAAAAATGACTGGGCTGCAGTAGAGATAATCAGGGCTAAAAGGACGAGAGGAAGAATCCTTTTTTGCTGCTTGTCTTTGGAGAAAGTGAAAGGCTCCACATGCAGATTTGTGTGCCGTTCGCAGGAGCCTGTGTTTATGCTGAAGGAGGAAAAGACTGAAAAAGATGCTCATTATATTGTCAGAAGCTTCTTGCTTCATTTCAGTACTGCGAGCTGCTAGCTCACTGGGAGATATGTATAGAAACTGCATGCTATTCCTAGGGATTTGTGTTGTCTTTTTTTTCTAATTTGAGAAAAATCTCAGTGCTTATTGAAGTGCGGAGATTGACAGTGTGTGCTGCTGTCGGGCCCAGTGGAGGGAGATGCTTATGAAAGCTTCCCCCTACAGCTTTGCCAGCGTACGTACCTTAATCGTGCTTTGCAGCTGCCCTGGTACTCCTGGTTCCTGCACTGTTTGTGTGTAATTACGAATTGCTTTTCAGTGGTGAGGAAATCTCTGAAGATTGGGAGGGTCTCTTGGTTCAAAGGCACCCTGAAAGTTTGAACATCTGTTCACAGCTCTCCTAATCTTCTCTCTTTTCCTCCTCCTTCCCTTTATCTGCTTTCTCTTTCTGCTGAACGTTACTTCCCTTTGCCTCGTGTTCCCTCCTGAATATCTGCCTGCCTGCCTACTCATTTGTTCCTCTATTAGACCCTGCGAACATTTAGCTTGCTCCTTCAGCTCAGCCTCTCATCCTCCATTTGAGCTTGGTCAGGGTGTGAGTTTACTGGACTTGCCGTCTGGCTTTCCCCACACGTCCATCTTCCAAAGCTTTTACGTTTTATGACTTTCTCAGATTGCCTGAAACACAACGGCGCTGGAAACAGCAGGAACCGTAGCGAGCCCTTAAACTGAAATGAAAACTCGTTAGTCCTGTGTGGCTGACCCCATGGCCCACAAGAGACATGGCCAAGACCTGGGCCATTGGCCTGGAAAGTTTGGGTAAGAGTGTAAAACCGTGTTACTGCAAATGAGCTCTTTGGAGCTAAGTCTGCAAAACTTACCCTTCTTCATTTGCCTTTTCTTTTTTTTTGTGTGAAAGTATTCCCTAAATGAGTGTGCTTCATGCACAGTCATATCCTTGACCTTCAAGTAAACTGTTCTGAACTACAGGCAACAGACTTAATATGAGTCATTTGTAAAGTCAAAAAATCCAGTCATCCCTATTATATGCTGATTGTAACTTTGTCTGCTGTAGGCTGGTGATCTCAGTAGCCAGTAGAGACTTTCTGAGGAAATAACTATCCATTTAATTGCTCTGAAATAAATCTTTTGGTCTGTCTAGCAATTTCAAGGCATGCTCTTACTTATTTTGGATGTATTACTTCTCCAAAGATTCCTACAGTCTGATCCTTCTCCATAATTTTGGTTTGAGAAGCAACAATAAATGTAAGGATTATCAGCAGGAAATGTTAGTCTCTGTATATTCTTAGGGAAGCCATGCTACTTGATATCATCAGGAATTAATTTGATTAGTCATGTAGACAGAAGTGCGGGGGCAATTTCTGCTGAGAGCAATGCTTGTGCAAGCTGATTGACTTCATTGCAATTGCCTGTGATGGAAAGTTCAGTTTGACCTATTTTCTTAGATTTTCCTTAAAGCCAGATGACTCAGACCTTTCTGGAGACAGGGCAAACAGAGAACTGTGTATGGCTCAGTCCTTGAGTGCCTGTGACAGGGAATGGAAGGTCTTAGACCTCTGGGATTTCATGATATTCATGGCTATCCCACACACTGTAAAGGGAATAGAGTTTCAGGATATCCCAAGTGGCAGATCTTGAAAGACTTGAGTTTTTCTCAGATGTATCAAGTTGATCACCCAAGATTTTCAGGCAGTAGCAATTACAAGTAGAATTCTCAGCAGTGTTTCTTTTATTCCCATCTTGAGACATGTGCAATTCTTGAGAAAATAGTGAGAAAACCATAGTGGCATCCTGAAAGATGATGGCCGTGACCAGCTTTACTGAGCGAGCTTTGCATGCAGGAGTCTCCAGAAAAGGCTGTTCCAAGTTGCCAGTTTGTCACACACAGAAAACTTGATTGGTTCCACAGAGTTTCAAGTTTCTCTGTTGCATGTAGCAAATTCGGGGCTTCTGCTGTGTTTTCCATGTTATTTTAAGTCAAACATTTGATTTTCTTCAAATTAATGTTCTTGTTATGAAACGGTTGTAATGCACGTCTCTGGAAGCCTCCAACTGCCTCCTTTGCTTTGCTTTTCAGACATGTAGTTTTACTTAGAGCCAACAAAGCCACAAGTGCCTAGTTTCTGTATCCGTAGGAAAAGATATAAAACTAACCCATGATGTGAGAGCAGTTCTGCCTGTTTGCCACCCAGAGGTGACTTTACTTACTCCAAGGGCTTAGACTGCTCCTCTGGACCTTCTCCCTCCCTTTTTCATGGCTAGGAGCATTTCTGACAAGAATAAGTCACATTCAGTTTTTCCCCCAGAGGCTTACTAGACATACAGGCATGCACACAGACACGCTGTGCCTTCTCCTCTCACTGAGCTTTTTTTAGCATGCTGTGGGGGAACATAATCTGGTGAGGAATAATAGATGCAGCCAGATACCTGATTGTGGGTTTGGCCTTGTGTTGGTTTTTGGGTTTTTTTTCAGTATTTTTCTGCCCCTCTATATAAGATGGGTCTGGTTTTGGTGGGAGGAAAGCAGAAGGTACAGAGCTGTTTGTTTATTTATGAGCAGAAGGAAAAAGCTATTTGGGAGGTGGTGGGGTGTGAAAATCCACAGTGTGTATTGGATTTTATTCTTTCGCTGTCAAGCAGGGAGTAACTAGTTAGGAAGCTGCTACATGTTGTGAGTCTCCAAGTCACCAGTGCTATTGTGTTTTGGTATATGTTACGATGTGCAGGACTTGATTCAGGTTCCTCCTTGATTTCAGTCTCGTAATTGCACCAAGGTTTTCAGAACTACTTTTTGTTAACTTCAGGATTGCAGCTATATTGAGGGTGCAGGAGTGCTACTGAGTCTAAATTCATGCCTCTGCTCTAGCCTGCGTCTATTATTAAGGTAAAAATGTTGTAGGCTTCCATTCCTCTGCCAGTTATGCAGGATCTGCAAAGTGCTCCAAACAGGTCACTAAAACCCCAGGGCATGCCACATCTAAATTAGATATAAAAATTCAGAGTGGATTTTCTAAGATGGGAGCTGATGACCTTGCTCGGACTGTAGTGACTAGTGGTTCTGGTGCTAGGACTTGCAGTGACTTTGCTAGAGCTAGAACTTCAACTATAATTTCAGCATAAAGGTTGTCTCTTCCTTTGAGCATCATCTAATGCTAGTGGTTGCTTCCTCAGCTGTTTTACAAATCCACACTCCACATTGGTTCATTGCTGGTGTTTAGCCTTAGCTTCATCAGGACTTGCTGCATTAATTACACATATATGTTTTGCCATTCAAATGGCAGCTCAACAATTTTCCGTCTGTCCTGCTGGGTAGGATGACATCTTCCTTTTTATCCTTAGAAGTCCTTTACCATCAGCAGTTCTTCACACTTGCAGCAAACAGGTGTTTCTAAGCTTACGTGTTCTTTGTGTGTAACCTTTTCTGTTCATTTTTATCACACCATCTGGTATCACATTGAAATAAAGCGGGGCTTCTCCTAAATAAGGAGAGAACTCCATCGTGGCAAAGCATGCGCATAGGATGTGGAGAACCCTGCAAGTAGAGCAAGAATGAGCCATGTGGTGCTTCAGCACCATTGCTGAATGTAGGAAGGCCAGGAAAGGGCATTTTCTTTCCTTTCTTCTCCCTTCAGTTTGCATTTGTTTGTGCGGCACTCATCACCTGGCTCTCTTGGGCTCATGACTGCGAGGAGTAGCTGGGATTGTTGCTTAAGAATGTGTTTATAGCTGCAGAACTAAAAAGGTCATATTCTATTTTGGCTTGCCGAGTCTCAGGCTGATTCTCCCTGCTCCATGCCCTCCCAGTTTTGCTGATGTGCCGTGCAGTAAGCAGAAATACGTGGAAATACTGTCAGCCTAGCACCCTGGAGCCCTTGCCATGGACCAGAGTCCTGCTGCAGTAATTGCCTAGCAAACAGAAAATACTTGGGTATCCACATTTGAGTTGTGGCTTGCAAGTAGAAGGATGCTTGAGTTGGAGCAGGTCCAGAGGAGGGCCACAAAAATGATCAGATGGATGGAACACCTCTCCTATGAGGACAGGCTGAGAGCGTTGGGACTGTTCAGCCTGGAGAAGAGAAGGCTCTGGGGAGATGTAATTGAGGTCTTTCAGTACTTAAAGGGGGCCTACAGGAAAGATGGGGACAAACTTTTTAGCAGGGCCTGTTACAATAGAACAAGGGGTAATGGCTTTAAACTAAAAGAGGGCAGATTCAGACTAGATATAAGGAAGAAACTTTTTACAGTGAGGGTGGTGAAACACTGGAACAGGTTGCCCAGAGAGGTGGTAGATGCACCATCCCTGGAAACATTCAAGGTCAGGTTGGACGGGGCTCTGAGGAACCTGATCTAGTTGAAGATGTCCCTGCTCATTGCAGGGGATGTTGGACTAGATGACCTTTAAAGCTCACTTCCAACCCAAACTGTTGTATGATTCTATGACTCTATGTTTCACCTGGTAACAAACTCCTTTGGCAAATGTCAGCTGTCCTGAGGTGGCTTTTGAGGCATTTTTTGTCAGTGAATAGAAGATGCTACTGAAGGGGGTACTGTGTTAGTGGCTGATTCCTCTGTTGTAGTCAGTGGATCAAATTGTACATATTTTCCTCTTCACTGCGAGTTGATCAGTTTGTTTCAGTATGTGTAATACAACATCAATGCATGCATTAATCACTACAGCAGCTGGTAATTAGTTAATTTATCTTTTATCATTTTTTTTATTCTCACTGGGATTCATAGTACACTGGGCAGAGGAAACAGGAAGGAAAGGAAAATATTTAGAAAAAATTGCCAAGTACAGGGGCATCCCTGCAAAAACATCACTGCCTAAATACACTGTAAAACAAATGAATCATGGTGTTTTGGTTAGAAAGACTAAACTGCTGCGAAGAAGTGATGCTGCCTTGTTAGACTTGCGTTTGTCTAGCATTTTCATCTGGCCAGTGCCATTCTGTTAGCCACAGCTTCATCAGGAACCGCTACAGCTCTCCAAGACAATCTTTGTATTGAAGAAACATGGCTGAGAGGTTTCCACGCAATTTCTGATGTCCACCTGTTTGTGCTGGAAGCAGGAGGGAGCCTGTCCTGCCTGCACAGAAACCTCCATGTTGTTCAGCTAAGGGGCTTAGGGCAGACTTAGGGGGTGTCCTGACTGGCATATTGGGCATTTGGCTGCATCTTCCGCACCACAGAAAAGAACATTTCTTCTTAATTTCTTTCTCCAAGCCGTGGTGCGGAGGTTGCAGCCAAAAGCTTGCCTGCTTTTGGCTACTTGGTTCCAACATCACTTTTTGCTATCACAGTGTCCCAAAAAAGGCTCTCAGCCAGGTGATCTGTGACAGGGGGAGACATGGTCCAGGGAAAAAAAATGGAAAGACCGGAGCCTCAAAGATTTTGATGCAGATACGAATCTGTATCTCAGTAGTCATCTGTTTAAAGGGGATGCTGCTTTCTCTCTTCTTTATGGACAATGGAAGTGGCACTCTTCTTAATGGCAAAGGCTGCAGCGGGGGACAGGAACTGAAGGTACAAATGATTTCCCAAGCTAATAAAAGAAGTGAATGTGGGCTGGGACTAGGATGCAAGTTTGTTGACTGACTGTCAAATAACCAACTGTCTGACATCCTCTTCATTGATTTTGTTGTCCACTGTGCAATAAAATTATGCCAAGGTTTGTAGCCACGTATTGAGGCAGTGAAAGAGTTATTATGCTTTTTTTCTTTTACGTATCTTTAAAAACAAGGCAAAGCAAGTCATTTTCTGCAGGAATACGGTAGTACGTTCATTTTACATTATTTGTCCTGGAACTGATTAGCAGCGGCAGCTTTCACCATAATTACACAGATCATAATTAAACATATTTTTGTTATATGAGCTGTGGCAAATTCAGATTCTCTATAAGGCTGCTCTTAGGAATGAAGGCAATTTGCATGTTATAGTGAAGTGCGTGTTACAAGAGACATACTAGCAGATGGCTTCAGGGCTTGTTTTCATACAAAATACATAGCACCTGCAAGCAAAAATGCACTGAGCTTTGTCCGTGATAATTTGGGGTTCTTACGCACACAAAATCAGTGTTACCTACTGGACCAGTGATTTAATTCCCAAGTGTCCCCAGACATGTCAGAGCAGCTGGGCTTCTGCAGTCTCCTGGGATCTGCTTGCAAAAACTCTGTCTGTTCCCATAATGTTTAGTGGTTCTGTTCCCGTAATGTTTAGTGGTTCTTTCATAGTACAGAGTACGTGTGAAGATGGACAGAGTTGCTTTCGACCTGACCCACAGGAATAGTTCCATATGTAGTCTCCTTCCGGTCCGCCTGAGAAAGGGGTTACTCCTGTGCCTCTCTAGAAGTTGTTTGGGATTGGGAGATAATAACGAAGTCGCTAAAAATGCAGGAGTTTGGATACTAAGTCTATTTTCAGATCTGGGTTGAATTTCACAGTTTTAGAATTAAAAGAGTTGGAAGAGGAGAGATGAACACTGTTGAAACAAAATCCAGTGAAACAAAAAAGCTTAAGTTTGGAATGAGTGAACCATTCGGACTAAGCCTGATAGAACATGTTTTTCCTGTTTCCCCTCTCGTTTTGCTATAAATAGTAGATCTCTGTATTTGAACAGTCTGTGTAAGTGTTCCTGCTCTGTCATACACAAACACCTTCAGAGCACCTTGAAATATGATTTCATAAAATTTGTCTTAAAACCAGAAACAACATCACTGTTCTTTAGCTAAGGAGCTGAGCTATCAAGACATTTTAAGTAATTCATCCAAGGTCACAGAGGAATACTGCAAAAGACTGATGACCCGAGTTTTTCATGTCCTAAATCCTACCCAATTCCTGAACTACACAACCATTTGCCTTGCAAGACCAGCTCTGCTGGTCTTCAGTTCTGCTGAATATGCCACTCTAGTTTCCTTTCCTAGAACAGGTGAGGCACAGCACCCCAATACTGCCCTGAGACAGCAGATGTGGTATTCCAGTTTTGAGTTCACCCCGCATTTCATCAACGCTCATATTTCCCAAATTTGGGGAAGTTCACATTTGAATGTGCTTACATTTCCTGACCCATTTCTATAATGCAGCAGTGCCGGGTACCCGTGACAGACAGCCATGAACTCTAAGCGAGTTCAGAAGGTGAATTATGGTCATGTCTTCCGCTTACCTAATTATTTTCTGAATCACAACCGCAATGAAGGTGTTCTCAAAGGTAGTGAGTAAGTTAGAAGGAAATCCACTGTGAGTGCCTGAACTGCTCTGTGTCTGCTGGGGGATCAAACTCTTCTCAGCTTTCACTTTCCAAATGTGTAAGGTCGCAAATGGTGTCTCAGCATCAGGCATTCGAAGGGACGGCTTTTCAGTGCATTAACTCGTAACTACATGATACGCACATTTGGGGAATTCACCTGCTTGTTCCTGAATAATTCTGCATTCCCTATTCTCCTACCACTTAAATGAAACGGATGAGAATTTTAGATGAGCAACACATGCAAAATCAAGTCCTTTGGGGCAATACTTCACCTGAGGTGACCGACTCTCTTCAACATAAACCTATATACATAGCCCAGCGTGCAGGATGCTTTGTGTGGCTTAGTGAACAGCACAATTCTGCTGAGAGCGTGCTTCAGCCCGTAGTTCCCTGAGATGTGATAGCACCTAGTCTGATTTGTGAACACTACTGAGAAAAGTAAAGCCTTGCAGTTTTTGCCGTATGTGACATCTCAAGGTTTCAACTCCCCGGAGCGCCAGGTGAGAAGTCAGACCTGCATCAGAATGACGCAGAACAAGTAGGTCAGCAGTTTGGTTGCATGCATCTTGTGTGTGTGTCTGTGCGCGCGTGTGCGTGCATGCATTTGAGAAAATGGAAAACCATGGCACTGAATCCTTAAGTTTCTGCTCCGTCTTTCTTTAGGCAGAAGTCTTACTGACTGTTTCACATGCAGTTGAATAGAATCGGGGCCGTGTTGGCCTCTCGTTGCAGTAAAACATTTGGCAACAATATGTGGAAATGGTGAAGAATTGTCGAATGAATGGATTTCTTGTAGCATGCTGCAAGCAAGGACTTTGGCTAAAAATAAGGAGAACGGTGTTATTCTTTGCCGTGTTTCGCCTGCCCCAATTGCACTCTGTCTCTGCTTAGTGCCTGCCAAACTGATAGCTTGCTGAAGATTTAAAGGAGCAACACTCACATTCCTATAATAGCTACCAGAATAGCCGAGGTTATCGTATCTTCTTTCTTGCATCTTTCTTGCAGGCTTTCCTACCCGAAGCCTGCAAGAAGCAAGCATCCTCGCCCCTGTTCCCCCCCTTTCTCTGTGTCGCAGGCACTGTCCCGAGGTGCTGCTTCTTCGGCAGGTCGGGCAGCTCGGGCTGTTTAGCATGCCGTGAAAACAGACGACACGTTTTGGGGGCAGCTGGGCAGCAAGGGATTGACGGAGCGTCTGGCCAGAGATTATAATCCCCTTCAGGCTGGGGGAGCTGTGGCAGCGCGCTGCCGGGGCTACGGGCACCCGGGGGTGATGGGGCTGCTCTCCGGGGCAGCTGCATTTTGGGCAGGAGGCAAGGGGGACAAAGAAGGGGGTATTCATCCCCCAGATAAGGGTCCAAAGTGAATTCGGACTGTCTGCACTTCTCTGGGAGCCTCTGGTCAGCCTTAGCCTAGGAGTTGCAGGGGGGGCTGGGGCTGAAGTCACCAGCCGCTGTCAGTGGCGGCATTGTGAGCCCCGCACGGGCCAGGACAGGCACCTCCTCGGTCTTTTAAAAGAAACGGGAGGAAAAAAAACCAAACCAAACCAAAACAAACAAACAAAAAAAAAACAGGAATGAAAAGTGGGAGGGTTTTGCAGGGGGAGAGTTGGTTTTCCTGGGGCACCCGAAGCAGAAGGGCCCTGCGCCCCCAGAGCCGAAGCCGCCTGCGGGGTGGGGGGGCTGGGCAGCCTGCTGGCAGCCTGTCCTTTGTGCGTGAAAAATGAATCACGGCGGGACAGGCTGCCACGCCGCCCGAGCGCGAAGGCGAGGTTGCCGCGTTCGCCGGGCTGGAGAATCGCAGGGCGTCCTGCCAGGGGCCCGCGGCGCTGGCAAGCGCCCGCCATCCCAGAGGGCCCGGTGCGGGGCTCCCGCGGGTGTGGGGGCTCGCCAGAAGAGGGGGAGGCATGGGAGAAGAGGAG
>VFFE01005709.1:255147-447393 GCA_008921705.1 Burhinus oedicnemus
TCTTCTTTTTTTTTTTTCTTCTTTTTTTTTTTTTCCTCCCTTTTTTCCCCCAGTTGCTATAGAAATCGCTGTGTGTATCGATTGTGTTTTGTTACCTTTCCCGTGAATTTTAGATCAGGGTTTTCTGCCTTGATACATCAACTTTTTCCTCATCGTGCTGCGGTAGAGTTTGCTTGACTCAACAGTGTTTGGAAGGACTGGTTTACCTGGAATCCAGCTAGTGTGATTTTCACCATGCTGTCAAATGCATGGGGGGAATTGTATTTTTATTGGAATTAATATAGTGCTCTTCATCAGACAACTGTTCTCATCCCTTCCCCCTCTCCTTTTGGGACTGAGCAAAACCTCCAGAGGGTATTCAAAGAGTGACAGTGTAATCAATCACAGGTGTTGCTACAGGTAAGTATATGCTTTTTATGTTTCTGGGAATGCAAATCCTTGAAGGCAACAATGACAAATTATTTGGATTTTGCCAGAGTCACCAATTAGGAGAAGCTGAGAACTAAAAGGAGCAGAAAAGCATTCGGGCAAAAAACAGCCTCACAGATGTTACCTCACATTCTTGTTCAATGTTGTATTACTTCGTTTTGCTGCGTGGTTTTACATGTTACTTAGGACTGAAGGCACTTGACTTGGGACTCCCTCTTAACTGATATGGTAGACAGATGTCATTTTCTGAAGGTCAGGGAAAGGCTTTTTTGTGATAAATGCGAATATGAAATTGTTATCATTTTCTGAGCTGAGGTTCTCAGTAGTTGTTGGCACTTCATTTTTCAGCTTTCGTCGCTGAGGCTGACTGTTGTTGTTGTCATTATTATTATTATCATTATCATTATTATTAACCAAAGCTGCTTTCATTTGCTCTGTGCAAAAGAATAAAATTTTATTTGGGATCTGATGGTTCTTTGTCAACCACAGGTCGGCAGTTTAACAGAGTAACTGGGTTTTGCTAATGTCTCTTCAGAATTTGCATCCTGCTAGTGTGATTATAGTTTCTTTTGATTAAACTGCAGCTAAAGCTGAACAGAATTGCTTTCAGTGGAAAGGGAAAAGATAGCCTGAGAAGCCTGGAACCCACAGTGGGTTAAGCACTCTTACTGCTTATGCCGCTACAGCAGAGGGAAGAATCTGACGAATCTATGCAAGATGTTGAATGTTTTCTTTCCTCTTATGTGCTGCTGGTGACAGCAAGCCCCACAGATATTGAATGAAGGGCTATGTGCAGCAGCAGCAGCAGGTACTTTACACTATTACCGTGGTTTATTTATCCTTAAAAGCAGATTAAGCCATTTGTTAAAAATATGCTTTCCTAGATAAATTGAATTGACCTAAAACTCAATTGCATCTACATCTTTTGCTGGGGTTTTTTTTGCAACCTTGTACTTGAAATCTTAGCACAGTAAGAGAAGAACATTGCTTTCCTCCCTTTTAATGCACACATGTGTGTGCATGGACGCTTATGAAAGTATAATTCCAGTTACTCATACCTCTTAACAGACTAATAGGTATGTATTTAAGGACTTTACTTCTGTTTTTATGTCTGATTATTTAGCTTCAAACCATTAGATACTCTGAGGAGAGACTATGCCTCTTGACAGGAGATAATCTGGTAACCCTAAGGAAGCAAAGAACAGAGCAGAGAGGCTTCCAGTGCATCTCATCAGTCTGTTTTCACCCTCTCCTTCTGTGGGGTTGGATTTCATTCCAGTCCATGCAAATAACTTTTATGGTCATCATTTAAAAAGTATGTATTACCGGTACAGCCATAATCCTTTCCCACCAGCATACACAGCTGAGTTTCTTTCAGAAAGTAAAGAAACTGTAGTCCCAGCTACGCTGGCTAAGCACACTCACTGGCTTGGCTCTGATGCATTTTTCAGGACTAGAAAATGCCAGTATTTCCCTTGTTAATACCTGTTCTAGACCTTTTGGCATTTGGAGGGAACGGATGATATAATGAACTGAAATTATGATGTGATCATAGTATCAGCAGGACAGATCAGGTAAAAACCAGTGACTAGCCCAGGTAAGGAGAAACTTGTATGGATCTCGAGATGCGTCATCACAGTTGTACAGCCTAAAGAACACCCAGGAAGGGGACCACTTTGTACTTTTTATGAGAGAAATGCACATAACTTTGCAATGTGGACACCCCCACCCTCCTATTCAAACCTATATATATTTTATACATGGTCTTGCAGGCCTGAAACTGCACTAGTGGACCCAAAAGTACCGTGTGGGTCCTGTGACCTGAGCAACTATTATATTTGTTGGAACATTATACAAAGACCAGGATTCAGTTCTTATAGCATAGGCAAGCCAGTGGGGTACATTGATTTAATGCTGAAATACCCTCCAAATCTAGTTATGAGTCCTGGATTGTAGTCACCATCTTACTCTGCATTCTCATTGTAATACTGCGCTGGCAGAACTGGAGAAGGAAGATTCGTGCTGAAACAGAGGGAGATCCTTCAAAGACCACTAACAAATGTAGCAGAAGTCACGACTAGGAGAATAGCAGAAGAGAGAGCTGTGAAACCGAAGGAAAAGATGGAGGCAAGTGCTGAGTTGTATGATCTCTTGGAAGGGAGGTCATGTAATTCAGAGAGAAGTCAGTGAAGGAATTTGGACATGCAGATGGGCTCGCTGAAGTAAGGGTAAAGGAGTTGATAGGGTAAAGGAGTTGATGTGGATGCAGCATTTTGATGAGTTAAAAAATAAGTGAGAAGCTCAAGAGAAACAGGACGTTACAGTAATGTGGATGGAAGTGGGAGATGCTTTAGCCGTTGGACTGAAAGGAATGGATGTATTTGATGCTAATTTAGTTGGAAAATAGAAAACAGACAGAGGGATGTAGAAAGCACCGAGAGTTTGGCTGACAGAATAGCAGAAATGCTGTTGGAAATGGAGAAGTAGTGAAACTGTATGTGAGGGAAGAATGAGGTGTGTGGTTTCGTCCTGTGAAGTTTGAGTGACCTCGGGACATCCAGGACAGGATGCCAGAGAGGCAATCAGACATGGTAGACTGAACCGAGAGGGAGAGGTCAAGTGTAGAAAGATAGGAGTCATCTGCAGGAATAAAAGACCAATCAGAGCTGAGCTCTGAATGCTGCCAGAGGAGGGCTGCGAGGGAGATGTTGGGAGAAGCAGGATGAAGAGTTGCAAAAGTCCCAAGGAAAGACAGGCAAGAAGTGAGGAGACAAGACAAGTGGAGGTATTTTGAAAGTGCCAGAAGCATGAAGGAGAATGAAAATACTTTCTCAACTTAAACATGGGAAAGTGACTGATAAGCTTATAAAGCAGAAGGAGCTTTACAAGAGAGCCAGGTGCACTGGGACTGTGCGATGCTAAACATCTCCTGGTATGTACAGAGCACTTCTCAATGTACTCATTTCAGTGGTCTCTGGGAGGGTTGTGGCAGTGCTGGTTCATAGCAGACAACGTGGCTGATGAGCAAGGGAACAGTAGCTAGAGGAACAACTACATGGAGAAGAGATTTGGCTGGGTTTTATTTAAGGTGTCCATACACTAAAAACTGACTGCAAATCTCAGTTTCCTGCAGAAGTCTGAGCCTGTATCTGGAACATGGTTTAGACGCATCTCTACTTCAGTGTGGCTAGAAAGAACGGCAGAGGTTTCAAAGGTACACAGAAATGACCTAAGAAAGAGTGAGTGGAGCAACTGAAGTGGGATACTTTTGATTAGTATGCAGAGGATCTGACAAGGAAACTTAAGTGGAAAGCATTTACCTAGCGGTGTATTGGAAGAGAGGGACTGCGCAGAGAAAAGCAGTTCTTACCAGAGTGACAGATGAGGGTTCTCAGCTCAGTACCCACCTCTGCAGAGGATCTCTGGGTTGCTTTGGACACGTCCATCCATGTGGCGCTCCACACCTAAGTTCCCTGTCTGTAAAATGGAGATAATGGCATTTCCTTTCACCTGCCTGCTGCTCTGCAAATAGACTATGAGTCCTTGAGGGGGTGGGGGAGAGGAGAGTGTGGGAGGACCAGTCCTGCCAAGGACTGTGGGGCTTCAGGTTTTTGGGTCTCTAGGTACAAGTGTAGTGGAAATATAAGTAATATTAAGAATAAGCATACCCAAAAAGGTTTCATTCAGAGCTCAAACCCAGTCTGCTTATTGCGTGCTCCTATACTGTAGGGTTTTGCTGCTTTAGCAGAAATGATTCATTATCTTACATATGCATGAAAATCAGCATGGACTGAGATACTGTTGCCGTAAGAATTCCAACACTTGTTTTTCTGCTGCCAACCTCTTTCTAGAGCTTCCAGATAAATACCTTTTCCAAATGGAAAAGGTGTTTGTGTTTGTGTGTGATTCCCACCTGGAATTGAACGCTATTATTTTTTTTAACCAGGAACTTTGAGAACGTTTACTTTATCATTACTTAAGAGATTGTCCCCGAGGTGATTATTTTGCTTCCCACAAAAGTAATTATTAAATGAAATAGTTATCTTCTAGACAAGCCATGAGCCCTGCAAGAGCTGTGTATAAAAATAAGTTTTCCTCCACCAATTCTCACATTATTTCAAATGGTAGCTGCTTTTCCATTACCATCTCTAGAGTGAGCGCAGTATGTGGCTATGAGGCATTGCAGTAATTTACAATTGTACCTGTTAAAAATCCTAAAATATTTTGGAGGAAAACAAAAATAGACTACACAGAATCGAAAAGTAGGCAAAAAAACCAGCGTACCTGGTCCTGCTGTGAAGTGTGGGAAGATGAAAAACATGTGTGAGGTTTCAACAGCTAATATAATTATTCATTGTGTGTCTTTAGTCTCTGAGGGATAGTTACCTTAAGAAAGAGGGGAGGGGAAAGGCATGGGCTTACATTGCAGAGTGAAATATGTCTCCTTGAAAGCACAGATTATAAAATAAAATTGGTTTATTTTTGTCAGTTGAACTCTGTAGCGTTTGATTGCGGTGAATACGGTGCTATGCCACAGAGAGTTGATGAGGTTAAGCAAAGATACTCCACATCCCAACAGGCTGCCAGGGCGCCAGGCGGGACTCTCTGCTCCCACCAGCATTGCTTTCTGCTTGGGAAGATAGGAGCCCGGGCCAAGAATAAGTGTGCCTTTCTGGGAAGAAGGTGTGATTCCTACTCATGGTAACTTGCCGATGGCAAAATCCCAAGGCGGGCAGGACACGATCATTTCCCTTTCCTTTACAAGAGAGCAGAGAAGGCCGAGTCCCAGCGCCCTGCTCCCGTCAATGTGTCTTGCACATTAAGGACTGACAGAAACTCCGCAGTTACCTGTGTTTTGTCCTGAGATCAGAGACTAACAGGGCAGCACTGTGCTGGTGTGGCTGGGCATGGCCTCCGGGGAGGGAGGAGAGGAGGGAGGAAGAGAAGAGGAAGAAGAAGGGTAATTTTGGGCTATGAGAGGGTGTACCTCTGGCTTACATGCTAAGACTAAAAAATGTGAACAACTGACCAGAGATATGCAAGGCTTTCCTTGAACACTACCAGTTATTTCAGTTGGCTAGTCTGCCATCAAAGGGAAGAAAAGAGATGGGAAAAGAGAGGAGGGATGATAACTTCTACCTTTATGTCCCAAAATAAAGCTGAAGAAACACCACCAAACCTGGGGCAAGTCATTAACTGCTCATGTGCATCTCTGTAGTGACTAGCTCATATTGTGTTAAACTGCCTGTAGCAAAAGCTGCTGGCCACAAAAGAAGCCAGTTGTATATGATTCCAGGCAAGGCTGTGCTGACAACGGGAAATTCACTGCCAGGGTTGCACTGGCTGTTGGCTAGCAGAGATCCGGGCTTACTTTGAAGAGCCCTGGAAGATGCCTTGGCCAAAATTGCAATATAATTTACATTATTGACTGAAACTGTAGGCAAAATACAGGTAGTAAGTGAGGTCCTCACTTGGGTAAATTAGATAGTATGAGGGAAAAAGGTACACATAAGATCTAGTCAAGCTTATGCAAGCACATGTCTAGGTCCCTTGTTTTCTAGTGAAATCTCCTGTGTCCCTACCAGAGAGATGTTAGCCACTTTTTCTGGGAATTCTGTATATCTGTGTCATTGATTTGAGGAGGTTTAGGAGCAAAACCAACAAAAAATGATGGAATTGGTCACAATGGCTCAGCCCGCCCCTCTCATTTTTATTACACAGTGTTGATGTAAGGACACTGATAAGAGGACACCTCAATTCTTTGGGTCTTTAGAGAGCAGACGGCCAGCCTGTTTCAGTCCTGTCTCTTCTCACTGATTTATCTCCTTTTCAATGCTGTGACTCAGTTGTCATCTTTTGATAGCATCTTACCATTCTGCTCTCTATTCTGAGAACCAAGCTTAAAATCTTGGGATATGTAAGCCTCTTAAGTACAAAGATTGGGGCAACACCAAACATGCAATGAAAAATCAGTTCCTTGTAGGGAGTTCAAAAAAGCAAACAAAATGCCATCAAATATGATGAAAGTAATACAGTATATTTCCTGTATTTAACAATAATTCTCTTCTGTAAGTATTTGTCATCATCTTGAGTAGTATGCCTAGTTTGATTCTTCTGTATCAAGCTAGATATGTCAGATAGATGACACAGAACTATTTGATAAAGCATGAAAGGCTCCAAGTTTTCCATGTATAAAGGGGGTCTGCAGTGCGTAAAAATGTGCAAGATGCAAAAGATGGCATAGATCATGGAGGAGCAGGTTCTCTTCTCACTCTGTTATTACCAGAGGACTTCAAACCATCTGATACTGACCTGGCTGAACAAGCTTGGCTTTGTGTGCCTTTTTGCATCATCCCTATGTCCTATTTTAAGCTTTGATCCCTGCCCAGGTGGGCAGTTAATTTCCATTTCTGTGTTTTGTCTTTTCTGAGTAGTTCCCTTACTTGCTTAGAGATGTTTCTCTTAGAGGGTGGTTGGCATAGTTGGCCTGTTTCTTTTTTAAAACTTGAGATTCTTTAGAAGAAGATGAGGTATATGGAAGTACTTCACTTTATATCAGTTATTGGAATTTTATTAATTAATATCATCACTGCCAGTCAGAGCTAAGCAGCAGAAATAGACTGGGTATGTAGGGAAGAGATCAGAAGAGAATCTGATTCAGTATTCTGCCATGAGACATCTCTTCTTTTCATGTCTTTTTGTTTCAGTTTTTCTTTCTTTTAGTTTGTAACTGGTACTACTTATATCAGTTTGTGCTATTATAATACCTTCTGCCTCTGTTTAGAAGCAAGAGTTAATATCGTGTCATTAAAAGCAGCCGGGTTCATTTATGGACTCCTTGACTGATGAGCAAAACCTTTAGAGTATACTGTTCATAATGTTATCATTGCTGCTACCACGGCAAAAGAGGTAGACATTCTACATTAACTTTTGTATTGTAAGAATTTATTTCTTGATCCATTTCAGTGGCTGGTAGTAAATGTATAGCTATTCCTTTGTATCTCCTAAGATTGTCTTGTTAGTAATCAGACAATACCAAACTGTTGTTGTCACCTTATTTAGCCCCCAATTAGCTAGAACGTAATTTCAGGACCACAGTATGAGTGTGTGTGGTACCACCTTGCTAACAGTCTGCCAGGATGTCTAAGATCAATCGGATATGTTTGCAGTCTGTTAAGTCGATCGTGCCAGGTCTCACCCATCTTCCCAAATCCATTAGCCAAAACCCAGCATCACAGCACTGGGGCAATTGAAGGGCAGCACCAGAGTGTACAGTGGTTAAGGCAGCCCTGGCTGGATGTTGCAATCGCTTTCTTAAGAAACTGGAGGGTACTGTGATGTTTGCCATTATCTAGATGGGTGCAGCAAAGCTGCAAAAGGGTGAAGCTGGGACGTACCTGGAGGCCTCATTTTTCCTTTGTGACTTTGATTTGCACACTTCTCGGAAAATAATGATGTTCTTGCCATCCCTGTGAGCTGGAAAACTGTCCTCTTGCTGGTTTTTTGGCTCTTGTGAAGTGACATGAATCTTCACTGGTCTACTGCTTTTAGTCTCCTTGTCTCAGGAAGCATTGGGCAGAGAGGAATAAGGTAATGTCTGATCTTGTCACTGTCAACTGTGCCTGACTTTCCTGGCTTTGGGTCCAGCTCACTGAAGATGAGGCAGATCTAGCAGAGCCTCTGCCTTTGGATGAGACTCTTAGATTCAAAAGAAGATTAATGATTTCTGTTGCTCTGAAAAACAATGAACACACGGTATAATTTAAATCAAAGATAGAATCAGTCATCATAAAACCACCTGCTGTAGCTTCTTTGGAACCACTAGACATATTGTTCTGGCTTGGTTATGCCCAGGCCACCCTGTTTAAAAGATACCCCCGAAATCATAGTGCCCATCAGCCATCATGAAGATGTGCTGTTGAGGGAGAGATCTCATGGACAAGCACTGTTCCTCGCTGAAGGAAAGCTCCAGATCCCAAGTGAAAATAACCACAAATAAGAGATGACCAGACCTGACTGACAGCCTCTGCAGATTTTCTCTGCATAGATAGTGGAAATTTTGAAAGTTTGAAAATATGGCTCCGGAATAAAAGCCAAACATTTCCCCAGCTTCCCCCTCCGTGCCCCCTCCGTGCCCCTTCCCCGGAAAGTAAAATTGTGTCAAAAATGTCCAAAGAGAAGAGGAGGGCAGGTTTCTGCATATTTATGCTTTATAGTGTGCTAGTCAGGACATGGACTGGGATGAGAGATATGCAGGCTCCAAGACCTTGGTTTGTGTAACTGAGATTAGTGTCGTACTCATTTCTTCACCCCTAACTAGGAGAGGGCTTCAATCTTAGCTACTGACTGAATCCCTGAAGCCCAAGGGCTGTAGTTTAAGATGTACAACCTTTTGTGCAGGGAGGGTCTGGTGTATCTGTTGCTTGGGACATTTTGGAAAGGATGTAAGCTGTACTTCAAATCTTCTCTTTCCTTCTTCCTGCCCTGAGCTGTGCAGCCCAAGACCAGGATGGTGGGCTTAGTGCTGCAGTTCATCAGACACTCTCCCCTGTCACCACTTAAGAGAAGGATCTTGCCCTCTGTCATCTTTTATATGACATTTTTCAAGCCATTAGTCTAATGGCTTTGTGCAACAGGAGTGCAGGGAATAAAATTAAAATTGATGAGATTATTTCATTTATCTTGGGATATTTTGGTAGCAGAGAATGATTTTTATTTCACCTTGCCTCCTAAGAGAATGTGATTATCTGTTTGAAAAAAACAGAAAGTAATGGTATTTTAAATCTTTCCTTGTAAAAGTCTGGAAGCACAGAAGTGTAATGATGGTAACACTGAGAATATCAAGTCATGTCAAGAAAGGCATGTCTAAGTTTTTTTAGGAATAGGTGATAACAATATTCTTTATCTTCAGCAGCGGGCTGAGGGATGTATGGCTGCAACACAAGTACCATTGTTGTGAATGTTAGTTATCCTTTTAACAGAGATTCAAGAATCAGAAGATGGAAGTGTTGGTAAGCGGACTTGAATGCATTGGGGATCTTAAGATAAATAATTAGAATACTCTTTAACTACATCCTGACAAATGAGCCAGGCCTGGAAGTGCCACTGTGGTACTGCATCTGCAGTCCATGTATTAGCAAGCTTCCCTGAAGTATTGGTGATCTGTATATTCACATCCATATGGACCATAGCCACAGTTCCTAATGTCAGCAGTCCGTGTCATAAGGATTATGGCACTGGCTTTATCTCTCTTTACCCATCCATTGGGTGCTGCTGCTTTGACATTTCCAGTATTCAGATACTATCTGACCCAGCATGTGTGCAGCTCCAGTGTTTTTTTTTTAACATGGAGACTTTGTAAACCTTGCTTTTGGTACAGTAAATAAATAAATAAAATCCATATAAATGTTATTTCTTTTACGTCAGCTGAAATTGAACTGATAGAAAAAGTATGTGTGTCATGCTGCTATAGAGCTTTATAGCATCTTATCTTTCTCATTTTACTTTCCAATCTGCTTAAAATGTCAACACTGCTAAAAATTGAGATGCACAGGCTGAACCATCAGCAGTGCAAGTGCATAGACATGTGGATGGATGGACAGTGGAAGCTATTTGAACCAGAAGTTGAACCAGTATTGAAAGACCTCTTCCCTCTCCTCCTCCCATGCACCAGCGAAACAGGATGCTCTCCTAGCACAGTGGTTTTATTGGATAAATAGCTTTGAAATTTGGGTTCAGCCTGAAGGAAAAGCCAGGTACAGAAGCTTGTGTGGAACTTAAGCTGTTTGAATCTGAGTTGTACTCTGAATTGTACTGAATTGTACAGTTGAGAAATAGAAGAGTGAGATGACTAAAGCTTTCATTAATTTTTACAGCCCCAAAGTAATTGTCTGCTGGTTTATAGCTGTAAAGGTGAGGGGTTATCTTCTAGCGATCTGCGGTAGCACTTAAAATGGGATTTGCTGCCTGCTCCAGCATCTGAACTGGGAAGAGCAATTTCTGACTGTCTACTCTCTATGGCTGCCAGTCTTCAGCTCCTCTAGGAGCCACTGGAGAGAATTGGACTTCCCCTAAATGGGAAAGTAAGGAGGAACTTGTGAGACTTGGTTATGTAGCTTCCCTTTCTTCAAGGTCCCCCCCACTAATTCGCATGTATAAACAGGCTGGGATTCAGGAGGTATTTTCTTTTCTCTGTCTTGTGTGTCTCATTAAAATAAGGACAGCATTTTGCCTGCATTATTTGGCTCTAGGAAAGTACTCGAGTTACTAATGTGGGTTTGGCTTTCTATGCATTTCTGTCACCTGAGTCAAACACTGTTTTCCTTGTGAACTCAATATGCTTGTGCTGTGCATGGAAATCCATGAGCCTAAAAGAAAATAGGGAAATCCTGTAGTTCCAGTGAAGTGATCCTTCTTTCTCCCATTCATCTCAAGTTGGCAGAACAGCCAGTTCACTAAGCAGCAAGGCAGGCATCAGTTCACCGATACATTCTCTGACATTGCACAGAGGCTCAAGAAAGACACTTTTTGGCAATATTTTTCTTTGGGGTTGTTTTCATTTGTTTTTCTTTCCCTCAGCCTTATTTGAACATTGGGCTCTGTGTGATAAATAAAAAAAATAAACATTGCAAACCTATATGACGGTGGGTGGTAATTTTAGAATTCAGCTGCTCTGAGCTAGTACAGCTATTCCGTGTGTTCAGCAAACAAATGAAGGTGTTCTTCACCTGCTATGATTCATTTATTTCAGATTTTTGCATTATTATTGCACTTCTTGTATACCAGGCTCCATTTTGATGTGTTTGTGTGTACCTGCAGCATATCTCTTTTGTTTCTTGTTTCCTCCCTTTGTAGCAAAATTCTTAGGAGATTTGTCATTCTGAGCACCATCACAAACCTTGTGAAGTGGGAGGTACTCAGCCAGATGTCATGGTTCAGGCCAGTCTCTGACTTGCTAATTCAAACCAAATACTGTTTAACTAAAGAGGTTTTTGAAAAACAGGTTTGCTTGGCAAAGGCTCAAGTTCAGTTTGAAGAGCATACATGCAAGTTTGACATTTGACTTGACAGAAGGGGATCTGTGACACATGCAGGACGTTATACAGATACTTTGCCCGAAAGAGATGGGTACTTAAAATTGAGAACATTGTTCCCCATATGTTATACAGACAGAGGCAATTTATATTGTCAAAAATGCTCAGAAAGGCTTGTGTTGTAATTGTTGTGTTTTGGTTTTTATATCTTCTTGGTAGCAGAATCTTGGTAACTTTGAGAGAAAACTTTCAGCATTTAGGGAAGTCAGATTTTGTCAGTTTGTTGCTTTGTCCAGTGCCAGCAGTGAAGGAGTGAAAAAAGATAACTTTGTTTTAATTGTAAGAAATGTCAGGGTTTGGTTGGATTTTATCCTACATCTGTATTGAAATGAAATCTCATGCAGATGCCTATCACAGTTACCTTCACAACGTTGCAAAATGAACTTTAATGCCAATTTCATGATCCAGTGTATAGGCACACCCTGAGGTGCTGCTGGAGCACTCCAGTTGCATTTGCAGCTCACAACATGCTACTGGTTCCTCTCTGAAACACCACAGAAAGGGGTCATTCCCATCAATACAGAGGAAAGCACTCATTAAAACCACTTGCTGTAATGTCTTCTCTGCCAATTTCTTCTTCTGTAGGTGAATTTTAGCATGCAGGAAAGGTCCCTTTTACAGCTTTGTCCTATGATGTCCACTAATGTCCAAGTCCTCTGACATAAGTAAGGAGGCATGTTTTAGCGTGCAACCAGCCTGTCTCAACCCCATGTGAGAAGGACCACACATAATGCAGTTCATCTCCCCTCGCTCTTCCGGCTCATCTCATTAGTCACCAGCAAAGAGCAGAGGGCCATGTTTTACCTTGATTTGCAAAGTTTTGGTAGCCCCAAGAACAAAATACATCCCTAATTCCCAAGATGGTCGTCCAGTTGCTAGAGGGCTTGGGTAAGGTAATCCTACTCCTTGTGACCTTTGCAGTTCACTTTGGTATGGTCAGGATTTCATTCCTTTCTCTCTGCTAATATTATTTCCTTGCATAAAGCTGCTGGAACTATTTCGGTAGCTTTTTCAATGATGCTATTTTCTTGGCTCCCTGTAGTATTTTTTTCCCCTTAGCTCTGATATAAACTCTTTCTCGTTTTCTGAGCTATTTCTGGTTGCTGGACTTGGAATTATTCATGAACTTGAAGCTACGTGCATAGATCCTTCCTTTGACTGTAACATTTCTTAGGTAGATATAGCAATTTGATTACCTGATGGGCTCCATCTTTTTTTAAAGGCAGCAGTTTTTAAAATCAGAGGCTTTCCTCTAAATCTACTGAGCAAGAGCAATAGCCTGCAGAGCTCAGCAACCATGAGGCACCCTAGAACTTAATGCTAAAAAAAGAGCGTGAAAAAAAGTGAAATCATAGCTATGAAAACCATACAGAAATACTCCGTGTATTTTAACCTGCAACCTGCCATGCTTTATTCATGACTTCAGAGGAGTTGTGGGTATTTTTCTCCCCTTCGAGTATTCATCTCTGAAACTCAAGCCTCTACCATAAGGGCCTAAACAAATATTTCACCACAGCCAAGGGTCTAAACTAACCATCATTTGGATCAATAAAAGAATTCCTGTTATAATGACAAACAGTGAAGACCTTATGTAGCTGCACTTAGGTACTCAAAGTAGAAATATTTAGTCCTTATTTTAAATTCCTGAACATGGATAGAGGCTGTCTCTTTTCTGAGTCCAGTGAAGAATAATTTTTTTGCTAGACTGTTACTGATTTTTTTTTTAAACTCTTATTTATGCTCGTTATAAATGTGCCATTTGGTATAATTACTCTTTTCCTCTTGGCCAACTTCCTATCAACTTCTTCGAAGAACAGAAATAGAAGTTTCTTTTTCCCAAGAGAAGCAATATAGAGTTTACAAGGGAATGGTTTGAACTTTCTAGCGTCTTAAATGAGGTACTTTGTTCCTTTTCTCCTGACCATTAAAGTAATTAAAAACTTAATTTTTTATCTTTATGATTATAATGGTGAGATGGTACCACTGTGTTTAGAAAATTTAATGTTTGTAATGCCATTTCCTGAATGGGATTACTTTTAATGAGAGTACATGCCCCTCTCAGGTTTCTGAATAGTCTAACGATACGCCTTCTAAACAGCACATTTTTAGTAAAATAAAGTAAAAATATTGGGTATTCCTACTTACAAGAACTTCAAAAGATACAGATCAGAAATTGCTCAGTCCATCAAAAGTCCCCTAAGAAATTAGAAGCATTTAAAATACTTTTTTCTCGGCTTTCTCAAAATAAACAGCCAGCCTTTGGCACTACTGGTCTGTTTTTAGAAAGGGTGAGCCGTTTAGTCAGGGAGAGCTTCCCTGATTCCCAGTGGGGGACTGGTAGAGCAAGGTACTCTTCAGTGTGAGCTGGTCTGCCTCTGTCCACGTGGCAATTAGGAAAATTATCACCCAGTAGCAGAGGCCTAGAAAAATGTGAGCAACAAGCCCATGGGCTTTCATGGACTAGATCCTTTTCTTGGATTACTTTTGTTGTTTTAAGCTGAGTAGAATTTGCAACTTGGGCTGGTATAAGAGATAAATCCAGCCATGAAAATGTAATCATTACCAGCCCCTTCAAGAAGACACTTTTAATTGGTAGCAATTCCTTCACTGAAACAAAACATAGGAAAAAAAGTTATGAGCTATTTCTTCATCGGGTTAAATTTAGGAGTTAAAGGTAGATGGGCTTCAGTTCTATGTTTTCTTGTTGAATGGGTCGAAGACTCTCCTGGAGGAAGACAGCTTCTCTGTTATCCATAGCTTTGGCTTTCAGAAAGAACTTGAGCTGTGATGGATGAGGCTGAACTCCAGACTTGATGAATTTGGGTATGACGCAAAGACACTTCGGATCACTTAACAACCCAAGTATCTGCACCGATATAGCCAGAACCCCTGAGCCGTGGTGCTTAGTCCTATCTACATGTATTGGAGGAGGTACTGGTGGTGCCAGTGGTTGGTGCCCACTTCTAAGGTGATGGTCACAAACACCACTGCAACTGTTTTGCCTGGTAGCATTTCATTGTTGCACATAGTGTTAGAGCCTTGAATTGCAAATAGTCTCGTGGGTATAACTCATGCTCAGCTTTCTCCTCTGAATTTTTTGGTGTTGTGAGATTTAATCTCCTCTTGTAGGCTCTGCAAAATACCTTTTAAGGAGGTTCAAAGAGTTGTATTTTTCTAATGCTATGTGCTAGGGACACAGGTTGTGAGTAAGCAGGTCAGTTCCATCCTATGGACAGTTTGTTTTCAGTCTCAGAAGCTGAATGGGTTGAATGTGGCTTCATCCGGCTCCCAATGTGTTTGTCCTTAGAGACTGCTCTGCTCCAGGTCACACACAATGGGCTGGGGCTCTCCAAGAGCCTGTTTCTGTCATGGTTACTTAGAAAGGGCCAGGTTTGTTCAGTAGATGAGTTTTTAGTACGGTGGTGTGATGACAGTATAAGGAGGATGCCTTGGAGGCTATGTCCTGGATGGGAAATTCTGCTTGTAACTGCCGTTTACCCCAGAACAGGAGTTTTTTAAGGCAGTCCTTCACAGGCTGAAACACGTCTCCCTCTTGCGGGGTCCGTGGTCAGCTCTGGTAACAGGGATCCATCTACCCATTCATCCTCTCCTACTTTCTGAGGAGAGGATCTAGGAGACAGCGCCTCACCACTCTCCTCTCCCCCGTCGTGCTTCGGATAGAAGATTTCCTACCAGAAGTGAAAGACAGGGTCAGTAAGAAGCAGTACCTTCACTCTCCTTTGTTCTCCTTTGTGCACAACTGGACAGCATCAGGCTCTCAACAAATTACAGCTGTGACTAGCCATTTCTTTCAATCCATGAGTGAAGCAGAAAGGTTTGGGTTATTTAATCCAGGGTAAAGCCCAGGCATAGTCTTGAAAAGGGTCATTGTGCTGACAGATGAGTGCCCTAACTATCAGGAGCCATGCTTCCATTCATGCTTTCTTGAAGACCCACTAGGTCTTGAATTCTCTTTATAATAACAGTTTTAGTAGGACATATGGGGAATGCTCTCCCATCCATCACAGTATGAAGTGCAGTAATGTTCCCAAGGAAAATGGGAGATGTGGGCTTGAAGTTTCTCCAAAGGAGGATGAAAGTGACACTGTGATTCTTCCGTCACCCAAGGAAATGCTCTAGCTACTGTAACAGAAAAGTCCTTGCATCTTGTCCTCCTTCCTCTGCTTTCTTAAAAGCACAAAGTGTGCATCTTCTCCCTGCTTGCCACTTAGGAAGGGTAACATTTCCCTTCCTTTTAAGCTGAAATTTCTTACCAGAGCAATTCCTAGTACATGTGGAATTGCCTTCCTGCATCCCCAGGAAAGGTAGGATCTCTCTGGTTTGCTTCTGCTGGCCCTGTTTCTCTCTTGGTTGGCTTATGGTTGTGCTCCACCTGTAGTGGCTGCTCTGAGTCCTGTTTTGGAGCTGCTGAGTCTCCAGATACTGTGTGTAGTGCCCAGAAGTGAGGAGCAGCAGTACCGTTTATTGGATTTAGCCCCAAATCTGTATGTAATAAACACTTAAGAGATAGAAAACCCAGAGAATAGTAAGAGCAATAAGGGATGGACAAAATAGCTCATATTAGTGAAATCTAACAATCTTATTTTCTATAATTGCAGGGTTTATAGGAAGACAGTATGTAGCTATTGATGATATAACCTGATAAATTACTTTTGTGGCAAGTAAAAATCTTGTGTACTGTGTTAAAATACAGAAAATGCTTGGTGTTTTGCAAGATTTTATATCAATAAAGACATGTTTAGAGTGATGCATGCAGTGCAGTATAGTTTGCAGAGGTTAAAAAAGGGCTTTCAGATTGCAATCAGCATGAATAATTAACGTTTTACGTCAAAATGTGGGGAAGTTGAAGGCAGGGTCCTAAAGGGATTTGGACTTCCAAAGCTATTCTTTGCAATTCTCTTCCAACAAGAGAAATAAATACATTGAGAAGGAGAGATCACAGCAGAGAGCAGAGCCATACCACAGTCTTGATACGTGTGCTGAAATGGGCAAGTGTAAAGGGTGAGAGATTCAGTTTACAGATACAGTACAAAGTGCTACACACCTGGGGAACAGGAATAATTGGCAGAGGTTTGGAAAATGTGAGTGCTGCTTAGCATGCAAAGGAAAGCTGCTGACAGCCTCTTCATGGCTCATAAACCCACTACACCAACCCAGTCAGTGCCTTTGCAAATGCATACATCCAGTGGGAGCTGTTGCCAACTGAGGAGGTAATCATCCCCGTTTGGCAAGACTGCATTTAGACTGCTGCATGCCATGCCTTGTCTTTCATTGGAAGACAGACCTTTGAGAAGTTAGGAAAAGTTTAAATGGGCAATTCAAATAGTAAAGGGAGGGCTGATGAAAATTAATTCCAGGTGCAAAGGGAAATTAAAGGGAAATAACTGAACAGATGATAATAGAAGAGCAGAAAATGAACCATTTTCCTGAAAGAAAAACAAGGTGCTTTTTTAATTGAAAGTGTTCCCATCCAGGTAAAGAGAAGACATAAGTGCTCAGCAATTAGAGTAGTCGTTCAGGTTTCCTGTCATTTCGAAAAGACACATGTTGCGTCTACATCTTGATTGAACAAAGCTGCTAGAGTAAGTTCTGTGCAGTCTGAAGTGAAGGATCTTTGGGCTGCAGAGTTCAAAAGAAACCTTGCAACAGGGGTTTGTTGGAAACTAATCTGCAGAATAAAGACTGGTTGGATGTGGATTGGGGGTAAGGAGTATTATGTTGTTAATTTTTTTTACTTATACAAAGTTATTGTCATTAAATAAAATGGCACATTTAGTCAATTGCATCTTTTGGGCCAAGGTCATTTTCAGCCTGTTACTACAGATTTGCACAAGTATAACAGAAAGCACAATGTAGCCATTGGTGTTTCCTAGGAAGGCTTAAAATCTAACTTTGTGAAGTAAACTGCCTGGTAAGATAATCATGTGTCCGATTATGAATGATGAGTGTTAAGAAATGGTCTGAGAGAAAACCTAGTGTGATTACCGGTGAGGAAAGTAATATTAAAGATCATGGATGGGATGGGTGGGCTTCAGCCTTCAGCAATGAAATTGCTCTGTGTAGCTGACTGTGGTAAGAGTGGGGTTTTTCTAAAATGGAAGCTGGGTGTATTATGTATCAGCGACATTAATAGACGCCGTGACTCCCAGACAGACGTGGGAAGAAGAAAACTGGTTGTCGTTCTCCAGGAAAACTTAATAAGTTATGTTGTCTTTGGGAGGGCCTTTGGTCTGCCTGCTACACTTCTCAAATCCAAAAAGTAGGTGGCCGCTATGTTGTCTCTTACTGGACCTTCTGGAAATCGACACCCTACTGAAAGATGTGGGAAACTCCTAAGAACATGCAGAACACGTTCTGAGATGGCCCGGCCTCTTTTTTCTTGAACTCATAAATTGACTGTTTTGAAGAACTGCTTTTCGAACTGCTCTTCCTTGACTTGCTGATTTTGGCCAAGTCTGGTGTCCATGCAGTACTTTACAGCCCACAAACATCAAAGTGACTTTAAGGCAAAACCCCCTCAAACCCAGGGTTAGCTTCAAAATGAAAGAAAAAGGGGTTAAGAGAAGAAATTAGCTTTCAGACCTTCTAGTGTTTCAAGTCTTTGTAATATATTTCAATCATGTTTGTAAAATTTTTTTTACATCAATTGGATGCAAAAATATTTTGATCTGTGATGCTTTTTCTCATTAAAACCACAAATCTTGCGTAAGCCCTTCAGTCTGTATGAACTTCAAATGTCTTAAGGAGTACAGTAAAATTCTGAGAGCTGTCTCACAGCCAACCAGCCTGTGAAAAGCTCTCAGGTTTAGTTTCCCCGTTGCTATTCCGGGATGACAGCTCGGACAGAAGAAAGTGGGAGGGGAGTGCATCGCCCTCTTGCCATAAGTGCAGGTCCCAGCATCTATCTCTGTCTTGGCAAGATCTCGAAGATCCTGGAAAAAAACCAGAACAAGTTCCCAAAAGCACCGAGTCTCAGCAGCAACTGTGACCCATAAACATCACATTTGTGGCACTGGCCTCAAGATCAGACCTCAGCACTGTGATTACAGGCACTAATACACACGGCAGTTCCCTCTCCCAGTTCAGCAGACTGATCAAGCTGGGACTGCTGGGACCGCTGGGACCGCTTTCCTCTTTGAAGGCAAAAAAATGTAAGTGCAAGACCTGGGTTGGTTTCCATTCGTGCAAGTACCACCTTTTCTGGGAACAGCAAGGGTGTGAAACCAGCCTACGGAGCCTGCTGTCAGCAGTGGGTGTCGCAGCCCACAGCTAGTCAATAGTTATTAGGAGCCAAAAAGGCAGAGAAACCCGGCCAACTCGAGCAAAAGATGCGGCAGCAAGGAAGAGCACAGAAATCTGGCATTTACTTCTGGCATTGTGGTCTGCTTTTATTCTTGCTGTATTAAAACTGTCATGGCTTTATGCTAATGTGGTTCATTCCTAGCCAGTGATTATTATGCTTTGAATTAGCAGTGCTCTTGAGAGTATTTTTCACGAAAAAAAATGAGGTGGTCCTTCTGAGAAATAGGAGCAAGAGGGAAAAAGAGCTGTTACTTGCATTGGCTCAAAGCTGTGTGTGTTTGGAGAGGATGAAGGAGAAGGGCCATGTTCATGGCTGGTGGAGAGCACAGCAGGACTCCTGGGGCACAGATGCATGTGAGAGACGATACTGAAATTCAGGGAAGAGCAGTCAAAATATGGAAATGGTTTTGACGCTGTATTGGGCTTTTGATGAATCCGCCTTTTGGGTAAATTCCTTTTTACTCCAGTGTTAGTTTTGCCTGACTGTGAATCCATACTT
This sequence comes from Burhinus oedicnemus, assembly GCA_008921705.1. Classification (NCBI taxonomy): domain Eukaryota; kingdom Metazoa; phylum Chordata; class Aves; order Charadriiformes; family Burhinidae; genus Burhinus; species Burhinus oedicnemus. The sequence continues at coordinate 274,492 of VFFE01005709.1, forward strand.
GTTTACCCTGAATGGGAAAAGCTTCCCGGGGGCAGTAAGAGTGCAGCTGGTGTGGGACAGAGGGGGATGTGTGTTGCGAAAGCAGAGAGTCTTCAAGGGATGCCAGTTCTCCAGGGAATGGCCTCAGTAGTACCAGTTAGGACCAGCTCTTAAAGAAGAGTTGTTGCAACTCTGAGACTGCGTAACTAAGACACCTGGGTAGCAGAAGTGGTGGCTCAGTGATGGGGAAAAGGAGAGAGGGTGAGCAGCAAGAGGAATCTCACTGTGTTTCAGCTGTGGGTTTATGCCTCAGGAAGCCTAATTCAGCAGCAGTAGTGTGCCATTCCCAGTTTGCTCAATGGGCTCCTTCTGCACCCTGTGTCCCTCGAGTAAGACAGCAGAGACAATACCAGCCCACTACTTTTAGCAGCATCTCTAAAAAAGTGGAACACAATATGATGTTATGTGCTTTAACTAGAGGCATCTTAAAAATGGAGGAAGGAGCAAAGGCATGGTCCCTTTGGACATGCATATAGAGTGAGGTGGTCTGTACCCTGTGCTGGTCTTCAAAGCCCAGCAGGTTCCAGTGAAATCAGAAAGTGTAAGGAAATTTCTGATTTCCTCTTCTTTTTACCCTCAAGATTTGTTCAGCATAACCAGGCAATTTCCAGCCTTGATGCAGCATGTCCCAGCCCCTGTACAGGACAGAGCCTTCAAATGGGTTCTCTCTGTAAGAACGTATTGCTCTAGGCAGTCGGGCACAAAGAGCTCGAAAGGAATGAAATGCTTTGGCCGGACTACGTTTTTTTCCTCTGCTTTAAGCGGAAAGAAGATGTTTTCAGAAATGTCTGTCTTTCTCTCCATAGTTGTTTTTAACCATTTCCACTGAATCAGCTGGGCACTCTGTATCTTGCTGGCTAGCTTTTTCTTCTCCAGAAAGTTACAGGCAGCTGTATCTGGCAATGATATTTTACAGGAAAAGGATCGTGTTGCCAATATTAAAAACAAACAAAAGAGCAATAACAAAATAACCAACCTTCTTGCAAAAACCTGAGGGGCTCAAGTAGTATTTCAGTTTGGAGTTCCGATAATGGAACTTCCTTTGTGTTAGAGATGTGCCTCCGGATAGTCCCATGAAAACCCACCTAAATTTGGCATACGTAGAGCCTCAGAAAAATTTCCACTGAGACACATAAGAATTTGCCACTCAAAATCTCTGGTGTTAATGTCAGTGTGCAGTAGGTGTGCTCATCCCTTCAGAGCGATGTTCTTGCTGAGCTTCCCGAGCCTGTGCCCATGGCTGAGGTTGATACTTGATATACTGCGGGTGAAATAGCATCCCTGGGCTGCTGTCTTCAGCAGCCGGAGAGGTGACGATCTGTGTCGTTATGAATCCAGACTCTGCGTGTGCAAACCACTCAAATCAGTTTTACTGGCAGTGTCGCATTACAACACAAGCCTGGGAAGTGATATCCCTTAAAAAAAAACCCAGAAAACAATACCAACAACTTAACAAAAAAACACAAAACCCCCTCCTGTATGCTGACTGAATTGCGCAGATGCTTTTTTAAGGGAGAGAGAGTGCATGCTTCAGCCCAGGGCTGGGAGACCTTATTGCAGCTTTGGCAGCTGTGGCACGGAGAGACCCTCTCTCCTGGGCTACTGGTACTTTCCCCCTGTCGGCGTTTTCCTTTGTGGTCCTGGCTTACCTCTCTCTGTGCCTCTAATCACAGGGACGTTGTTTCTCAAAACTGTCAGCATATTTTCCCTGTAAATGTGAGGGGGGAACCATGCAATGTAACTGCACCAAGTGACCACTCCCAGACTTATCTTGCTTTCATCGAGGAGGAAGGGTAGTTTAAATTCTTCAGATTTTTTTTAAAGTATTGAGACTATCATGATGTATTATGGTGTAAAGGTTGCAGAAAGCTGATTTTTTTAACAACAGAAGCTCAGTGAAAACCTGTAACACCCCCATGGAAATTCAACCCTAAGTGTGGATTCTATTACTATTCTCCAAGTCCCTGAGTTAAAAGACAAGTATAAGAATTGGAGGGGAATGAGTGGACAGAAAAGTGGGACTGGAAGGAACCTTCTCAATTTTTAGCACCCTTTCTGTCACTAGGAAATTCCTAATGCAGCCCCTTTTGTAACCCAGGCAGTTTTAAGGGACACCGTAATGATACCGGAGGGTTGTTATTTATCGGGGTCCTTGCTTCTGACAAATAGTAGTTCATGGAAATATCTCTTTCCATTGCAAAGAAAGACTTGCAATATTTCTTTTAAGCAGTATTGCATAATTTTTTTGAGTTTTCTCCTCCCCAGTCTCCGTCATGCTTCCCCAGGAATAGCTGGCGGATGGACCGCCAGCTGTCTAGAACGATGCAGAACAATTTGTTAAAGATTATAACTTTGCTATTGTAATAATCCTTATTCCTGTTGAATCTGATTGTTAACACTGATCTTTACAGTAGATGATGGATTCCATTGAAAGGAAAGAAAATAATGTTAAAATAATAAAGACTACAGTTTTTTCCCTTTTTTTACTGTTCTCTGTAGCCATGGAAAATTTTGACCATCTGTGTGGTCCTCTGATAATTTATTAAAGCAATTATTTTACTTCCCCCCCCCTTTTTTTTTCTTCTTTTCTTCCTGAAACTACAGCTGAGGAAGTGGAGAGACTGGCTGCAATGCGTTCAGATTCTCTAGTACCTGGGACTCACACGCCTCCAATCAGAAGAAGAAGCAAATTTGCCACTCTTGGAAGACTTTTTAAGCCATGGAAATGGAGGAAGAAGAAGAGTGAAAAATTTAAGCACACTTCAGCAGGTAATAGTCGCGGTCGGGTTGGTTTGTTAATCTGGAACTGTTTGCTCAACAAGGCTAGAAATGTATAGTGCAGGCCAAATTTATACAGGTTTTAAAGATTGTTGAAGCTTGGCTTGGAGATATTTCTGAGATTCTAAGAGATCTTTAACTTTGTTACCAGCTTTTTCGTTAAAAAAACTCAAACCAACATGTTGGGTGCACTACAATTAAAGCAGCAGCTCACCAAAGCTGCATATTCAAGTTCTGCTACTAGAGCTAAAGGGTAACCCAGAAGAAATCTTGTTACATTGATTTAGCAGATTATGGGTAAAAGGAAATGGCAGTATGAAAAGACAACGCTAGCGGAGGATTTAGCCACTTTCAAAGTCCTGTAAGTGCTAAGAGAGGAGTGAGAAAAATACATGACAAAGGAGTTGACATTGTGTTGAGTAACTTGCATAACCATAAATTATTTGTTCCATTGGGCAGGAAAGATGCGTCACTTGTTTTCTGAGAAAAACAAATCTTCCTGCCACACCCCTCCTTCTGACATCGCTTTCTAACACTCCTGGTTTAAGACTATTTTTAATTAAAAAATAAGTATGGAAAACTGCAAAAACATGGTTTTATGTTGTAAATTGATCTGTGCAAGTATCCCAAATCCAGGCACTGATGCACGTGGTGGAAGTTTGTACCTGGCGTGTTTGTTTCCAAGATTTGTGATCTATTTAGAAGGTTTCTTTTCTTTGTTATTCCATGATGACTAATAATTACTACATGTGGTCTTGCAAGTCTTGAGCCTGGATTGTCTGTGAGAAGACACGAATTTTCTTCTGATTTCTTATTGTTCTCACTAGAACTAGAAAGCAAGCAGTGAAGATCTTGCTCCCTTAAGTGCCAGAAGAGGCTTGAGTTACAGCCCAGTTGCTCTCTGACCTGTTTATTGCACAGTGAAAGCTTTCAGGCAGGACTTGACGGTACCTTCTGGCATCCCAAAGCCTGTACTCCTGAAAATGGCCTATAATTGGACAAGAAGTCTCATTTAGCTAAATGCGAACTCTTGCATGAGGTTAAATGCAGAATAAGAGTTTTCAGGGTTCACGCCCGAAGGTGCTCTTTACTGTGTGCTGTTTAGGCTGCTCTCTGATTCATCATGCAGAGCCTAATGAACTGGAATAGATGGCTGTATTACTTTGAGTGATGATTGTATTTTTTGACTTGGCAAAAGACTTGTCTTTCGTGTTCTGTATCAGTCATAACCATAGTGCAGTGTAGCAGGATTTCCGTGATAACTGTATAGCTCTTAGGGATATGTGGATGCTCTGGTGACAACTGCTTTGAAGCTAGTTCCAGCATGCTGCGTTAGTTCATTACAACTGGGAGGATAACCACAGCAGTTCAGGATGTACCATGGGTTGCCAAAGCCTGCCTAGTATTTTTTTGTATGGTTTATCCAGCTCGCGGAGCTGGGGCTGGGCTGCATATTGCTGTGACTGATGAGTTTGAAGCTGGCTTGAATACACCAGCATAGTCTGCTCTGGGCATTACAAGAAGTGTTGCGTAGATGTGCCCCATTTACCAAAACATTTGAAAGTACACACTGGTTAAAACCAGAGTAAAAACATGTATTTCTTTTTATCAGAGGAGAAGCTTTAACCAGACATGCCATCAGATCTCCTCCCCTGGTAAGAGGGACTTCAGCATCTGAAGAACTGATTTAAAAGCTAGGTCTCCAGGTTGTAGGGAATGTTTGTCGATTGCAGTACTGGGTTTGATCTCAGCTGAATCCAAAATCTTTTATTTTTTTAAATTTTCATTTCTAGTAAGCTAACAGTATCCTGCAGCTGCTCTGCAAAATCGGTATTCCTGTCAGCTCCCCTGCTACTAACTGCAGCAAAATTGACAAGGATGTCAAATTTGCTGAGTACCCTGCAGGAGGCACTGGGAGAGATTTACTTCTGGACTGTATTAGAGCTAGGGACCCCACAATTTCCATCATCCCTGACTTTGGGGAAGAGGAATCCACCAGGATCCTACCAGACTCCCCTGGCAATTCAGCAGCGTTGGCTGAACTTAGTATGTGTGATACAAAAGATTTTGCCCTGGAAAACTAGCATTTTTCTGCCAGCATTTCCATGACCTCTTATCTAATACCTCTGATCTCACTGAGAAAATATATTTAATTTTTATAATAAATCAAAGGAAAAGCTTAGGAGATGGCATAATGAGAGCCAGCATGAAACTTCCTAATGCAGGCTTATTTTCTTCTAGTGCACTGATAAATGTGATGCTTGGAAAAAAAAATATTTCCCATTAGTGTCCTACAGGCATGCAACCAAGCTTTCCCACCTGCATAGAACATAAGTAATTATCAAAAAATAAATAGTAACACAAGTATTTTATTAGGCTCTTATTTGCTGCAACAATAGATTCAATTATTTTAAATGTCGAAAGCGGTAAGGGTCAAAACACATGACCTTATCTGTTGAAACTTCCTTTGAAATTAATGGGAGTTTTTTTCTGGGAGAGGACTGGAAGAAAGAGAGAGTCAGGCTGATATTTAAGGTTGAAAGGTTGCCTTTTTCTTGAGATTTCCAAGTGCTAACATTTTGTATCCGTATCTTTATCAGACTAAAAGCTCTGATTATTTATTCAGAGATGAATGCTTTACTTCAGTGGTCAGTAGGCAAAAAACGCTTTTGGGTAGTAGGAAAAGTTATTTTCTGACACCTGATAATTACGTAAGATGAGATAGAAAATCCGTAATTTGATTGATCGAGATTGACCTTAACATTATGCTTATTATATATGGTTCCTTTCAGCACATCAGTACTCATGTCATGATGTTTGAGCCTAACAAGTCCGCCGTCCTTCGTCTTCATTATTGTATTGTGACTGACAAGCAGAAGGTTAAAACAACGCATGTGTTTCTTATACTTCTTATGTTTATAGGTTACATTGGTCCTGATATCCCTGTAGCGACTATGCAGAAGGGTTCAAAGTCTGACATTACCTTAGTGCTGACTTAGTCATGAAGGTGAAAGTCATGGTTTTTGATGCAGACATCTGATGCCTTTACCTTGCAGTTGGTCTGGCTGTGAGCGTCATCATTAGGTATTTTGTAGAGTGACCAGAACAGGTAGAAAAGATCATGCTATGGGGTGGTCTGTTGTTGCAGGTGGTGAGCGCCAGATGAGCCCGCATCTGGGGTTTGATTTGAGCGACCTCTTCTGCTGGAAGGTTGAGTATTAAGGAGGTTGTTCAGGACATGCGCCATGAGTGACAGATGGGCTCCATCTGTGGACAGGCTCAATCTCAGAGCAAACAGGAAGGGAGATTATACTGTGTGAGGGATGCCAGTGTACCACAGCAGGGCAAGAAACAACTTCTCACTGCAATCCTGCTCCCGGACAGAAGTGAATCTCCCTCCAGCACAGAGCGATTTTCAGTGGCAGGACTGCAAATCATTTTATGACAGAAGGTCCTAATGAAAGTTCTTTGATGGATGCTGAAACTCCCACAGTACAATATAAATGCTCCTGACAGTGAAGTTACATATACAGGGAGTTAGACAAAGAAATTAAACTCAGCCACAATGTTATTCATGCTGTAGTCAAAAGTGTGGTGTGTTTTTTTTTAACTTGCCTAAAATTTCATCTTGCACAGAAAGCGTGGAAACCTTTATTACCATGGAGGGCTGAGGACCCCTCACGGCAATGAACAGTATGATAAAGCTGACAACTCTAGCTTTGGGAGCGCAGGCAAACTTCTAAATGGCAAGATTATATCAGTTGATGGGATGGTTTCTTTTAACTGATAAGGAGCAGTCTCACTTGTGGCAGAAGAAGCCAGGAAGAAACAGTGAATTTCCTTTGCCTAAGAACGTTTCCTTGGCTGGATGCAGCTGGAATGGCTCCAGCAGGCTGCACAAGATTTTAAAGCCACACTGGGCTCTCTGGGAATCAGGAACGCAGATAGCAAAAGAGAAAGCTGACTGTCTCCTCAGCCAGACCTTTGTAATTGTTTTTAATACCTTGATCTTGTTCTGCTTGCCTTGATGTGAATTTGAAAACAGTTCCTGGTTGTGCGGTTCTTTTGTTGCAGTGCTATACACGTGCTGGTGAAATGTCATTTCCTAGCAATGTTTTGGAGAAGGAGGTGCTTCTGAAATAAAGAAGCCTGGGGGAAGATAGGTTCCGGGCTTACTTGAAATATTATTGAAGCCAACTTCTTGCAACCTTTCAGAAAAAAGTATTTCAGCTGCTTGCAGGAGTCTGAACAGGGGAAAAAAGTCTTGTTTTGCCATTTCATGTTTGTGGTGACCTTCATTTTAAAGAACTGATGTGTCCATCTTACCCCATCCTTGCTCCCTGAGTTGCAGTGCTCAGACAGAGGGGAGTAGGAAGCAACTTGTACTTGGAGGAAACTGGTTGGACTAAGAAGAGGAAAGCAGGAGATGGTGTGCAGAAAACTCAGTTATAAGTACGAGAGGCAAAGGATTCAGCAACGTTTGGGTTAGGTACATAGGCACCCAGTACGATGGAGCAGAGGAAGACCAGTGTCAAAAGAAAGCTCCACATCATCTCTATTGCTAAGTAGAGGGTTGTCTGAGACAGTCAGTCATACTAAAGAGAGAAACTGGCATCTGTTAAACTCAGGCTTTCCACTCCTCCTAGGTACTTTGAAACTTCCCTTTATTTGCATACCATGTCCAACTCCTAGAAATACTTAGAACTTCTTCCACAGGGCAGTGAGGATGGATGAGTCCTCTGGTGCCACAGCTGCCATCCCCAAAACATGGCCAGCAAGCCATGTCCTGTTCTGTGGCCAAAGAAAGACATGACAGTGACTTCCTAGCCTCATGCTTGGGGTGCCCTCCTGAGAAAAGGGAAGTCCCACTCCTACTTTATTTAAAGCTTTGTTTGCTTAGTGTAAAATTGTAGAGGTTGGCGTTCAGGAACCTGTCTCAAGGTGTAGGGCTGAACAAAGTAAGCCTGGATATCAGAAGAGCCAAGAGGCAAATCAGCATGAGCCAGCCATCATCAGCTGGGTTGGGGAAGGTTGGGCTGGGGGGACTAGGACTTTCAGGGCAGGTTCATGGGTTGATCTGCTGCCCAAGGACCTTAGGACTCTCTTAATGGTTGTCTGTACAGAGGATGGCAATCTTCTCTTGCTAGCAGTTACTCTGTTAAACTGGAATAGCTGAGGTCTGCACTGAGGATCTAAAGATTAAAGCCCAATAGTGTAGGCAGTGCCACAAACGGAGCATCTGCGTTTTTTAAGTTTGTTTTTTAGGGAGGGCATGCATGCTTTTCCATTTACTTTGATTCACGCTCAAACTGTTTAAAGAAAATAAAGGTGCTAAACCTGAGTCCACTCATGCAACCTTTAGCAGCCCCAATCCCAGAATCTGCATTAAAACAGCCATTCTTTTTATGCTCAAATGCTATTTTTTTCACTTGCCAAGCCTCGGTGCTTTGGTTTTTCCAACCAGAGTTTTTAAAAGAGTGCTCTATAAAAATTGTTATGTCAGCATGTTTATATATGTTAAGTCTTCCAGTCAGCATAGGGATTGTTTAAATTTGGCAACACTTACAGGCAAGGACTTTCAGTGTTTCTGATGAGTAACAAGAAGAAAACAAAATGTGGTAAATCTGTGCAATTAGAGGAACTGCTATTCATAAACCATCCCCAGATCATTTTATTCCTACTGCCGATTATTTCTAACTACAATAGGTAAATATTTTGAACTTTGCTTTCCAGAGTATTCCAATCAGTAGAATTCAATCATGTGTTGCCAGTGCTGCTCTTGGACCATCCTACTCCCTCTGCTTTGCCAATGATTGCCTCTCATGTTTTCTCATGTAAAACTCTTGAGCTGTTAAACTAGTCGTGCTATTTGGGTGAGACCTTTGCAAAGGAGAAACGCAGCCTGCAGACATGCCTGCCCTCACCTCTGCCTGTACTTTTGGGGACGTGGTCTAAGGGGGGAGAGATTTTGGGTGGTTTTTCCAAGTGCCTACCAGGTTATCAAAATCTATCTGCAACGGTCCTGTTTTCAGCCTGTACTTTGAAAGCAGTGGTTTTGTTTGGATCATTGGCTAACAAGGATGACTCTATTTTAAAGTACTTTATGGTACCATTCTGTTCCCCTGAATTTTATTTAATAACAACTGTGATCCCATGTGAAAGGTATTAATATTTCAGTTACAATTCCTCTTATACTTTCAGGCCAGACTGTCTCTAGGTTTAGGTGTGGAGAACTGAGGTAATTATGGTTTTAATTTCTTCACCCTCTTAATCTAATGGCTTGGAAATGTAATTCTGAATCAGCGTTGAGGAAGAGAGCAGTCTCCCCTGCGGTCTCCCCTGCAGACCCTCCTAGATCTGAAGGTACCCTGAAGCCTGAAATACCCCGAAGTCCTGTTCTCATCCTTGATGAAGTCCATTAATGAGACTGTGTAAAACCTCCAGTAGCCCTTTCAATGTGAGACAGTGAGCAGGCAATACAGACACTGGTCCCAGCCAGGTATTTTTGCTGTGCTGGGGCAGCTCATAGAGCATTAATGCTGTGATGAAAATCACTCATCACTCCCAAGATTGTGGGAGAAGAGACAGAAATGGCACTGATGTAAAACTTAGTCCAGTCTTCCAAAAAGGAGCTCCAGTTCTGTAAAAACCCAGCAATACAACCACTTTGAATTCAGAGTTACTCAGTGATTCTTTGTTCCCTGTTTTGTGGGTTTTTTTGAGGGAGGTGGAAATTGTCATTCTCTGAAGAAAAGCACCATTTTGCAGGAACTTGGGCTGTTCACGAATGCACATTGACTTCAGCAAATATTTTTATCTGAATGAAATTCCAGAAAATAAACACATTGTATTTCAGTATGTTCTAGATTAATTTTGGAAGAGTTTTTATTCAAATATATGTTTACACTTCAAATTTGAATTAGATATTAACAAGTATAGCTAAATATTTGAATTCCAAATATAAAATGACCTGGCAGGCAGGAAAACATCTGTATTTTATATCTGCTGAAATGTTACACTGCTTGAGCTCAAGGAATGAATAAAAAATTAAAATCCATTTTCAGTTTTATTTTTTGCATTGATCCAAAATTGCACACTTATGTCTTCTTAATTTTGGAAGTGAAAAAAAAATTATATTCTAGGTTTAAATGCAGGTTGCCTGTAGCCTCTCTTTGCATGCACTAACATTTTCTAAATGTCTTTTGAGAAGCTGGCCAGAAGTTGCACCTGAATTCATGGAAAAAAACCCCAAACTATAGGTAATTTTTAAAAAATTTAACCTTTTGCCTTTCTATAGAGGGAGCAAAACTAGCCTGTGTGTCTGCTTGCTGCTCTGGAACTGAAGATCCACAGAGATTTTTAAACGCAGTGGTCATTTGCAACCATGCGATTAGATAAACAGCCCAAAGCAGAAGGCACGTTATAGCAAGGGAAAGCAGTGGGTGATGTTTGCTGCTTTATTGCTGGAATTATAAATTACCAGAGGTTTTAGATTTGTCATTTTAAGCAGATTAAAAGAATTCAAATGCATTCAGAAGTTGCAGATCTAATTTGTACACAGAAGGCACTTAAAACAGTTGTCTAGTTTTATACTTGAACTGCCAAATGGAAGCTCCTGGTTCAAAAATGGGGGGTATAATCACTCGCCAAGGAGCGTGTATTCCACTACAGAGCAGCATCATTGGGTCTTCCTGAGATCCACTGCAGAACATTTCCAGGGTTTAAGAAATAGACTTTGCTTAGCTGGACTGAAAAATGTGTTTTGGGATCGTTCTAGCCCTGTGCCAGCTCTAATGGAACACGTGAGACGAGGCCCTTAAATGTGTCCCTTCTTACAGGAAAGGGATGTTTAATGAGGCTGTTTGGTTTTTATGCTAATTACATTTCCAGCTGCTGTGAAGATTATGAGGCTGCCGAAACTGTAATACCGCGACATAATTCTACAACAATGCATTCCTGTTAAAATAATATAATAATACAATTAATGCATTAGAGAATTTACAGCAAATTTTGAGGATTGAAAAATAGATGCTGTTAATAGCATAAGCTTCTGCGTGGTATATGGATTAGAGAACGACATTCGTTGGAGATGTTTTAAGAAGTGTTTTACCAACAAATCAGCAATAATAGAATATCTGGTTGGAGGTATAGAGAAGAGCGTGTTTGGAAGAAGCTCGTTCTTGTTTAAAAAAATTGTTGTATATCCTCAGCTGCTATAGCTGTGACTCATGAACATACAGTCTTCATCAGACTGGGTCCTTACAGATTATTTTAGAATGCTTTCATTTAACAACCAAATGCATTGAAGCTGCATTTTATTTTTAGATTGCATTTGAAGCATGGAAATTACTTAGTATTTCTCAGACTGTTGGCTTTCGTTCTTCAGCTTTTTGCTGCCCTTTTTAAAGACGCGGGGGGGGAAAAGCAACATTTCGCAGTGCCATGCAGCATTTCGCAGTGCCATGAGGCATCTGGTCTGTGACGAGAACAAAGCCTGAGCGACAGTGGTCAGCTGTAGTGCCAGGTTATCCCAGTGACCCAAAAAAGCTGCAGGTCCTTTCTGGCAGGATGCTGGCTGATGACAGGATCCTGCTTTTAAGCAACTTCTGCCCCAGGTCATTCTTGTTATTCTGTCACAGCAACAGCCATTGAATTTTGCCATGCAAATTTGTCATCGGTCAGTAATCTATGTTGTGCAGGTGCATGTCTTGAGACTCGGCAGAGTCCGTCGGTGGCACCGCAGAGGCCGGCTGCTTCAGCTGGGGAGATCCGCTCGGTGACTCCACTGGTGCCTCTGCACTTTGGTCAGAGGAGCATGGTCCTCTCGCTCCCAGAACAACGGAGAGGAGAACCTCCCCTGCCTTTCAGAGACTGCTGCCAGGTAGTTTCTGAAAGCAAAATTTGTTAGATGCCTTCACTCGGAAGTGCTGTTGAGGAAGTTTTGTTCCTAGAATACCGTTTTGCACTCACTCGGTGTTTCCCGCAGGGGAAAATTGAAGCAGGCCAGTGTGGTGGTACCTCAATTAAGCCCTACTGTATCAGTGACCTGATTGATATCTGACCCATGTTGTGATTGGGAAATGGGTTGGTACGGTAATGTGAATATGCAGCCCAATGACTCTAATCTGATGGGATTTTTTAATCACAGTAGCTGCCCTTTATTTCCATGTCTGAACTGCATTAAAAAGGCATGTACAGCTAGATATATAGTGTATTGGCAACCGGAATGAGAAACCCAGGTCCTCAGGGATCTGAAACATGGATGACAGTCATCCAGACAAAACCGTTAGCTTCATGAGCTCTTTCCAGGGCTGCTGGGGCTAATATGTTGAGGAATAATAAATAGTTGCTAGAAAGAGAAACTGAATTGCCTTGTGTACAGAGGTTTAACAGGAAAAGTCAGATTATGAACTGGGAATCAAAGACAGCTTTATGAAGAACAGTTTCTTAGAAATCTTGGTCTAAGTCTTGTTTATACTGGGGCTTGTTTATACATTGTAACTTGAGTTATTTAAACCATAAATAGGAAACAGATTAGTTATATCACCATAAACTGTTGGGTGGATGTTTATTCAGTTCGTAAACTTATTCATTTTATTTTAATTCATTAAGGCCACTTCAGTTCTGAATTGAAATGTCCATGCAAGTGTTTAATGTGGCGTTGGTGATCCTCCTTGAATCACTTAATTCAGATTGCTTTCCTGAGGACCCATGTAAGTAGCCACAGGAGCTAGTGTGCGGGAAAGAGTCAATCAGATGACTGCCTTAGCTGCCACAAGAGATGGGATCTAGAGGCTCTGTTCAGTGGGAGCTACACCTGGCTGCTTGGGTTGACCCAAGGGACTAGGCAAAAGAAGCCCGTGGTGGTGATTAGAGCGAAAAAGAGAGAAAGCTGTTGTTGCTCTCTTCCAAATTCTGCTGCTAACCCATCCCAGTCTTGTTGCAAATGATGCCTATAGATTATTACACTCCAAGTATTGCAGGACTTAATTGCAAGTTCACGAGGTCTCAATCTGTCCATGTGCACAGTTTCTTCAGAACTGCAGCTCACTAGGTCAAGTCATTTAGAGAGAATCTTGGATTCCAGCAATAAAAAGGATTATTAAAAACCCCGTGTAGCTGTAGAAGAAAGTCTTAGAAACCAAAAGCATGGGAAAAAAACTCAAATCCTTACTAGAAATAAAACTCACTATTTTGAAGAAACTTACGGATTTTCTGAATATTTATAATTTGCTTTATTGATACCAATTACATTTTCATAGGAATGTGTCAGTTCCATACTATGGTGTTTGTATAAAGACAACCGGAGTAGTTAAAAATAAGACTTCTTTTGGCTTCCATTTATTTGTATGGGCCGAAGATATAATACTGTTTGCTGTTAACTGCATCTAAGTTGTTTATTATCTACGGGATGTCCTACACTTTTAGATAAATTAATGGTAGAATAGATCGATAATGCTGAACATCACTCACTATTCCTTTTGTTCATGCTGGAGTAGCAGGTATACATTTCTAGGCTGCAAAATGGAGTATCTCAGTCTCTTATTTTGCAGCTGAATATGTGCATGTAGATTTTTGAAGGAATAGACCTTAGTTCCTCTTAAAAAGGTTTTAATTTGATAATTAACACTTTTGGTCCTTTGTATCTTCAGAGCTCTATATATACATCTCTCCAAGTTAATCAGGCAATCACAAACAATTCTTTTTATCAAAACAGGCAGTAAAAATCATCCATTTGCTGTGATGAATGATACTTTTTCAACTTAACCAATAGTATTATTTGCCTATTTTAAAAGAGAAGTTATTAGGGAATTTACACTCCCTAATACATTCCCAGTGGCCACTAGCCGCTGCTTGAGCCTGAAAACACCAATCCCTCACCTCCCTATGTTTTTCAGGAAGCTCGTGGTCTCCATGTGCTTTTCATTAATTCCTTAGTTGAAAGTAGCATGAGGCTGACAGCTGAGCATGCATAGATAAGCAGTACTCTGAGGAAGGTCTAGAGTACCTAGAAATGCTGCTGCCAGAAGGCAATGGCATGTATTTGTGCTGAAAATGGTTGACAATGGGTTTGATTTTTTTTCCTGCTGAAGCTGGTGAATTCCTCCCCTGTCTTCACTGGGCACAGGGTGCCTGGCAGGCAGTTGCTGAATACCAGAACCCTTTGCTCATACGGACAGGCCACAAAGGCTTCTGCCAGCTGCACAGTCTCCCTTCTGAGGTGCTTTGTTCCCAAAAGAAGACCATGGGACTCGGTGGGTGCTCAGCTCTTTGCAGTAGTAAGCTTGGTGTCTGCAGGGCAGAATGTTTCCAGGATGTGCAAGTGTACTCAAAACGCACCCTTGCAGCCTTTTATATTTAAGTTCTGCCTCACGACACTTTGAAGCCCATGAATTTTCTATCACCATCATCAAGAATCAATACTGCATTTACACTTCCGTGCTGGCACTTAAATTTTCAAAACTGTACACGTACCTCTAGTAGCCTGTGTGCTTTATGGGCCTGATCGAGAGCCCCGTAAGAATGATTGTTGGATTCTCTCTGGTTTTCGTGGGCATAGGATCAAGCCTGTATTGAGTAGTCACAGTAGCATTCCTCCCAAGTTCATATCTAATGAGAAAATATGCTATGGGTAAATGAAACATCAGTTTAAAAAAAAGATGTAGTTGGCTGTGAGTGAAATATTCAGCTGGCATTTGGACTAAAGTTTAGATATGCCTGAGTAGTGGTGGTTTTTCCCACCAGCTAGTGGCTTCTCATACATCATGTCCTGTGGAGGATTTTAGTTTATAGTTGTGGGGAAAAACAACTCAATTATTCCACAAGCAACAGAACTTAGGAAACCCAGTTTTGTATGGGTTGGTCCTTCCTGGATCTTTAGCTGTTTAATCATGAGGCTAGGAATGGCAGTTTGGATCAATTTTCTCTAACCAGCCTCCCAGTTTCTCTGAACTTTAGAAACTTAACAAATTTACCGTCTTTTGTCCTGCCACCAAAGTTGGCCAAAGTTGGAAACGGGTAGTGAAGTTGTCAACTAGGGCAGAGAAAGACAAGAAAACCACTACTGCTGCTAGAAACAGAATAGGAATGGATGGGGGAAAACAGGCATTGGCTGGCTGGTACAGGAAAGGATACCTTGGCTGCTCTGGTTTTAGACTGAGCCATGAGTTTGGGAGAGTGGCAATGCACCTGGCATCCTTTTACAACTTCAGTCTTGACTCCAAAATATGTGGAACACCTCTCATCAAATGTACTTCTGTAAGGAAGGCACGGACAGGACAGGGAAATGCTGAGAAATTGTCTATGGAAATAATTTGGGATTTTGTGAACAGAGAATCCATGTGTGTCTTCACCCTTCCATTTGCTTTGAAAAGGAGGTAGGAAGGAGAAGGTATTATTGACATGGCATTATTTGGAGGACAGGAATTAGACATCAGTAAAATTTAACAAAGATTTTATTTGCTTATATCTAATTGTATCATACAGTTGTTTCACCAGAACAGCTGAGGATGCAAGAAGCTTTTTCTCCCTTTTTTACAATTGGAAAACCTTCGTTAGCTGCACTCCAGAGAGAACCCCATGCTACAGTGATGTAGGGGAGGGCAACAAGTCAAAACAAGGAGGAGAAAGAAAAGGCAGAGTCATGGCAGCCACTTCTGGAGGTGCAGTGACAAGCCTGAGTGCATTAGCACTGTCCTGTTAAGCATTTCAGTGCTCCTTGCAGCATGATGGAGCTCTGCGCCACCTCACAACTCGGGCTGTAAACCTGTTGGGACATAGTTTCCCAAGCCCCTTGGTGTTAGCCAAGGCGTAAATGGCACTCTGGAGGCATTTGTGGGGTTTGGATCAGACCCCTGAGAGAGAGACAAAGAAGGAGGTTTCTCCGCAGACAAATGAATGCGGAACGCTTGTGGGAGTTTCATGCGTTCCCCGTGATGCACGGTGAGAGGACAGGTGTCGGCCAGGGTGGAACAGAGGCACGGGAACTTACTCATTTCTTCTGATTTTCCAGCTGATCTTGAGATTTGTACAGAGGCTGTGCAACAGCATCTGGAACTGTTCGTGTGATACCCCTTGCTTACTGATAAGTGAAAATGGGTTTCCTCAGTCTTGCAGCAGCTTTCATAAGGGGTCAGGCTTTGGCCATCCTCAACCTGGTGACCTGAGACAATATCTTGGGAAATGATTATATTTTTATGGTTCTATGGTTTATTTTCAAGAGCTTACACCCTGTCCTGTTGGCTAGGAAGAGCACAAATCAGTCAAGATCTAAAATTCTGAATTCTACAAATAGGTGACATTTTGCAATATTTGATCCTAGTAGGGCACAAACCTCAGTAATTGCTCTTTGGATCATGTCTCATTCAGCCCTTGAATTAATAGTATTGAAAATGTCACATGGGTGCCTTAATTAGTTTGGAATGAACAGCATCAAAGGCGAGGGGTATCTTGATTGTAGAATAAATAAGTGGTCTAGTTGTTTTTCACAAGGAAGGTTGAATGCCAACCATAACCCCTGCCAGTTGTAAATCCGCTACTGTTGCACAGATGTTGTGTTCTCTGATGATGATCTGATAATTGAAAGACTCTGTAAATCTTTTCTGGCTTTTATTTACGTATTAACTAGAGGATAATTACAATTGTTTATCTCTGTAATCTCATTCAGCTTTTGCTACAGCTGCTTTTTTCCTCTGACTGGGAGTAATTCATATATGAAGAGCTCTTAGACCACCACCATTGCCAGGAATACCTACTGTAATGGCCTCAGTCCATCCTAGAAGGGGAGCTCAATGCTATGCAGAATGGTTTTCTTCCTCCATAACAGGATAATTCACTGCAGTATACACTGGACTCTGCCAGGATCTGGTCCTTGTTGCGTGTGTCTCTCTGCAGAGATATAGAGTGGAAGGTAGAATCTGAGTCTCTACTACATGTGCTTACAGTATTTGTTGGTATACGTATGCACCGCTATATAGCATATGTCTTGATAGTTTACAGAACCCCGTTCAGGACAAAAGTGAAGATCATTGTGGAAAATTCATGTACATTGCTTCATAAAATAAAAGAATGCAATCAGCGACAGCTACCCTTCTTAATTAGGGACTGCTCTAAACTGGCCCTACAGTCAGTCAGGCGTCCATTGTTGATCTCCGTAACACAGGAGTCTATCATGTTGGCAGCACTGATGCAGGAGCTCTAGCACATACACTCATCCCTTGTAGTAACCAAGTCCATATACTATCTTTTATTTAGATGTGATGTTTATGCCCCAGAAAGCTTGCAGTTTGGAATGGCTACCTCTAAATATTGATGTTGACTGTTTGCATCTGAATCTGCAAAGGCATTGTGCTGAAATGAGAGCCCAGTGACGCTGTGGCATTTTTGGCATTAATGTTCAGACAACATTCCTGCAGGCTAAAATGCACTGCAAGTAGCTGACAAAACCAATCAAAATGCCCCCATTTGTTAGTCTAGCAGATTAGTCCATTTTCTGAATTCACTGCAAGGGTTGTGAGACTGGCTTAACTCAGCTGCCCTCATTTGAGTGGCATTTAGATCAAGGCCAGTCTCAGCTGTGTCATAGTGTCGCACCTTCTGAACTCACACAGCTGAGATGGAATCGGTGCCATTGAATTAACAAATTTAAAGGTAATTCACATTTTGGTCAAGATGTTTTAATTAGGATTGTTGCATCTGTTGAGAGGGAGTTTGCTGAGCTTCTCTTGCAGAAGGTCATGAGCCAGCCCCCCACCACTACCTCCCACCCGATGGGAACCACTGACAGCACCCCATGGGCTATCCCACATGCTGGGACCTGAACCTGGGTTCCCAGAGGACCTGAGCCCTTGCTGCCAGTGAAGAGGTAGCAATTTTACTATTTCTTCCTTGTCTTCTGGCACTGGTTCATTTGCTGAATTGAGCTGGCTCTGAGCTCTTCAGGATAGTCATGACATCTTCCTCCTGGGGTCCTGATCATTGAAATGACCACTGAGAAAAAGAAGTTGTATTTGACCAGGATCTTCAGGATTTATGTCTGGAATTATGTGCCCTGAGAGTGGCTTTTGTGTGTGGTATCTGTTGTCTTGGTAACGTGGTTTCATCCAGGAAAAACGGTGTCTCTGAGCACCCTTGATACCCCGCGCTGCAATATGAGTTATATTGGTCTGTCTGTTTTCTTTCCTTACATCCCTAGAAGGGGGAATCATAAAAGTGAATGCTGTGAATACACAGGATAGAAAAGCCGCAGGGGAGGAGAGCTGAGATGGTCCCCTTCTGTGCTAATTGAAAATATGCCAAATCATAGTTCACTGCACAGATAAACGAGAGAAACAGAAGACGGGCTTTGAGGATTGTGCTATCTAATAAAACCCAGCAGTATCTCCAGAAGAGCAGAGCTCTCTCTCTTAGCCAGTGTTAGAGCAAACATGGTAGCGGTATGCATATTATGAATAAATTGGTGTGCATACTTGGTCTGAAACTCCCTGTAGATTAAGATGAACAAAGCAATAGCTATTCCAAGCACATGTGACAAGGTATGGACAAAGTGAAGTACTTCTGCTACTGGTCTAATGATGTCTCTTGTGCTGCAGAGAAGCTGGATAAAAAGAGGGCTAATAGTCAGGAGCCCTAGATCCATATTATAGTTGATTTGTAGCAAGTAGGGTAAAGAGTCTCCCTATTCATGTAACACCTGCTAGTTCTGTACAACCTTTATGTATATATGCTTATGTCCTACTTTTTTCCCTAGAATCTATACATGTGTTTGAGCGCTGTCCCTCGCTACCTTGCCTCCCTGCAGTGGATGATGTAGGACACTTTTTTGTCTGTTAAACTCGGTGGTAAAATCTCATCACCTTCAGTGACAACAGGCCTGACCCTATGTAAAAATGTGGTGAAGGCAGGAGGCTTGCTTCTGCATATCTAGGGCACTCTAGTTAGTGAGAAGACCATTTTATATAATGCTTTCAAGGAAAGAAGAACACAAAAAATGCACACACATTTATTAGAGGAGATAACTGTGGAACAAAATTACATTGTTGAATAACAAAGTGGAAATTGTTTACAAAATGCTGATTTCTGGGTCATCATTTGCTTAATTTTTCCTCTTTTGCTTTGCTTAAATAATGAAAACGCATTGGTCCCATTAGTCTCCAGACAATCTTTACTCATTTCCATTTGTTAGTTGCTCACGTGAGTGTTTCCCAAAGTCTTTTGAAGTGGGACTACCTCTGTGTAGGAAGAGAGTCTCAAGAGGCACCTCTCATCCTGTTCCTGACTCCATGGCATCCCCATGGTAATTGAACTGACTGCTTATGTGGAAAAGTAATATGAGGAAACCACTGAGGCAATTTTAGCTGTCTCTTAATGAAATGTAACAGCTGGAAATCAGGAAGAGCATGAGCATCATGGGACCAATCAGCCCTCTGTGGAGAAGCAGCAAGTGCTGTGTAAACCACAGTCAGTATGTCTCTGACGAGAGCAGCGCTGTACTGAGTGGGTAGCTAATACTATGGTGGAATGCTTAAATCCAAACACCACTTTAATTAAATTTCACTAAGTATTAGGCCTAGGAAATATAAATTAAGCAGTCGACAAGATTTTAAAAAATTGGAACCAATGCTGGACTGATGTGAGCACGCTGACCTGTGTCTTCTTACCATCTGCCTGAGATCATTTCTGTGCCTTGGGATATCCTTTCCAGACAGTGGTCCACTGTATTTTACTAAAACCTCGGCTGTTTTCCATTCTTTCAATACTGTCTGCTTTGAGATTGCTCAAAGCGTATCCCCAGAGGATTTTGTTTTGTTTTTCTATACGCCATATCATGGGAAAACTGTGAGTCAGATAGCAGCTTCCTCAACACAGTGCAAGTTGGGTCTCCAGTTCTTCCTGCTAGAGATGCCCCAGACGTCGATGATGTTCTCTTCACTGCAGGCATAGACAGCAGGAGAAGACCTTAACCATGGTGGGAACAGAGCGTGCACAAGAGACATGGGGTGGTTCATCACTGGCATTTCAGCCCTTTTACAACAGGAAAAATAGCTACAGAAGTCCTGTATCTGCCTAAAGAATAAAACTCCCACAGTGAATAAACTGTAACAGACAACCAGCAGGGCTTCGTCCAAAGCTGTGCATGCAAGCACTTGCCTTTGGGTATCTCAGGCGGGCAGCCAGGCCAGGACCTTGGCTCACAGCATTTTCCCAGCTTGTCTTCCGTCCTGCAGCCCAGTGGGCAGGCTAGGAGAGGATAAAGAAGGCACAGAGTGCCTTAAAGTCATGCTAGCCACAGAGCAGTGCTAGGCTAAGGTTGCGCTTCCTTTCATTTTGCAATGTCCTTTATGAGAGCTATGTGTGATCTTTCCCTTTTTTTTAAATAATTAGCACCAATGCCATCTGGATAGCACAAAGCAGCAAATAACAATTGACTTCTGCTTACGTAAGATCAAGTTGTACTTTGCTTTATGCCTTTATTCCAAATATCTCAGGTCAAATTTGCTTGCAGTTATGTCTAGGTATTTCCTGTTAAATCTATCAGGTTAGGTAACACTGGCATTGTAAATAGAAGCATAAATTTTGCCCCAAACTATATTTTTCTTCCAGCCCATTTTAATCTGTTCAGTTGCATGTCTTAATGAATCAAGACAACAGGAAGACAAACAAGGCATGAATAGACATCTACGATGTATTTGTGTGATTATTGCATACTCACACATGCTCACATGCACTCATTCTTACTTTCCTCTTTCTAGTTTTAAAAACCTAGTCAAAATCCATATACTGAAGATTTGTAGCTCGTAAACTGTATTTTGGCAGCACATGCTAAGTGTGGATTGATGTCAGCAATTACTCTATGAGGTTAAGTGTATTAAGTAACATTTAATCACTTAACTTAAGGAGTGAACCATGCAGAGCAGCTTATTCAAGGGCACTATATATATATAAATAGAGAGAGATACGTATATAAAAAAGACACTGCATAGCTCAGTAAGCTGGAACAAGTCAGACAGGCATAAAATGGTGTATGTTCTAGTTCTTACTATCCATGTTTTATTCTAATTTGTTATTTTTGCTATATAATTCAAATGCTATTCCTGTTCTTGGCCATTTGTAGAACAGTTTTAGCCTTGATTATGTAAACACATGCATATTTTATATTACTTTTAAATTGAATTTATGGATTGGATGCCACTGAGTAGAAGAAAGACAGCGGAGCACATAATTGTAGTAGGTTTCTGTTGTCGGCTTCTTCTAGCTTTCAAATGAGACGTGAGTAATTTAGAGTCTTTTTTCTTATTGATTATTGCTCCCCAAAAATATAGACAATGCGAAATCTCCAACAAGTAAAATATTTTGCTAGATTTGCAGGGCTCCTAGTGATATAGAAGTAGATTTAATAATAACAATAATGAGATGGAAAGTGTTTGTGTGATATCTGGGCCCTTATAAGAAAGCGTCTAATTCTTCCAGTCTCCTCATATTTCAGTATGTGGTTCAGCAGCGATACCGCATTTCCTCCAGCTGTGTATTAACGTGCGCAGGCATATGCGCTTTCCTCCTCTCTAGGATATTGTCAAGGCCCATCAGGAGTTTCAGATGCACAATTCCTATTGGAATTAATTGCAGCTGAAATGTTTACTGGCCAGGAAGCTAAGGAGAAGTGAAAATTTTCACCACAATTCCTGGTATTTTGCATATCCGGATGTTGCTTCACACCGCAGCGTTCAGAGGTGCCCAGGACACTCCTAGGCATTTTTGAGCGTTACTGAGTGAAGTGCCAGGGCGATGCAGATGGATTGGGTTGTGAATGACTTCAGACCTTCATGGGAACATTCAGGCAGGTGAAACCACACAAACTGGATCTGACAGAATAGCTTGTCAGACTTGCACGGTGCTTTAAGCTTAAGGAGGCTTCGTAATGTGGAGCGGCATGGTGGAAATGGAGGAAATCCATGGAAAAGAGTCAGTATAAAAGAACAGGCAGGCACCATTTTCAGTCCTGCCAGCACCAATCCGTTACAGACACAGAAAAGAAACTCGCGCGCTGAATGGTGGCTTCCTGGGAAATGTAAATCCTGATAAACCTATTTTAGTGCGTCTCGGATGTTTTGCTCATGTGTGCATGTTTACATGTCCCCCTTCTGCTGGCTACTGTGTGCCACTTACAGCAGTGGGCCAGTTTGAGGCGATTCTGTTTGTAGTGAAGCTGTGGCTATCTAAACCTGTTCCCGATGACTCCAAGGAGGGGAGTAAATTAACAGTCTGCCATTGCCTCAGTGAGCACAAAGGTAGACGGGATTTCGAGAGCTGCCATCCCTTTGGCAATTTTAACCTTCAGACTGCCTTCCCATTTGAGAATAGCCAGCCTTCAAAAATATACCCCTGGGTGTGGTTTTGTGGCGTCAGTTTTTAGAGGTGTATAGCGTAGTGTATAATTAATTAGATGACTTCAGTGTTAATGAAGAGCTTTTGAAATTCTTCGAGAGCGTCACCTATGACAGTTCTGGTCAAAGTTATAGGTGTACCAAGTGTACCTGAACCTTGGTCAAATGTATTTAAAGATGAGAATAGGTAAATTTGACGCTCCGTCCAAAAATTCATCATGATTTTACCGAGTTGGGTTTATAACAATCCTAGCAAAACACTGCCAGGGTTTTAAACGTTTTAACAGGGATTTTATATTTGTCATGTCCTTTCCCTACTCTGTTCCGCTTAATTACAGGAGAGTAAAGTGGAAATACTGTCTTTGTTTACATCTCCGTGTCCTGCTTGAGAATAAAGGGATTGCTTTGGTGTACTGAGAGCAGTATCTGACCAACAATGCCTGTAATACCATCTGCTAATTAGAGGATTTGGCAAAATAATTGCAATTTTCTACTTAAATTAGAAAAGTACTCTTAGTAGAATCTGTGATTCTTCTTCAGCTTTGGGGATATACAGAAGGCTTGCATCAGGACAGGCAAATAACTGCTTGTTAACAGAACAGGCTGGCATCAGAAAGACAAAAGCCACGGTTCTTTATACAGAAAAAAAACGACACTCTTCTCACCTGGGACATATAGTTGTCTCCACCTCTCTCTCTCCACCTGTGTGTACACACACCTCACAGCTCATACCTGTCAACTGTGTTATTTTAATATTAGTCAATAGTATTCCACAGCATAGCAGCAGTAGGGTTGTTTGAGAAAAGGACGAAACATATTATTGCAGCATTTTATGAAGAACAGCAGGAGATCACAAGCCACTTAAGTTTCCTTGCCACAGAAATATGATTATGTATTTATAAAGATTAATTTTTAATAACGCTGTTAGCTACAAATGTGCCCAGATCACATGTTTGGGTACAAATATTCCTTGAACTCTGGTGGAGTTCACATCTAAATTCAGAACAATGAAATATGTACAATATTTCAACTAGGTCTGGAATGTACAAAAATGCTGGATATTCAGTTACCATGAGGTTTTCATACCTGATTGAATATCACTGGAACTTCTGGTGCTTGTGTTACAACTATGCCCATCGTTCATTTCTTTTGATGTATAGTCAGGATAATGCTGATACTGCAAAGAAAATTGCAGTCCTATCGTTTCCTTTACATGTGTAACTCATGACAGTGCAGAAACTGGTATTGAACAAACCTGAAAAACAAATACTCATAAATTTATATACTGAGCATTATCCATCTAAGCATATTTTCAGGTAAATGCATTATGATCTGGGAACTGAAAACATAGCAGCAGTACCAGGATTGGGCTTTGTAATATTTTCATCTAAGCTTCTGGAAGCTGATGTGTATTTATATATTAAAACTGCTCTGAATCTTGTATGGAGAAACCGCCATGAAATTCAGAGCCAGGAGCACCAGCCTTGCAGAAATAGCTTTTCTCAAAGAATAAATTAACTGGGAAAACTGTTACAGTCATTGGACACTGCTCCCTCTTGCTGTTCATTTTTAAGTGAACGTCCTCGGTGGGGACTTTTCGTTAATAAAATCTCAAGCTTCAGATGTCTTTTCTCCATATAAGTTGTTGGTTTGGGATGGGCAGCCTGCATCAAGTTACTATTTTTTTCAGAGACTCCTGGTGGGAGCTTGGACAAGCCACGCTCAACAGCAGCTGTCCCACACACAGCTGCGATGGTTGAAGCCGTAAAGACGGGTGTTAAAATGTTCTCTGTTTGTATATAATATTTTCATAGGTACAAAGTATATGCTGTGTAGTATTAGATGTTTCTCAAACAAGATACTTCAGAGCAAAGCTATTGGGAGAGCTCAGAGACATAAATGGAGCAAAGTTGGAGAGTGAGGGGAGGAGTGTTTCTGCACTGAGGAAGAACTTTTGATCCAATCTTATCAGTGGGTTTTGACATTATTTTGGTATTACTAATGGCATAGGAATTTACCTGACACTAGGTTAGATGCGACTGACACAGACAGCGTAGTCTGTAAACTTGAGAGTTTTGTGCAGAACATGCTGTCAGTTGGCTACCATTTCCAAGACTATTTGCACAATGTTATTGCAACCTGGAGGAAAAAACCTGAGATTACGTGTATGTAGTAGGTTGTACTCAGTAAGGCAGGCAGGACTAATACTGATACGGGGATGAAGAGGCTTCAGAGGTTATAATGCAAGATCCTCCCTGGTTTTGCCAGGTTTTTTTATAGCTCATCTATATGGTAGGTGCCTCAGTAGGTACCTCAGCTGAGCAAACAACATCAGCTTCTGTGTTATAAAGAGGGACTCGCTTTTAGTGTTTTATTTTAGCTTTAATAATCATATTGTTATTTGTCAGAAAGCATGTGGCTGGCCATATCAGAATATGTAATCTCATATATGTTTTTGGAATATGTTTCGTATCTGCAGTCATTTTGTCAGACACAGTAAATCCAGTTGCAGTAAGGTGAATTTAAAGTAAAGCAAGTACTTCAGAAAATGCTTTCTGCTGTTTAGTTTTGTTTCCAGAACTTCTGCCTCTGCTGTGCTACTTCCTCAGGACAGCTGGCTGGCTTCCCTGACTCTGCCTATCTGTATCATTAGATTCTGCTATATAAAAGCACTGGAAGACTCAAATTTAGGAGCCTCTATTCTGATTCCTCTGAGGCGGCTGGAACATTTAACTGCTTATTGCAAGTACGATCTAAGCCTGCCTTGTTCAACTCATCTGTCTCTGTAAGTAATTTATAATGAGCAGAAAATAAAGAGCACGTCGTGTCATAGACTGCTCATCCTTTAGCCTGTTTTCCTAACCTCATATTTTCCCAAAGCAGAAGCATAAGCACAGATATGTTACTTTAGCATTAAAATTTAGCATACCTAATTTTCATAAATATTAGTCTGAAAAGACATCTCTGAATTTAATTTTGAATTTATTTCAGTAATGCGTATCTGCCCGTTGGCATTTTCTTTTCATAAATATTTGCACAATCAAGTTTCACTCCTGTGGTTACCCATAAAAAGCAGTTAGCTGGCTGGCTGGATGACATGTCCATACTTTTATATAGGGAGAGATGATTGAAGTAACATAAACAGACAGGGTTTACCAAATCCTGTCACCAGAGCCTAAGCCTGGTCAAACAAAGTTCTGATCCTCACCTAATATAATGCAGGCCATTTGAAACAAAAATAATTTTTAACTGTATACTACCAACACGATTCGTAGCTCAGCCTCATTTTTGTAACGGCCCCTTTGCTAATGATTGTGTGATCCACCAACATTTGGCTGGTGGGACCAGCCGCAGCCGACTACACCAGCACAGACTGTCCAGCCTGAGTATGCACTGCTCTGGGCCAGCTCCTCCATGGTTTACCTGAGTAGAGAATGAAGACAGTAGTGGAAGGGGGAAGGCTGATTGAGCTCCAGTCACACCAGTTCAAGGATATTAGACTGCTTCTGTAAATTTGTTTAAAGATAAGCATGCATATTTTGTTTGCTATGTTTGAATGTATAGGAAATATGTGGAAGTTGTAGAAATAACTCTTTTAACAGTGAAAAGCAGGATTTTCTAAATCACTGGACATATTTTTATTGCCATTTTCCAGATGATACATTTTCTTCTGCAGGTTTTAGCTAGGCAGTACATGGTAAGTGTACAGCTTTCTGTGTTTAAGAAGTGCTCAGCACAGAATATAGCTCTTGAGAAACCGTTCATCTTAAACAGATTTATTTCATGTAGATGAAATGCAGCAAGGAAATCTCCCTCAGGTACCTCCGCTAGTCATTAATATTGGTAGTTCATAAGGGGTGCCAGGAGGGCAGCAGACAAGAAGAGCAGTCAAAGCCAGAGCTGGAACCCTGCTCATGGCAAACGGAGGGTGGTTAGGACACCACACACCACCCCCTGGGTTGTATGAAAGCTCTCCATCCTCAAGCTGAGCTCAGTTGTTCTCATACATAAGGAAAAGGTGGTGGTCTACAGTGTATTTGTTTGCTCCCAGGCTGGGCTCTGGTCAGCAGAGGCTACCCAAGCCCACACAAAGCAGTAAGAGGGCTCCTTTCCCTGTCATTTCCCTCTTTCTGCAGGTTTTTCACTGTGTGCCCCAAAGGCTTTTTCTCACAGTTACACAACTACTTAGATTTGTAGCTGAAGTTCAGTTTTGGCAGAAATTGCAGCAAGGGGTGGGGCTTATTTCTGAATGTTGTTCGCCATTGTACTTTAAAGTTGATTAAAGTTGGGGTGATGACTAAGCAGCTGGGCTGGGAATCAGAAAAGCCCGTTATGCTTTGAGCTCTGCTGCCGATCTGCGTTGCAATGCAGAGGACCTCTTCATTTCTGCCGATCTCCATGCACGAGGACTGCCTGGCGTAGGCAGCAGTTTTACCGTATTGGTTATCAGTGGGGTATTGTCCTGGGACTGCACACTGACTTCTTCCAATGTCCTGTACTATATCTGGTTGGAGATCACTGTGCCATCCCCAAGCCTTCACCTTACCCTTTCTGACCTCTCAGGACTTGTAAAGTAAACCTTGCTGCTCAGCCTTGCTGCCCTGAACATAAACATAAGCCTTCCCCCCCGTGACTTCTTTCTACCTGCCCTACAACTGAAAACAGCCAGGTAACCTCCCCTGTCAAAACTGCAAAAACTGGTCTCGGGCTCTGTTGAAGCTGGTTAAGCTCTGGTTAAGTTGCTCAGTCACTGAGCAGCTCTTTGAAGGCCCAAGGGCTTTTCCATGCTGGAATTACTATTGGTAAAGAAACTAGCTATAGGCAGCTGGCATAAAAAAACATGAAGAACGTGCCCGTTAAATCAAAAGTTATTTCTACTTGGTCCCATTTGTAAGTAATTTAAATAGAGATTTTTTTTGAACTGAAAATGTATGTCAAAATATGAGTATAAAATCAGCTAAGACTAAAATATTTGGCATGATGATATTCAGTGCTTGAGCCCCAGATAGAAAACGTGGAGAAGCATGCAGGCTCTGGGAACCTTGTCAGCGAAAAACTCAGTTAACTTTCCCCAGCCCAATTTTATTAGTAAGGCATATGAAAGGTCAGGCAGATTTCTTGTAACAGTCTAGTTATGCTATTTATTCTAAGGAGTCTATTCTCTATCGTTAAAGTAGCTTTAATGCAATTAAATTCAGTTATCTGCAACCCACCTCTATCTTTTCGTATGCCTGCTAAATCTGACAAAGAGAGGACTTTTATCGGATGTGATACCATAACAGCAAAATAAACTGACAGAGCGTTCTCAGGTAGTCACAAAAGATAAATTAAAACCTGTGATGAAATAAGGCCTAATGTTCAATATGTTCATCACATAAAACAGACTTGACTTTCAAATTCAGATTTTCAGACTCTATTCTAGGATCTGACAAGAATCAGACTCCAATTTTACTTTGACTTCAAATTCAAGCCAGGCAATTGCCTCCCCCATCTTCAGGTTGGCAACGAGAGATAGTCATAAAGAAAATGACCAGGTTGAAGAGTAAAAGCACAAAAAGAAATTGGAACTTTTTTTTTTTAAAAGTATTGATCTTAAATAGAGAAGTTGTATGTACTATAGCTTGGGGCTCTCCTTCCTCTAAAAATAACATTAATATTATAGGCATTGGTTGTGACAGCAGGGACCAGAACATCTACAAGGATGTAACTTGTAGAAATACATGGTAAAAAAAATAATATTTTGAAATGCCTTACTTCTTCCACTGTAATGGCTGAGATTCCTTAGCTGCCTAACTGGAGAACCAGAAAGGCACATGAGTGATTTTCCTTAGGCACCTCACCGATTTCCGTTGCTTTATTCATCACTTCTTCAGGAAATCCACAGCATGGCAGCGATGTGTGCTCTTCCTTAATGTAAAAGGCAGGCCTATTAGGATTAGAAATTTGTACACAAAAAAACCTGCTCGTGTTACTGAAACTAACCTGAGAAAGCCTTTTCTTCATTTCATGCTTAACCTAGCTGGGCTTAAAAAATTACAGTGAAAGCCTGTGCAAGCTTGGAGGTCTCCTGTGGAGCCTTTGTCTAAGCTTGGAGCAGAACAGCGCGTTGGGCTGGGTCTCGTGCCAGCGAGTGAGTTAACTGCATATTGCCTCACTGTTTCAAACTGGGCCATCAATTTCCCTTTGGCTCTTGCTCTTGCTTGCCTTCTCCTCTCCGTTTCGTCCTGTGCACGCTTCCAGTTTCTGCCTTTCCTCCTTCGTCCACAAAAATGCCTGCGACCCTGCCCTCTCCTACGCCGCAGAAAGCGTTAAACCAGCAGCAGCAGCAGCAGGGAAATGCCAGCCTGGATCAGGGCGTGCAGCTGGGTCATCCCTTGGTGCCTGTGCCTTGGAGACACGTCCCAGACTGGTGAGTCTCACAGCTGAGCCCCGAATACCCAGAAGTGTAGGTTGAGAAGAAGACTATAGCCTCCACGCGACTTAAGTTTAGAGAGCAGGAAACTTGCCGGCTTTAGATGTGCTCCTAGCAGACAGTTTTTGCCCTGCATCTATAGAAGGGGAAAGTGAATTCAAGATGACAGTTCTGTGTTCATACAGCACTTTTCCCCCTTTCCGGCGGTAACTCTTTTTGAATTCGAAGAGCTGGACACAGCCCCTGCAGCGACTTTTCCAGGCAGCAATGCACAATAAAAATAGGCAAATATCCTCTCCCCACTGCAGCCATCCTGAACCCCTATGGTAGATCCATATCTCCAGCTGTGACTATCATTTGCAGTATAATAACATCCAGTTCAAGTTTCCTCTCTGCCTTTTATTAACTCATGTTTAGTTTATGATTAAAAACTGGTATACTGAAAGAGAAATGATACCTCTCCTGCTTCATTCTCACTGGTTCTGTTCTGGCCTTGGTCTTAGACCGTTGCAGTAGAAGAGCTAGGTCTTCCTGAGTGCCCTGAGACATCTGTAGGGGACTAAAGTGTTTCCCTGACACTTACAGTAACTCTGTCAGTCTTACCAAAATTACTGTTTCTGCAGCACCCCACAGGGATATCATAGTGTTGAGAGTTGCCTTTGGATGTAATTCCATGACATTTTTCTTCACATCCTAAAAATAAAACTGAAATGTATTTTCTCGGGAGCGTTGTGGTTTAGGTTTTTTAAAATAGTGATTTTGAGCACTCGTATTTTGTGAGATGACTAATCAGAGACCTTTATAAGACTCTGTGTAGATATTTAGTACTTTTCTGAAAGTTAAGACCTTTTAAGTTGAACACTTGAACGAAGCAGCACAGGCTACGTATTACATCACTGTATTTTAATGTACTGAACGGCACTGAAGTGAGCCTAGGTGGTAGCATTCAAAGTGCAAGCACACAGTCACAGTACTACAACAGCAAATATTAGAATGAGAGATTTCTCTGAGGGAATGCTTAGTTGTAGCTTATATATGGAAAACTATTCGCTAAAAATAAACCTTAAAAATAATTCTTAAATAGACCCGCAAGGACATTGTATACATTTTTCTCTCATTAAAATGAAACCTTTCCTGTTGTCTAAAATTATCTTTAATTAGGATTGCATAACCTAACAATAAAACTGCTGAGGATTAGAACCGGCAGACACATTCAGCTCATGGCTTTAATTAGATTAAGCTCTTCGTTGCCAGAAGTAAGAGATGGAGCATTAGATCTCTTTAACATTTAATCTGGAGAATGCTTTATAATTGTATTTAATATTGTGAGGCAAAAGTTTACAGGGGGAGGGAAAAGCAATGTGCCAACGTCTTTTTATGGAATGCTTGCTTAGCTGTTTGTCACGTTTTAAAGACAGATTGTTTCAGGAAGGCATACCAAGATGGGGGGGTGGGGGGGTGTCTCACGTGTATGCACAGTCTCATAAAAGTCCAGATTGCCTCTAAAGTAGCTTTGTCAGTAGCTACCTCCCTTTCATCCCTATTTAATCCTGTTTCCCTCAAGATCCATGGAAAACATTTGACAAAGAGTAAGTCTGGTAGTGTTTCGAGTAAGTCTAGTAGTGTTTCTAGTAAGTCATCAAATCCATGATCAGTCAACCCAATGGCTGGGGTCACCAGTGCAGTGTGCTTTATGTTGAAGTGCATTCCTACTCAGTATATGATGTTAGGTTGCTAATAAGCAAATTTATTAGCCTTTTCAGGGCTGCAGACTGCAAAATACCCATGCAAGCATTGGAGACTCAAAATTACAGCTCGCCTGTCTGCAGCCAGGTACCAGGCCATCATGATCCAGTAACGGAGTCAAGAGTATTTTACTGAGCTTTGTTATAATCAGCAGTGTTCTCCCTTTCAACTACTTCTCTGAGACCCTCGAGAGTATGGGATGGAGCTCATCTCCACTTTCAGCAGATTCCTGATGTGGACTGTGGAGAAGATTATTAGGATTTATTTGCTTCGCCAACACAACTGTGCAAGATTTAACCACTTCTTCTTTCCTCTCTGAGTCTGTACCACAACAAAGCCCTAGAGAGAAATCAGGTCTGTGACCTCCCTCCTGCAGGTGGTGCACACATCTTTTCTTTCCTCCTCACCCATGAGGCATAAATATCTAGACAGGAGGACACAACTGGGCAGATGTGCTCTAGCAGTCACCAGCTAGCTGGGAAAAGGCAAAAGGAGCATCTTCATATAAAGGTAGTCTTCAAACTTTGCTGCTTAGGACAGGCTTAACCTGGCTGACAAAGTTTCAGGTTCTTCTTGCTCCCTTCAGTGCCCTCTTCCCATTTTCCAAAATTTAGTTCTGACCTACACAGCTCAGTCCAGAAGATAAACACTATGGTGTTTAACTGAAAGATGCCATTTATAATTGAAATGTGAAACCAAGCTCCTGAGCCCTTAAAATGCCTCTGTCCCAGAGATGTTTTGGTAAGATGTTGGGAAATGTTCTCTCTAGAATCTCAAAACATTCTGTTTTCCTGAATTCCTTTACTTCAGCAAAATAGAGGGATTGCAACAGTTGTGTTGATGTGAACTGTGTGACTCCACTCCATCAGGAAGGATAATAAAGTAATTCAAGATGGAATGGGGTTTAAGTTGATAATAAGTTTAAGATATTTTTACTAATAGGTACTAAAGTAAGGCTAGGGGCTACAGCTAATAATCAGCAAGTTCTGCTGTTTCTAAGTGAACAAAATCGTAGGTGAAGTCAGCTGAAAGCTGGGCTTGGTTATTTTTGTCTTGGTGTACTTGTATCTTGGTCCAGTTGAACTTGGCTGCGATGCTACAGAGTATTTCAGTTAACCACCCCAGTAATACCCCTACAGACAAGGAAATAATCAATGCTTTCTTCACAGCAAAAGGAGGTTGCCTTTAAGGAGTTTGACCTTCTACCACTTTACAAAATGTCCTTGAGGAACAGAGTTCAGGCAACTAAACCTGTCTAAATGTTCTTCTGCTGGACTAATAAAATCTGTCATTATTCAGTTCCTTAAATTCAGTAGTAAATTACATTGTGGGAGCATTTACCCTGAGCATTCATCCTCAGACAGAGATACGTGACATGGTCTTTTTAAATAAAATGTTATACGAAGGCAATGTGATCTTAAGGGAAAGCAATTCGTGTAAGGACAATAGTCTACCTTATCTCTTGTCTCATTTAAACTGGGCTCCTCTTAACTGAACTTCTCATTACAAACCTATCTGAGGAAATCACTATGATATGCGTGCTTATTTCCAGACAGAAAGGTTAATATTTCTCATTAGAAAGAGGCTTGCTAAGGTATTTTTAAATCAACTGTCTTTGATCATAAAGGCTTCTTAGACATTTTAAACATTTTATTTATTTATGTTGAAACCATTTGTTCCTCATTTAAATTCTACGGGAGAAAGCAGAGGCATCAGAAATGTTAGAGTGTGTAGTAGTTGGTAGATGGTAGTTTTCAGCTAGCTGAAACAGAACTTATTAAGGTTACAGGCTTATTTTCCTCCCTTAAATGAGTATTCATGTGAAAAACATCATGTTTCAGTTTTCTCAGCAAGCTTTGTGTTTTACTTGTACATTTAGAGGTGGCATTTGTAACGAATTCAGAGCGATCCTCATATTTTTACTTACCGAAGTTGGATTAATTTCAAAGGAAACAATGCTTTCATTTCAAAAGAGTTAATCTTGCAATCCCTAAGTGTCTGGGATGTGTATGGAACTAGTTTTGTTGGAGATGCGGATGCTATTGCTTTTTTAATTATTGGCCAGCATTATGGATAGAACCAGCAAAGTTAACCTGATAATGATGGTAACGACTCAACCAGTACATCCACAGGAAATTATGGGAATCACAACTAAAATTAAATTATCAGCTGGGAGTAGTAGTAAAAATATCAGTGGTATTCCCACTTTCTAAGCAATGGAGTGCTTTGTGGGGGCAAACATATTGCACAGTGATCCTGTTCCATATCACTACAAGAACTATGGGGCAGAAGGTCAGTGACGCTCCATCCTACAAGATCTATGGGGCAGAAGGGCAGCAGTGCTCCATCCTTCAGCATTAGCTGCCCGAAGGTCGTGAGGGAGCCTCATCTGTGGGTCGAACACCAGGCACAGATGTGGAGTTTGTCTGAGATTTCCAAGAGGAATAGTACCTGAGAGAGAAGATAAGACACTACTATAATATTTGAGCTCTTTGATCTTCTTTGACAGAAGCTGCTGTTGAAATGCAAATGATTTATTAATTACAGCACGGCATCTCACAGAGCAGAGGAATTGGGTTGTGCTGTAATTTGTGAGTCCAGCAAAACAACCTCATGCAACTTTACAGAAACTGAAGAGCCTGGGAAAAAAGTGAGTACTCAAGCCCAGATTTAGGAAAGCAGTTAAGCACCTACTTTTTCAGCCTGGCAAAGCAAGTGCCTCCCCTCTTCTCCAGTCCCCATCTGTGTAGTTATTGCATGTTTCCAGGGACTGAAGGAAAGGAAAAGAATCAAAGAATGAGAAAGGAAAATATTCCTGAAAAAAGTACAAATTCAGCAAAGAGAGAAGCAACAGTGATGATTCTTGGCTATGGTTGTCTCTCCTGGTAAGAAGACACTAGCTCGCCTGAGATTTGATAATTTTGTTTGGATACAATTAGCCTTTGATCCAGACTCATCCCCTTGTCAGGTTCCAAAGCTGCAGGATTTTACAGTTTGAAGGAAGTATTTTATTGCATTCATAAAAATGGGCTTGAGTAAGTATTTTTCAGCAAAACATGAGAAGAATTGCATTTTAAAAACAAAACAAAACTATTGTGATACTATGCAAGACATCAGCTCTCCACCTTAGCAAGCATGGTTAAAAGGCTGCCACTGTTGATGCTATAAGGAAGGCTGGCCTCGCACCGTGCCTTTATGGTTAAGTTAATGTAATGTGAACAACTATTTCATATTCTTTTTGCACCACTTGTCACTTCTGTGAAATAAGCAGACTACTGTTTCTCTTTTGTATAAGAATTTGAGAGTTACCAGTAATCCACAGTCAATGAACATCCACTGGTGGTGGTGCTCTTCATTCATTACTTCAAATAATGCTGCAGCACACAGTTCCATGAGAATATGTTTAGGGGACTACAGCAATGTAAAAAGTGAAATATTGCTGTTAGCGAAATTGGCCAGAAGGAAAATTCCCATAATTATATATTTATTTATTCATAGTTTCTAGAAAGCTGAATTAGATCGTATTTTCCTACACACACGCTTTGGGAAAAGCTAGGAAAACTTTCTTGCATTATCAAGCTATTTACTTTGCAAACATGGTAAGCTAATGAATTCCATCAAGGGCAAATTCATAAATAATAAAGATTTCACCAAACAGACTTAGCTCATCTCTTTTGTCCATGAAAATTTCATATACAGCTTTTATTTTAGAAAGGTCTTTTAAGACAAAATATCTAAGGCAGAATTGGGGGGCTTTTTCCCAACTTCTGGTATCTGTTCTGTGCGCTTCCCTTTGCACGTCATGAGAGTTGCTATGAAAATTTCCCTTGCAGCTGCTGTTGATGTTACAGCCCAGTCCCAGAGCAGTTTTGTTCGGGGCCAAGTCATAGGGCAGAGGAGCATGGTCACCTACTTAAACATGGCGCTATTATGATGCAGGGTCTGTGCTTCTCTGAAGGAACATCTGGATTTTGCTCTTATTGTAGTGAAGCTTAGGTTCTTCGTATCGGTTCGTCCCTTGTGGTTTACATCCTTTCTATGGAAAACAGGAGAGCTGTGGAAGGTGTTACTAATTGGCTACAGGATCCGCTGTATTCTCTAAACTTAAACTACAGCTTTACTCCGTCACTGAGGAAAGTCATACTGCTAAGCATTATGTTTCAGAGGAAGGCAGGCATTAACAGCTACTTGCAGTCAGTGAAGATACCTTAGAAATTTTCACAAGAACAAGGACACTAAGTTAGCCTTTTGATCAGCTTCCACCTTGGGCAATTATTTCAGCCTTCCCCTTTCATACTTTGCCCGTGTAGTTCTAACTGATGATTTTTTTGCATTCCCTCAAGAGTTGCTGTACTGTGTTGCTACCACATGGTAATTATTGCTTCCCACCCCAGTACTGGCTGCACTTCAGGGTTGGTTGAGTAATCTGTTGATGTGGGCTCAGGATGTATTACCGTCTTTCTGATGAAAGATGTAACACCAAAAGCAATTTTAATGTGACAATTGATTATTTTTTTTCAAGTTTGATTTGGTTGTCAGCCTGTACCTAATGCTTATGTTACTGTGATTGCTCTTCTTACAGCATGCCAGGCCAAAATAAAGGGATAGAGCAGAATGCAATCAAAAAGTCACTTGAAAAAAAATTGCCTCTTCTTTGTAAAGAATGTGGGAAATCAAATGCATCATAGATTTTCTTTTGAGCTCTGGTGTCTGATCTTTGGTAAAAGTGACCTACAATGGGAGGAGGACTTCTGTTTCTGTTTTCTTCCATTTGCAAGGAAGATTGAGATTATTATGCATTTATAGTTGCATGTTCTCCTGTATTAAAAATGCAGATTTTATCTGCCCTGGAAGACACTTATCCTGAATAGTTCAACTTATGTCCTCTCAAGAACAGAGTGGCAAAAAATGTTTATGAAATCTATTCCAAAGTTTGTTCTTTGTAGCATCAATTAAACATGTATGATTAACTCTTTGGGGAAAGAGAACAGCTTTGCAAGGTCCAATAGCATTACACAACAAATATAATTTCAGTCCCTCAAAAGTTCATTGATAAAACCAGACATAACCAAGCATTTCTTTACCTGATATTTCTGAGATGAAAGGAAAACATCAGTATGGAAGTACTGATCACCTCTATCTCTTTTCAGGCCTTTTTATGTACCAAGAAAAAAAAAATCAAATAGGGCAAGCAACAGTAATCGTTTTAAAAAAAGAGATTCTCCCCCTTCAAATTATTTTTTTGAGCTGTCAACTTACACTGTTTAGAGTAATTTAAGTAATGCAAAAATATGTGCACCCTGCTGCATCAATTTATATCCACAATAAACACATGAACTCGAGTGAAATTTAATCTAAGATTTAAAAAGGCATAATGAGAGCAGGATTTGGTTCTGTTATTGTAGTAATTAGTTACCTAAATTGAGCCTTTATTTTTACTCTTGAAAAAACCTCAGAACTCGCTATAATATGTTGAGATGGAGGGAAGCCAGCTGGCATGTCCATACCTATCCATTGACTAAATAAATACAGTGTCATTAAATAATTTTCTGCAAATATAAAATCATAATTATTTAATTATCTTCTCTTCTTTGCCAAGGCAGTAAGCTTGTTGTGAATATGTTTCAATCCACTCTGTATATAATATTGACTGACTATTTTCCTCCAGTGATACTCAAGAGTCACACCTGCCTGACTCCCCCTTGATGTCTAGAAGACAAGATAAAAGGCTATCTGAGCTCCAAAATTTTCAAGATAATGCTAAGCAGATTTTAAGTGCTGCAGGATTTTACTTCTTAAGTATTACACAAGAGATGCTTGCAAGAAGAACCCACCCTGTAACCGCTCAGTGGTTTTCATACATTCATCATCTCCACTGTGTTTAGCCCTTGGCTTTTTCTCACATACAGCCTTCAAAACCCTAATATGTCATCTGAATCCCAGGAAAAAAAAAAAATTATTTTCTACTTTTCCCTGGGTGGTTTTTTTTTTTTTTGTAACTTTTCATTCTGCATTCTTTTATTTCTTAGCTTCATGGATAATCATATATTTCTGTGGTTGGTGTCAGTTTGCATAGTTATTATTATGCATATTATTATGCATAGTTATTATTAAGTTAGATACCACAAAGCAGTCTGGAAATCCTGCCCATTTTCATGGGCATGTCTGGACTGTTTGACTGAGCTAGTACCTTTGAAGCTTAGAAATACTATGGCATTGACATCTCATTTATTTTCAGCCAGCACCTATTAAATAAACAACAAAACAGGAAAAAGAAAGGCAACTACCTGCTGCTGTTCAGCAAATAAGTCGCATCCCAAAGGCAAGACAGACTCCCTGAAAGTCTGATGCTCTTGAGCCTTTCTTAGTTTCTTAAAGTCTGCAGTTATATCTGAAGGGTTTTGGGGAACAGAAAAAAGAGTTAGTTTACTCAGTCTGGGAAGATGAACTTAGAGGTCTCTGGGCTTTCAAAGCTTCGATAGATGTCAATGGGAGAGGCATCTGAAGAATTATGTCAGGATTGAGACCCAAGTTCATAGTAAGTTCCTGGCTTACAATATGAACAGGTATACTCTTTCCAACAATACAAAGATTTCCTGAACCTTTCCCTAAACTTAAATCCCAACAAACCTTTGTATTTCATTTGAAGAAGGTGAAATAATGTATGTCTTTTTGGTAGTTTTCGGTTTAGAAACTCTCTGTGCTTCCTGGTCCCATTTCCTTGTTCAGTCACTCAAGGGTGTGCGAAAACTTAGGACGGACTGAAATCTTCTTTTTTTTAAGTTCTAACCTCAGGCAGTTATCAGCTGTGTTAATTACTGTATCTGTAATTGGGATAGGAATTGCTGAACTTCTGGGTTTGTGACTTGCGAAATAATGTGGTCACCTTCATTGACCTAGAAGTATCTAGACCATTGATTCTCAAGCAATTAGTCTTCAGATTGGTAGTGACCACCATTCTGAGACATAACATCAAAATACAGCTGGACTGTACAGCTGCATAATGCACATATATTTTCATATGGTAGCAGCTGTGAGAATTGCTGGGCTAAATAATATCACAAAGTAGTTAAAAAGAAGAACTAAAGGAAGTGTATATTGATACACAAATGAAATCCAGTGGAAAACTGCAGTGCAAAGGGGAAGTCAGTGTGGGGAGAGCTCACAGCATGAGTCCGTACAGCTGTTAAAGGATGCATCTTTCTTATGACAAAGAAATAGCTCACACATAAGAATAAGTGATATGATCCCAATTAACTATTCACAATACCAGGCCTGTACCAAGTCTCACCCATCCTAGGAGATTTCAGTGCAGAAGGTGTTACTCCATCATTGCTGCAGAAAGAATTTCAAGAAACCACTACCTGAGTCCATGAAAATTACACAGCTGTATCACCTCACAGATTAGATCAGTGAGTAGCGATAGTGGTATCCATTTTCAGGACCCAGTTGATAACTGCAGATAAAAGATCCTTAAAGGAGTTGTTTCCTATCCCAAGCCATACTAAGCATTTGTTGCTCACACCATGTTTGTCAGTGTTGGTCCTGAAATCTTTCACTGATGATTTTGTAACTCCCTCATCAAATTGCTTATTCTGCTGCATTACTTCATTTATTGTTAAAATAGTAGCTTGAGTCTCATACTCATGAACTGGGCTTAAACCTAGCTTAATTAAAATTTGCAGTGACTGAGATCAAAGATGTTTTCACTTCTAAACATTATGTATACGTTATTAACTTGGACTTTTATAAAATGGAGTGCCGCTGGACTGTCACTACTGTGTTCAACTGGGCTGCTGAAAGGGCAAAAGTGATGTGGTATGGTGCCTTCACAATGCATACGGGATGCTGTAGCATCACTGCAGTGCAAGGAAAAGCTCAAACATAGCTTCAGTTGATTTCAGTTGGGATAAAGTGGTGTGCTTTTGTTTTGAAGCAAAGAAACATAAGGTTGGCAGTGTGGCTTTTAAGGCTTTTACCATTTTAGTGCAAGAGCAGTGGAACCTGTTGGGTATCCTAACATATACAACAGCAGTTAGTGGTATCAGAATGATCCATCAGCGTGGTGTAAAAGTGCATGCTCCAGCACTTTTAATCTTTGTTGAATAGAAATCATGGACTAATACAGACTGGAAGATACCTGGAGGATATCTGGTCCAACCTTTGCTCAAAGCACAGCCATCTCTGGAGTTACAGTAGGTTTCTCCGTCAACTTTTAAATATTGCAAGAGACGGAGATGAAGACTGGGACACTATTTCCAACATTTGACTACGCTCATTGTGAGGATTTTTTTGCTTGTATCTGATCGTAATTTCCCTTGCTGCAACTTGTCCATTGCCTGTCATCCTTTTACCATGTAGCTCCAGGAAGAGACTGGCTCTGCCTCTGCTGTACCCACACATTAGGTAGTAACAGATGACCATCAGATCCTTCCTCAGCCTTCACTTCTCAAGGCTGAGTAAGTAAACTCAGCCCCCTTGGGCCTATAATTTGTAGTGAAATTGGAGGTATAAAAAGTACTCCGTAAAACTTGATCTTTTCTCAGTGTTATTAGAGCATCCCTCAGACCCGTACTGATGTGTAATGCTGTAGTATGCAGCTGTGCATC
This sequence comes from Burhinus oedicnemus, assembly GCA_008921705.1. NCBI lineage: Eukaryota > Metazoa > Chordata > Aves > Charadriiformes > Burhinidae > Burhinus > Burhinus oedicnemus. The sequence goes on from VFFE01005709.1 coordinate 313,458, forward strand.
ATGGTTGTATTCAGCATGCAGAAGTAAAAGGTAGGTGCTGCACATCCCGCCCAGCCTTTGCGAGAGGTTGGGAGATGTGCAGTCTCTAGTTTGACCAACATAGAGAAGAAAATTTCCAAACCATATGCATTTTCAGTTTTATATTTATTTAATTGCCTGCTAAGCGAAGCCCTTTAATATATACAAACAAATCAGTTAAAAGGCAAGAGCATTCACATCAAATTAGCCTAATTATCAGGCTACCATATCAGCAACAGTGGCTTGAAAAGGTACAGTAAGTAGATAAGACAGCAGGTGAGCGTATTTTGGTTTTTGCCGTGTTAAGTGGCTTATGTGAACTCCTCTCTGAATATCAGGGTGGGTCAGAACGGGGTGTACTCGTTCATCTTCACACAAGGAAGAGATCTTTCCATTCCAGTATCTTTGAACTTGGAAGGTTTGTTGATGCTAAAAACACTCAGTATAAATCCACTGATATTCTGAGGCTCTACCATCCATAGGTCAGTCCACCTAAATTATCTTTATCATATTAATAAGATGCCAGGGTAATTGTTCGGTGTTTAAAATACTATCCAAATAATGGCATGGAAAGCTTGGGAATATAATTCTGATATCAGTCACTCACCTATGCTCAGAGAGGGGAAGAAATCTTGTTTTACAAACAGCTGCTTCTCACTTTCCCTTAATGCTTCACATTTCAGAATACAGCAACTTTGCCTTAAATGGCAATACATAAGAAAGCATTTAGCCCAGTCAAACTTTTAAAAGTTTGTTTCTTCATAAGAGCATAATTTGGGGAATTTTTTTTTTTTTTTAGTGCAGGCCAAGTGCTTATTGCTACTGAGGCAGGAAAGGCAAAGATTTGATATTGCTGTCATTTTGGAAATGCACACAGTGGCTGTATGAAGGCAGCATCATTACACACAACCAATTATGCAGTTCTTGTTACACAGTTGAGGTGCAAATTGGAGTGCCAGCCAGCCCTACAGCAAAATACGACATAATGCAAAGGAGTTCTGTTGTAAAATAGTACATCAGGAATTTTATTTTTTGTCTACTTTGTCCTTCCTCCCTCCAAGAGGTTCATTACTCTCCAGTGAAAGATGCAGTTTGATTCTTGCCTTTTAAAGAACTATGTCAAGGGGATAATTCTATCCACTTTTCATGCAGACACTTGAACACCTGTTTCTCCTTCATTTATCTGCCAAATAATATTAGTTCAGGATAACACCTACTGATTTTATGTACTACTGCTATGGGTTTTTTACCTCATAGCAATAAAGGTGAGTACCAAAGTGGCTTTTCTATAGGCCTGAAGCAAAATTATATGTAACAAAATCATAAGATGCATGTGTTGTATGATAACTTTAACATTAAGCTAAATTTAAGATGCCATCACATGTAACTGTCATGTTTCTTTGCAGTGTATTCATCTGAAATGTACACCACCCCCATATGCTGTGAACCTGCTTTTTACTATGACAAATTCAAATATCTTGTACTTAACTAGTTTCAAGTAACCTTGCAATATTTGCAGATTATCAGTGTCATCTTTTCCTGCTGCTTATTCCTCATTTGCAATTATAATCCATGGTATTTCAGCCATCTCCACAGCAACTAATTATGATGGCAGAAATAGACTGACATCTATTCCTATTATGCAACAGAAATAAGTGAACTTTCGCGAAAATAAATCATCCAAGTCTTACTGATGTAAAAAAAGACCAGGATAAAGTGGGAAGTGAAGAATATTTAGGTAGATTTAATCATTAAATTGTATTATTTCTTCCCTTACATCTGAATTCTGAAGCTGCTTCATGAATATTTTAATTAATGTATTTATAACAACATAATGCCATTTTGATAATCTTCAGAAAAATATTTCAAGGTAGTGTCAGCTTTCGTCAAACTTGTAATGGTACATGGAGCAGTTATTTGCAGCCTCTCTGTGGTTTTTCTGTGAAGCATTAGTCAAAATCTGCAGAACAGTTCGCCTTTATTTTCTTTGTTAAAAAACCATACACAGTCAGGTCATTACCTGATGCTGGACAGAATTTCAGATTTCAGGTTCACATTCCATTGGTACTTCACATACTGCGCTGTCAGAAAGCAATCAATAATAATTAAGATTTGTCCAACGTGAAATACAGCACACACTCTTGTATTTCCTAGATCTGAAAGGAAAAAAATTTAAAAAAAAGAAAAAGTCTTAGCTTTCTCTGGACTTAATGAATGAAAAATCCTGAAGCCCATGATGAAAAAGGGTTCTAAGCCTGGATGCCATACTAGCTACTAAGCTACTTCTGCAACCACCCCTACACAGGCAATGAAGCCTTAACCCATTTTTTTAATTCTAGGTGCCACTATGTTGAGCTCTGTATTACTTAACAGGTCTGATTTAGTCATGCAAGAAAAATGCCCTGCCATGCATGGTAAGGAGATAAAATTCAAGTTCCTTTCAAAGGCAAATTAGATGCCTTTGCACATTTCCCAACAATTAGATAATTGAATATAGTGTATAGTTTTGTGTGTTGGGATCGAGGATGTTTTCTCCTGATTCATTAAACGTATCCTTTAAAGATAAATACACTCAAGCACAGACATAGTAGATCAAACCGAAGTCCGTGTATCCCAGTATCTTTTCTTGCAGTTCTGTTTAGTAAAAGCATATGCAAGAAGCAGGGTAAGTATGTAGTTACCTGTCCCCTCACATAACAAATCAGATTCCAGCACTCAGAAATTCATAAGCCAAAAGCTGCATATAAATTAAGGAGCCATGTATGGATTTATCCTCATCACTTTGTGTCATTTGAACCCAATTATACTTTTGGCTTTAATGGACATCTCTTGCAGTTAATTCCGCAAAGATAAAAGACATTGTACACAACAGCACCTTTTTTTCCAGGTGCACCCTGATCATTTTGTTGTGTGCTCTTTATTTATTGCATTTTATAAAAGAGTGGGTGACTATTCATGCTATTACAGAGTCACAGAATGGCGGGGGTTAGAAGGGACCTTCGGAGATCATCTAGTCCAAGCCCCCTGCCAAAGCAGGTTCACCTAGAGCAGGTTGGACAGGAATGCATCCAGGCAGGTTTTGAATGTCTCAAGAAGGAGACTCCACAACCTCTCTGGGCAGCCTGTTCCAGTGCTCTGTCACCCTCAAAGTAAAGAAGTTTTTCCTCATGTTATAGACCTCTGTTGTATTCCCCGCAGGTTGCTCGTTTCCCAGCATGAAGACTTCTGTTTTGTAGTTTGCTGTCACAGTGTTTGCTCTAGCGTGGCCCATGGTCCCGAGGGCAGGTGATGCAGACTGACTTGCATCTTTCTATGTTGTTATGGCCTGAGATCTGGCGCAATGGGTCATGACCATGCTGCATGAGGGCAGGAGCTCACACTGCTGCCAAAGGCCACCACATGCATTCAGAAGGCAAAAGCCCTACTGGTTTGAGTTTCCCCTCATCACTGGATCCAGAAGAGTGCAAGGGCTGTGGGCATGCTTTGAAAGGCTAGGGCAAGCCAAGGGAGCCCTGTCTGGTGCTGCTCCCACCAGAAGGTATGTAGAATATGTGTGCTGCTGGCTGGCTATCCTGTTTTGTGCCTTGATTTTCCTTCAAGGGAACTATCATGTTCATGCAGAGCACAGCCTAGGTGACAGTTACCATGTATTTTTGAGAATATCAGGGAACCAGGACCTTCATATAAAAGAAGAGATGACAAAAAAATTCAGTTTCACTTCTACGAGATACCCCATCCCTTTAATGATTCATTTTCCATTTTCCATAACTTTTTTAGTTCTGCTGTATCTTTTTGGAGATGACTAACCAGACTTGCTGAGCTGTAGGCTAGTACACTAGTACAAAGGTGCTGCATTTATTTCCTAATAATGCCTAATTTCTGTTTCCTTTTTTACTGCCCCAAGCATTAAGATGATGTTTTCAGAGAATTCACTGCAGAGTTTCCAAGTGCTGTCTGCTGAGTGGGAATGACTAATTTAGCTATTATTTGTATATAGTCAGGGCTACCTTTTCCCAAATGTCTTTTTTGCTCTTACCAATGTTGAGTTTTGTCACACATCATTTAGTACCATCAGATCTTGTGTAGCTCTTTGCCTTAGTTTTGACTGCAATCAGCAATTTTTGTTGTCTCCCTATTGCCAGCCTTTCTAGAATGTGTCTCTGTGAAGAAGAGAGCTGGTCCTACCTCATCCTTCTGTTTATGTATGGGGCATTCCTCTTCATTTTCTACATGCTATTAATTCACTAGGGGTTGCTCACTCTCATCTCATGCAATTTTAATTGTTTCAATGATCTTAACAAGGTGGTCAAACACTGGAACAGGCTTCCTAGAGATGTGGTCAATGCCCCATGCCTTTCAGTGTTTAATAGGCATTTGGACAGTACCCTTAACAACATGCTTTAACTTGGTCAGCCCTGAATTGGTCAGGCAATTGGACTAGATGATCATTGTAGGTCCCTTCCAACCGAAATAGTCTAGTCTAGTCTACTGTAGTCAAGAAAGGGGTTTTCAAACTGTAAAGGCAGTAACATGGAACAGAGCATCTTCATTCATTGAATTCTATGAACTTCCCACCTCAAACCCAGGATGGTTCTTCTCCCATCTGTCTTCTGTTCTAGATCTCCTATTTCTAGCGCTATTCTATATAGCTTTTTCTAGACTGGTGGTATGGAAACCAAACTTACTGGTGTGCAATTCCCGGGTGACTTTTGGACTTTTAAAAATATCAACCTTCTATTTGCCACCTCCCACTTTTCTATTTTATCTAGGTTATATGCCACACTTAATAGTTCATACGTGATTTCCTGAGGAACTCTGGGAAGAAAACTGCCTGAGCTTGACAGTTCACTACTCTTAATTGAATTGATTTATTTCAAAAGTTCACCAAGTGACACTTCACTTAGAAAGACTTCCACAGTTCCTCATAAAGAAGAGTTTCACTCTGCAATTCTGCTGAAGCTCTTCAGGATTAGTACTGCTGTGAAAAATATTTGGTTTGTTTACCATGGCCTTTATCCTTCTGGACCATTGCTTTTAACCTTAGATCATCTATGAATCTGCCAATTTTCTGTTTGGTTTTTGACACATTTAACTGATAAACTTTACTGAGTTCTGGACAGTAGAGACACACTGGAATATTGAGATATCAGACTGCCATTATACCTTTATTTTATACAATATTATGGGCACTTATAATGCGAGAAATGTGTCAGACAATTATCATATCTCCTTCACTTCACTGTCCTTCCTGCCTTTCCTTTTCTGAATGTGCTTCTTATGTCAATACTTCAGTTCAAAACTGTTATTGTCTAAAGGTGTTTGGTGTCTTCAACTCCATCTCCCCATCCCAGACAAGAATCATAACTATGTTTCTGCACACAAAACAAAGCACTAAAATAACATATAATACTAAGGGTAAAAATGCCTTATTTTCTGCAATAAATTCAGCACCATATTTCCTGGAGAGGAGGATGAAACCATTTTGTCACTGGTTGATTTAAAAAAAAAAATCTCCAAGTGAAATAATGCAATAATTCATACTACAAGGCAGGAAGGTATATGACAAATTCTCATGAAGCTATTCTGCACTCATGTTACTGTAAATGAAATCCCAGTCTCATCTTTTTTCGGTCTGTTGATTCCAGAGGACTGCCACGCATAGTGGAAAGTTTCTCTCCATCTGGGAAAGTTATCTTTTCAGCCAAAAAAAGCAAAAAATCACACCAGGGCTCTAAATGCATAAAACACACTGAAATTGCATACGTGTGGCTTTACTGTAGCTTGAACTGTTACCAGCTTCCAAACAAGAAAGTAGACTGCACTAATTTGGATGATGAGACAACGGTGTTAAAGACACTTTTGAGTTTTTCCAGCATTAAGTCTATTATATACCAACCAGCTAGTGCCATTGCACAAGCTGGAAATATCATCCAAAGATAATTGCTGGATGCTGTGACAGCTGCAAGTCAGGAATCTTCTTATTGTGGAGGAAGTGTCTGTTGCTTTGTGATTCATTCATTTCTATAATGGAGTATTAAATGAAAGATTTCCTGTTTGGCTTCTAACAGAGGTCTGTGTTGAAGGGTTGATGCCAGTTCATTCTGATAACAAAGACATTTTTAATTTGTGTGTGCTTGGTTGAGGTTTTCTGGTTGTACAAAGTAGTGATGGTTTCCAAGAAGCATTTGAAATCTTAATAGCTTCTCCCTCAAAAAGGTGCTAAGCCAACTTCAGATTTAAGTAGGTATTTCTTAGTTGCAAGCTATGCTTTGTAACATTTATTTTAAATAGGTGTACGTGGGAACACAGATACACAACTATCCATCTGTTTTGTGTGTCTGTTTGGGAGGCTGCTGTGTACTAATTATTCCAGTAGAAATGGAAGAACTGTTTCCTGAGCTTTAATTTACTACAACAGTGTTGTATGTGTAAATACACACTTTGGGTAATGGGCAGGTATTTTTTAAGTTATCCCAAATCCCTGTCTGGGGAAGTAGAAGCATCCAGCAGATCAAGCTTTCTCCACTGTACCCAAGATAAAATTTCGTTAGGGAGTAAAGCACTGTTTTTACATATCTTCTGGCTGTGAGTACCAGGCAATATATGTTTGTGAAGTTACAGCTGTAAGGTAAACTCAAGCTGTAAAATGATCTACACAGCAGTTTGCTGTTATTATAGAAAGAGTTGTGCTGCTTGTCTTACTGAGTACAGCTCTATCAGCAAGGTAATCCTCCCAGCTGCCAAACAAGGGGACCAAATACTGAGGAGTAGTTTGGTTGTCATCTCCTGGTGGTCTGTCCAAGCATTTCTCCTCCCTTCTTATCATCGGCCTGCCATTGTTTGGTTCTATCTTCATATATTTCTCCCTTTTTCTGTCCCAGAAAAACTGACTCCTTCACCCTCTAAAAGTTACACTGGAGAATCCAGTTTCCTGACATCTGCTAGACTTGTTTCTGTAAACTGTGCTCTGTATTTTGCCATCTGGATGTGCTGTCTGATGAGGAGCAAATCCAAAAGCAGCAGCTTGCCTGGTTATTTATATCCCATGTGTAAACTCTGTTCTGAGAGAGTTCTGTTCAGATGCAGAGAGTCACAGGAGGCGTTATCTTATTCTAGCAATGCCCACCATGCGGATGCTTCGGTTTTTGCTTTGAGGAAGGTCCCTTGAACTCTATTATGTGGCAGAACATTGCGAATAGAGATTTCTGCCATTACAGATGACAGTGCAGATCCCTACTGCGGTGTCGTCTGTCTGGGTACCATCTTGTCAGGGTAAGGGAAACACACTGCAGATATTTCACCCAGCTCTTCGTTAATTTGCTTTTAGCATGGTTGGTTTTTGTTGTACGTACAGAAATCTGAGATGGCAAGGTGCCTAAAGCAAGCTGACTCACTTATAAAAAGCAACCATTCTTTGGGATGTACAGCTGCTGCTGATGTTCCTACATATTTCTTTCTTTATAGTAATTTTAGATGGCATCACTCGTCTTGCCCGGTTGCAAAGACTTGATGAGTAGAACCCGTATTCTTACTGTTCCTTTGATGCTACAATTTCTGCATGTTGTAATGCAGAAGCCTGTGGGAGAAACCATCATTTCATTCGCTAGTGGTCCATGTGAAAACATGAATGAATCTCCTATCATAAGGATTGTGTCAGCTGCCTTCTGCTGGCACTTAGGACATAGCTTCATTGCAGTAAGAACTGTGGTGGTAATAGTTATGATCAATTTATCTTTCATCTAGCTATAGCTACTTAGCGTGCTGGTAGCAGTATGGACTTCAGCATGGGCTGTTCAAGCCTGCCAGGTTTTTTACTTGGATGAAAGCCTTCAAATAAGTCAGTACCACCCCCTCATTACTGTTTTTGATGCCTAAATTACATATATTCAGAATGCCCAGGGTATGGCTTTCTGTGCTGCAATCACACTATAATTGCAGAGCAGGGGTACTCTAAGATACGCTATGCGACCTTGTTGCAAATTTCTTTAATTACGCTACAGAGCCTCATTGGTCATTAAGTTGTGGAAAGCAATACCTATTGGTGGCTTAGCTTTCCAGTTCTTGACCTAGTATTACCTCGGAATTCATGAAAATGCTGTGCTGCAGTTCAGAGGGGAGAACAGGAGGAATGTATTTTCTCCATTTTTTCAATATTTTGGTCACCTCTCTGAATTTCTCCCTAACCTGCTGTACAATACTTCTCAAGTGTGACAAGAAAAGCAATTATGTAGAAAGAGGATAAAAATGTGAGTCTTTCAAAAAGAGTATCATTGACACAGCAGAGTTCTACTTTGCTGTTTATTAGCTGGGCAGTTGAGGGTGGTAACATTTTTCTTAAGGGTGTCTACAGTCTCATTTTCATTTCCATTTTCTTAGATTTTTTCAAACATACACCTTTCATTATATTTGTCAAGATTTCTTGTTTTATCTCCTGTTTTCGTGTATTGAACTTCTTCCAGGCTTGCTCTGCTTGGCCTGTGAAATCCATTATGTTGGGTTTCTTTGGATCTCGCTTGAAATTTAGTTCTTTCCCTAGGAAGGTAGCCTCTTCGATTGATTTTTTTTTCAGTCCTTCTATATGAAAAAATTACAGACCATTCTGCACTTGGATTAGATTTCTGACTTCTTTAGTTCAGTTCCTTCTGTTAATTATGATAAAGTTGTTCAGATTTTATTTCTCTGCCTTCCCCTGTGTTTGCCGAATTCTTGGTTGTACGCTGCATTTCTAAATTGTGTTACTGTATTGTGATCTTTTTTGCTTAATGTGGTTTGCCGTGTTTTGATTAGCTCCTGCAATTCTATATTTACAGATTTGACTTTGCATCCATATTCCTCCTGGGTCTGTCCTCTGGCAGTTTACACATGATAACGATCAGTATAAATCTAGAGTTTTCTTAAGGCTGATTTCAGCTTCTTCCCCAATTTTTCTTTCTTTCACCATCAGTAAGGAAGAGAGAATTCAATTTTTATCTGTAGTTACCAAGCATGGCAACTGTTACATCTCTTCAACTCTTCTGATTAGTAACTAGGGATTTGAGGTTTGATCCTGCATTCTCAAAGGAGTGTGTCTATTTTTACTGTGTGATTTCACAGACTTGCCTGTCACTAATGAAGATTTACTATGCTCCTAGTCCAGTGCTTCTAACTGGAGATGAACCAGTGTCCTGCGTTGATCTGAATTTGACTAGAAGCAAGATGCCCTAATATCATCTTCTCTGTGTTTTAAGTAGTCATAATCTAAAATAAATCCAGTTATACTTACAAGAATGGAAATAAAATAAAATTAATAGAGTTTGGTTTTTATTTTGGCCTCTTTTTCCTATTATTTTATTTGACTTAATTATAGATTAACAAATTCTAAGTCTAGAAGGATCATTTCTTTGCCTAGCGTGTTGGCCACTGGCCGCATAACAGCTGCTGTTAATGCTTTGCTACTGATGTAGGAGGTGGTGAGCTAAGGTGTTTCAACCTGTCTGTACCTCACTTTTCCACCTTTGTAATGATACTGTTTTGCTTCTAGAGTGTTTTGAGTTACTCCTCTGGTGGGACACCGATGCCGGGTATTGTTCCTATTTTATTAGTTTGTCTTACAGCACATGCCACAGAAGTTTTCCAAATGATTCATGTACTTAAAGGGATTTATTTGGTCAACTACTGTAGCGGCACCTGATTTGGAGAGGTATTTGCAATTTTTTTTTTTTAAATGAAGCTTAACTTGTAATACCCATACATATTTTCCCTGCTGATGTTCACTTATTTCGTAATGTCATAGAACAGGAGTGCTAGGCTACCATCAGAACAAGAAATGTCATGCGTGGACATCACAGACAAAAAAGGGCTCCTAATCCTTTCTGGGTAGTAATCTGAGTCAGATTTTGTGGATGATACTGTTACAGGAAAACCCAGGCTGAGATTAGAGAGACCCAAAACTTCCATAAGGAACTTTAAATCTTAAAGATTCAAAAAACCTGGTGTAACGGGTTTTTTTTCCCCTGAGGCTTCAAGAGACTTATAAGTGTTTGAAGCCAAGCAAAATTCGTATTTAGCACTGAGCAAAGGAAAACAGTTATTTCAACCAAGCTATGTTTTGGCATTGGTCAAACCCCAAGCTCACAGCAGCGATGCTGGGTGTCATGCCACAGCCATTGAAACAATCCCAAAATGAATGGAACGCTGTGCGAGCTGACACATCTACATTTTCCTCAGCTCTGTCTGAGACTTTCATCTACAGCAGCATTTCTTTTCTTGAAACTACCTTCTTCAGTCAGTTTTGGTTTCAGGAGTGGGTTCAGCCACAGGCACTTCCAAGGTGCAGTTCAGACTGGTTTAGATGCTTACATTAGGCTGAGGTCAATGATGCCGAAAAATTGCTCTTAATATATAAGGAGGCCAACTTGGAGGCAGAAGCCCATGCTGTAAAAATTTGTATCAGATGAATCCTGCTCCATTTGATTATCAAGAAAGTCTACATAGTTGGAAGAATTTCAAGATGATGTAACATGTTTTGGTACATAATCCATCACATCTGAAAATCTCTCCTTCCTTACAAGTCTAAAGGAAATGTTGATAGTTGTTTAACTTAACACTGTGCAAAGCAGTTGGTTTACTTGTTTTTAGTTATTCAGATCTGAATTATTAGCAAAGCAAATTTCTGCCTATTGAATCCAAATATAATCGATACACCAGAAAGCTCCTGCTCTGCTCCATTCGTATAATGACCCTTGCTTCCTAAAATCATCGTGAAAATTGTAGTGGTCTTTGAAAGGAAGAATTCATGCAAAGCAACCCCCAGTGCTTTTTAAGACAAAGGCCAAGGGCAACCTCAGAAAAAAGCGAGGTTAAGATTCAACTGGCTAGCACGGACTGGGGTTTAGTTCTGATTGTCAGATGAGAAGAAAGGACAGGACTTGTTTATTTAGTCTGCCCCTTGGTTTAAGCAGCAACATGACAAGTTATGCAAAGGGGATCAGTTTATTCTCGTACAGATGCAGGTTGGAAGAGATCATCTGAGATGTTTTGGTCTTGGAGGGAAGGCTGGGAAGGACAGAAAGGTTACACGTCCTGACTACACAAACGCCTCTTTGGCTGGTTAATGGAGCAGCAGAAGGACTTGGCAGAGCAGCAGTGGTGAGCTTCACCTTCTCAGCTGGAGGAGCAGCCCACAATCACTGCCGTCATGGGGTGCAGTGGCTTATTAAAGGAATAAAGACAAAACTGTACTTGATTTCCAGAACGGAGGGGCAGAAAATCCTCCTGACCCTGTCAAGGCTTTACTGATCTTAATGGGTCTGCCACAGAGAAAATCTCTGCTTGAAAAGCAGAGGGGTGCTGCTCCTGAGGGATGAGTTCAACAGCACCAGCTCAGAAACATTAATAAAAACATTTCCCACTGCTTCTTCATCAGAGCTTAAAAGAAACAGCGTACTGCAGAGCACACTGGCAAAATCTGTACACTTATGCCATAAAATACACGTATGGTCATTTCTATACACTAGTAACTGAGAGTTGCTTGGAGAATGGATGAATTGTTAAGATAACCAGTTTCTGGCATAAGTAGACCCCATAAAGAGGACTTGATGCTTATTTCTAATCTCCTGGATGATTGTACAAATGAAAAAAATGAGGTTAACCACCAAGGAAAATCACCAATGAAGGAATACATCTTTTGTTAAATATTAATTATATTTAATTTTTCCCCATAACAGAATTTACAATGTTCTCATGAATCAAGGATTAATTCAGAGGTTTTTATTTATCCTCTGCTGTGAATGGATCCCTTCGCAGTGGAGTGTGAATTAATTTATTTTGTATCAGCTTTCTGCTTGAAAAGAAAATCCTTTGTAAAAGAACTGGCAATCTTTGCCAGAGAAATCCAGACCGAGTAAAACATTTCATTGTTCAGGCTGTTAGATCCTAATGAGTTCTGCATCTAAGCACTTGTGATTTTTGCTATCTGATCCAGCAGTAGCATGGCAGTTTATGCACTTAAATGTACGAGACTTGTTTGGGAGGAAGATATGTGTTAAAGGAAGGCAGCATGTTCCATAGTTTCAGTATAACATCTGTTATTATCATTCAGTGCTGCTCTTAGCCCAGCATGCCCTTCCTCTAAATATCTTATTAATTAAACTGGCTTAGTAGGAAAATAATTAATACTTTAAGTCCTGTACCTACTTAGAAAGGATTTAGAAACTGAAAAAATTGTTTTAGTCTGAGCTTCAAACTGGAGGGTTGTGGGTTTTTTCATTCTTGAGCAGAAGCAAATTACAACTAAAAGGGAGTACCTGAAAAGCCTGTGTATATACAGTCTTCCAAAAATATATATCCTATCTTCGAAATTCTGCTAGACTGAAAAAATAGTCCATGACTTTGAGAAGCCTTGGTCAATACTTGAGTGTCTTCCCCAGCAATGGTTTTGAGAGGGGCACTCCTGCACTTCTTAAAAATGTCCTGCTAGCCCTGTTTAGCACTTGATCCCCCAAAAGTCTTATCTCCAATCCACAAAAGTACTGTGTTTCTTACCACTACTTTGATAACGTGATGGGACTTCCTAGCCATGAAGTTGGTAGTAATGCTGCTACTTGCGTAGCCAGCTGTTGACTAGGCAGGAGGCTGAGATGGTGAACCTGGGTGGGTGCCAGTGAATTTGTATGTAAAATGTGGATCTGTTACTTAGCTATTTAAGGTAAAGTATTGAAAAAGCAGTATTTGTCTGTGTCTTTGTTTTGAGAGCAGTGCTGCTGTATATATGCAGAAACTGCTGCTTTGCTGCTGTTTCACCCGACTTGATTTCCCACTGAAGAACAAGTTTGGACATCCTGCGTGCTCTTCACTGCTCACACTAACAGAAAATTATACTTTCTCAGGTCTATTGGAAAAGGTGTTGGGTGCCACCGAGTCGCTCTTTAAAGTTAGTCAGGGTTTTACCAATTTCTTCGGTGGGAGAAAGCTCGGGAGTTAGCTGTAGCTTGTTTTGGCTTTTTTGGAGGGGGTGGCAGCAGCTATTAAGGAGGAAGGGGGGAAAGCTTTAAATACTGTACCAGAACAGAGCCCCTCCAGTGCACGGAAAAGGCAGGTTGGGGAGCAGTCTGCAACGTGACTCCTGATTCTGATTGTTGGGTATTTCTTTTCAAAAGCCTATTAGAAACTTAGAAATTGAAGTTTCATTGAAAGTCAGTGAGGTGCCTGAAGAGCTTAATCAAATGGGGCTAAGGCACTCTGGAAAATGCTGTGGCTGTTATGTTAACAGCCTCAAAAATAAAACTGTCGCTGGCTAATGGGTATGGGGTCTTGTGCCTCAGCAAAGTGACCTGCCATTAATTCTGATCGATGCTGAAGTTCAGAGGGTGTGTTTAGGGGAGACCAGGGTTTTTCTTAGCTACTGACTGTACCTACTGATCTTCTTTGTCCTGAAGACTACATGTTCAAAGCTGATTTTAAAAATGGGGAAACCTAAATTTATCCTATGGAAAAGGGTGAAGCAGAGCCAGCCCTGTTCATACCAAGCTGTACGTATCTGACAGCAAATAAGTTGCAATGAGTGCGGTGTGTCAGTGTAAGCTAATTCACCACGTATACTGTGCCCCTGGGGAGCAGCCAACATGCAGCAGTGCCAGAAAAGGTTACACCCTCATGTTTTCAGGGATGGAGAGAGGGTTTCGAAGCCTCTTTTTGCTTTAAACCTGCCTTGGGCAGACGGGAGATGCTAAGTCCCAGTTCATTTGTATGTGCGTGCATCTGCGCTGGGTCTGATAGGGGAGCATATGGCAGAAGCGATTCGCCCTTGACTGTGCCTCTTTTTTGGCAGGCAGGAGCTTGTTTCTCGCAGAGCGCATGCAGTCGCAGCCACTCCTGCACATCACTTCTTGTGCCTCTTGCTTGCTGGCTTTCAGCTCTTTGCCTGAATGTATGTCCTTTGTGGTGTTTTGGTTAATTGGACATTGTTTTAATTACCGCTGAACTAAACAAACATGGAATTTCTATCTGTCGTTTTGCCACCCCAGTGACCACCGTCTCCAAGCAGGCAATACAGGACTCGAGCTGCTCAAATCTGGTGTAAATTGCAGTGGCTCTCATGGAGTTCCCCTCATTTACACCTTTTTGGGGGAAAACACCCCTCCGGGGAGGAGAAGGCTCCATTAAACAGTTCTTTTTTTGCACTGTCCCAAACACCTTGCTCTAATCTCACTGGTGTTAATGGGAAACTTCAGGGCAGCAGAGGTGCCAGTCCTCTTCCGTGGCCTGGGGACAGTCCATGGCCACGTCTTTCATTGCTGTGATCCTTCGTGTTGCCTCCTTTCTTACCTTCCTCCTCCAGTTTCTGCACTAATTGCCTTTTTCTCCCTTTGCTGTCTCTAATTCTCCACAGCAATGCTTCAGTCGTGTCAAAATTAAGCAATGGGAATGCAGGCATGCCCTCAGATCCGTCAGTCTATGGCCATTTCTGTCAATAACAGCCGTGCTACTGCAGCAGGCAGATTCTCTGGACTGCCAGTAGCCTTTATTTTGAGATACTAATTTGCCACTGACTTGAAGAGGAGAAAAAGCATTTTTTAAAAGTCTTAAAAGGCATAGAGCCTTTTAAAACAATCATTTCCCTTCTTTTCTATTTATATTGACCCTTCTCCTTTGCTTACAGCTTTGGAAAGAAAAATATCAATGAGGCAAAGCAGAGAGGAGCTTATAAAACGAGGAGTGCTGAAAGAAATTTTTGATAAAGGTAAGTGTTCTTTTCACAATATTAAATTGACATCCCATATAGTTTTATGGCTAGATATTACATTATTGTAACATTAAGAACTGAGACTACAGTCCTGAATTGCAGGACTGTGCAGAATAAGGTCTCCAAACATCTCTTTTGATTTCACTGTGGGCTGGCCCTCCCCGTTGGGATACATGTGATAGTTATCTAGCAAATAAAACTGAAAGCTAATCAGAAGTATAAAGCAGCAGAAATATAAATCATGGCACCATGCAAAACAGCGAGGCATCCAGACTGTGGGGAGATGGAGTGGGTCTGTGCCTGCATGTGTTATCATTGTCTGGTTGAGTCACTCTGGGATTTTCTGTTGTGGAAAAGGGAAACATTTAAAGGTTTTGGATCCTGGCAAGCACGGAACAGTGCACATTCCCTTGAAACAGCTCAGAAGACATAATAATAATAAATCCTTGTTCAGGATAATTAATTTGTTGAGTTGCTAATGTATTATTTATGCAAAATGCCATTGTTTTACAAACACCATTGTTTTACACTGGTAATGCAACGCATATTTGACATCTATTATGTATATGTCAGTCTTTAACCACAGCTTTTATTTGTTTTGCTGCTTCCCTTGTCAATAACTAAGGCAATGAATTCAGCAGATTATATCAAGACATGCCAAAGGTGCCTCTTGATTTCAATAGAACTTATTCATTTAAAGCCTCATTAATTCAAAGTCTAAAATTCTTTAACAATTCCAGTACAAAACCTGTTAGAAGTCAATATAAGTTCTGAACTTTCACAGATACTGAAAGAAGGTAGATTTAGATTAGATATTAGAAAGAAATTGTTTACTGTGAGGGTGGTGAGGCACTGGAAGAGGTTGCCCAGAGAAGTTGTGGATGCCCCATCCCTGGAGGTGTTCAAGGCCAGGTTGGATGGGGCTTTGAGCAACCTGGTCTAGTGGAAGGTGTCCCTGGCCATAGCAGGGGGGTTGGAACTAGATGATCTTTAAGGTCCCTTCCAACCCAAACCATTCTATGCTTCTGTGATTCTAGGATATTTGAAGTAGGGTTTACCTCATAAAGTCTGGAGCATTTAAATCTGCTACCTATTTTTTTAGTCTAGCGTATTGGGAATTTAAAAATTTACTAACCCGAACTGTTTATTTTTTTAAGTGAAAAAAATAAAAACCATTGCAAAACTAAAGAAATATGCTGCTTGTCATTAAATTCTACGGTTGTTACCTGTTGCATATTTTACATGCTGCTAGTCCTTTAGATCTAACACTGCCTGAGCTCTCACTATGGCCTGCTGCCTTGGAAGTCATCCTAGATGCAACTTCAGGGTAGAACCAACACCTGGCAAAAGGTTTGCTCTTCTCACTGCCTTGGGTTGTCCATGTTTTGGAGCGTGACCCAGATCAGATACAAGGCCCTGAGGCAGGCATCCCTGCAGCCAGCGAGGCACAGTCCAGGCTGTCACACCCAAGGGTGTCACAGCCCAGGGGACACGAGGGCATAGCTCCCTGTTCAGTGCCCTGGCCAGCTCAGAAGTCAGCCTTCAGCCAAGCTCTCATCCGGGGTATGCCTTCCTTCATCCCTGCCTCACATCCCACACATAGCTTTCTGACCCACCCTTACACACACCTAAAGGTATCCCCAGGAAAAATCTTTTTTGTGCAGCCTGACCCTGCCCCTCCATGTTGAAACTTGGGGAGATTCCCCCTGCTTCACTACCAAAATGCGACAGCTTTCTCCATTCATCAAATAATGCTGTAGTTTGTAATCTTCTATGTCATCTTGTGAAACAGATGCTAAGCTGTCTGGAGGTCCTCATCTGAAAAAAGAAATTAGTTCCTCTTTATAGTAATTTTTTACCTTTTCATATCAGTAAAAGCTGGTATGAAATACTTGCTGGTTCTTCATATTTCCAGGGCAAAAAGCAGAGACATTGGACTTTTTCACTGTTAGGTGCCCACTAAAAGGGAAACAATGCGAAACAACTGGACTTCTTATTCAGTATCCCACATTATTTCCTGCTGGTTGCAAACACAGGAAGCTAAGAATTGGTACCCATCCTTGAAAGAAGGAGCTAGGGCAGAGGAGAAAGTGGTAACACACAAGTATTGTAGCCGTGATCAAGTAGCTTTGATGATATAAAGATATGAGTAAGGCAAGATTTGTAGAGCAAAAGCAATATTTCCTTCAGTGGTGTAATAATCCAAGAGTAATTCTAATAAAGGGTATTGTATCTCACTGCAAACCTTAAGTGGAAGTAACATTTTCCTTGTAATTCCCATTAGGGAATCTCTAGTCCTTCAAGAAAACACAGCAGAATTTAGCACTTCATGGCAAAAGGCTTTATTTGATGATGGTAGTAGCACCTTCCATGCCAAGAGGCATCTTGCGCAGACAACAGGTGTACCCATAATGTTAAATCTCTTTGTCTCCCTTTCCTAAGAGGAGGACAAAGCAGACAGAATCAGTCTGTGAATGAGTAATTTTTCCACCTTCTTTCTTAAAAAAATCTGTACAGATCAAAGGAAACTTAATATGGATAGACTGACCCAAGAACAAAAATTCTGGAGCTTGCAGTGTGCTTAGTATTGGTTTTGTTTTATATTCTATGTTGAAGAAAAACAGAATTAGCGAGTTTGTTCACCTGCTGTATAAAATGACACTCTGACCTGTTTGCTTCAGGATTTACTGGCTTTTCAGAGGACTTTGTGTCATCAGCAGGTGAAAGTTAGCGGAGCGCAGTAAGTCACAGTGTTCACACATGGGAGAGTCACTGCAGTCCAGCTGCTATATTTGGGAAACAAGAAATGCTTTTATCACTTCAGTGACCCCCATGCTTAAACTAGTCAAGTGAAACCACTCCATACTGAACTGCAGAGAGCTCTTTTCTTGCCAAGGGCCGCAGTCGACCAAATCAGTTTCTGTCATCTTCCATTTACAGGGTTCTATGACTTGAGTCTTCTGAAAATTTAGGCAAAGGTTGTAATTTTTTCAAATACTGTATACTTTTGGAAAAACAGTAAGTTGAAGAAGTATCTGATGAGACACCTGCTGTTCTAATAGTTTGTGTGCAGGCAGTGCCGAGAGGTTAAAAATACAGCTTCCACCTGCAACTCAGAACATGCCACAGCATTTAGAAGAACTCACATTTTTGCTATACTATTGCTCCCACACATAGATAAACAGCTTTGGTTTTTCACATGAAAGTGTAACCATCCCAAAAGCATCTGTCTTTAGAATTGCCTACTGTTCCGTGATGCAGATCAAATAATTAAATCTACTTGTAGTATTTTGATACCTCTTCTTTTATCTGAACATGGATTAGATTGCCTGTAGTGTTGTAGTTTAACACCAGTCAACAACCAAGCACCACGCTGACGCTCGCTCCCTCCCCCACATGGCAGGACGGGGGAGAGAATCGGAAGGGTAACAACGAGAAAACTCACAGGTTGAGAGAAAGACAGTTTAATAGGTAAAGCAAAAGCTGTGCACGCAAGCAAAGCAAAACAAGGAATTCATGCAGTGCTCCCCATCGGCAGGCAGGTGTTCAGCCATCTCCAGGAAAGCAGGGCTCCATCACGCATAACTGTTACTTGGGAAGACAAACGCCGTAAGTCCAAATGTCCCCCCCTTTCTTCTTTTTCCCCCAGCTTTATATACTGAGCATGACATCATATGGCATGGAACATCCCTTTGGTCAGTTGGGGTCAGCTGGCCATCTGTTTCTCCTCCGAACTGTTTGTGCACCCCCAGCCTACTCGCTGGCTGTGTGAGGTGCAGAATAGGCTTTGACTGCTCGGCAGCAACCAAAAACATTAGTGTTTTACCAACACTATTCTCATCCCAAATCCAAAACACAGCACTACACCAGCTGCCAGTAAGGCAGTCAACTCCGTCCCAGCCAAAGCCATGCCACTGGAGGGAGAAATTTCTGAATATGAGTGTGTACTGATTGCTTGCTACAGAGACAGTAGTGCAATGGTTCTGCCAGGAAGCATGGGCGATCTTCATCTTTTACACTTTTGTATTTTTGTACTCTCTATCTAATCAAAATGATGGATTTAGACCCAAATTTCAGATTACCTAAATCCTGATAGGATTCAGAAATGTGGCACTTATGTGCTAAGGCAAGTTTTGTGGCAGTATGTGCGCACAGTTTTGAAGAAGTGGCTTTGGTAATGCAGCAAGGAGGAAGGCATGGCAGCCACCGGAGAGCCAGTTGTGCTGCAGTTTCAATATGTTGAAAGGATTTGAGTTCCTTCAGAAGCAGGGAGGACATCCATATGTCAGCCTGTCTCAAACTCCACAGGATCCCACAAAATTGGGGGTCTGCTTAGAGACTGCAATCGAGGAGGGTCCTAGCCACTGTGCTAAGGTAGCCACCAAGGCAAGGAAACAGCCCTGGGGACAGGTCGTGATCACATGGAAGAACACTCAGTTTTCCATCCCCTAGCCCATGGGGGCTATTGCAGAGAAGGACATGATTTTTTCTCTGCCCTTCCTAGCTTTTGCCATCGAGAATGCTTGCCTGGACAGTCTTACTTGAGAGAAGGCAAGTACTGAAGGAGACAACCCAAAGTGGAAAATAAGTCAGGATTTTGAATGCTCCTCATCATTTTGACTTCCTTAGCCATTTTTCTGTGAAAGGAGCACTTGAGTGTGGCACTTTTCAGACATGCAAGAAGTTCCCTTGTCCAAGGTGTTCAGAGTGAAGAGACACAGTGAGAGGGTAGGCAGAGCTCCAGCGTAAAGAAACAACAGAAGGACTGGTCTGTACCAGTCAGCATTATGCACTGTGGGCTGCTTCGCACCAGGCTATTTTTGAGAAGTACCTGAAAGTGGAAATGGCAGGTGAGTTCAGGAGTACAGACCATGCTTAGGGGCCACATGTTTTGAACATACCATCTTTGCATTTCTGGGCCTTCACCCCATGGTGTTATTTTCAGATGCTAAGGTGAATCAAAGTGTGTGGGTAGAGTCCTCTGCATCAGAGAGTTTCCTCTGAGGTCCTGTTTCTTCAGTGACTTTGGGTGTGCGGGGCCTCCTGCGTAACAGAAGAGGAGCCTTCATGTGCTCCTGTTGCTGCAGAGGTCAAGCTACTGTCTCTGGTCCCATCCAGCTCCAGCTGATTCACACTCAGCCAGCATTATCAAAGCTCAGGCATTTACGGAAAGTCGTTCTCCACTGAGTAGCAGCAGGCTATGGGAAAACACAGCAAAGGATTTAGCAAGTGTGAGAACAAAAGATTACATATGTTATCACTGTGCAAGATTAACTTCAAACTCATAGCCAGTTACTGAAGACTAATCGATTCATCCATGTATATGTAATAATTGCCTTACCAGGATTCTTTTCATTTGTATGTCAGCTAACCAGAATAGCATTTAGTACTTCAAAAATAATAAGTAATTTGCCTTTTATATCTGGTTGTCAAGCATGTCTCTGATCCAGGATTAGCTCACACTAAGATAGTCTTCATTCTACAAATTATTTTATCTGCATCTTTGATCTGTTTGCTGTACTTGAGCAGCTCCCCATGTAGTTCTCCTTTAAGTGAGATCAGATTTAGGGTGTATATTCCAGTCATGATTCTGTGTCATGTCAGATTATTTCAGTCAAATCCAAGGACAAGTTTTAAGAGTTTTTGGAGATATTCAGAGGTAAGATTAAAAGAGGTTATGTTGTCAGTACAGAGGGCTGTCATACTTGTTATTATGACAAAAAATAAAAGCCAAAATTTTATCTCACGTTTTACTTTTTTGCAATCGTAAACTTTCAACACGTCATTTGAATGCTATCTTCTTAAATCATGCTGAATATACCTTGAGAAGTGCAAAGTGCACTTAAGACGGTAAGATTTCAAGGTGCTCGGCATGTTCCTATAGGCATCCCACTTCATTAAAAATGTGTAGACATCCCTCCAAAAAATAAATGCCACTGGTTTTATCGTGTACTTTTTGTCTGCTCACAGTTACAGTCTAATTTAGTCCTGCACTGAATTAATGAGTATTGCTGGACACAATCACTGCCTTTCATTCTTGTGCTCTGCATAAGAAACAGTTACATGAAACCAGGTAACTGAGACAACAGCAGCCCCTGTCCCAAACATGTATAAAGGTCTGTGTTTGTAAAAGGGAGACAGAGCAAGCACAGAATACAGAGCATTTCCACTCAAACAGCTAAGTCAAAAAACATTCATACTGGCTGAACTGTTGTTTGATTTTTGCTGCCTAGGGAAATAAATGGGTTTGTGTTGAATGACGGCAGCAGTTAGGAGACTGAGCTGCAAACAATTGGCCAAAACCTTTGGTTTTCATTAATGTTGCCACCTTTTAGCCAGCTCAGTTGATTGCTCTGAAAGCCATGAGTCAGGTTTCGGTCTAGTATGACGTGGCTGTGTACCATAATAGCTCTCTAGGTCTTCAAAAAGCCTCCAACAAAAACAAGAAAGTCAAGATCTTGGTATTTCTAATAATTCCAAAATAAGCAGGAGACCATCCTCAGTCACTGTAGAGAAGCTTTAAAAGGCAGAAACATAATTCTAAATACTTATCAGCTAACGTACTTTCAGACTTGTTAATTGCCGTGTCCTGATGCTTAAGTGAGACTTAATTTTTTTTCTTTCTTCAGCATTGTTTTCCAAAGTGTTTTGCACATCTTAGCCCTGTGAGGGGAAAGTGTGCACTCACTTGAATGAGGTACATGTCTGCTCGGTACATTGAGCAGTAATATGGCTAATCAGAGGTGCCCAAAAATCAAGAACCAGATCCTGAAATCCTGAGTTTCACTTAAAAGAATAATTTAAATACATAGTAAAATTAAGCTTCATTTATTTTCCTGCTGGTTTTTAGCGTTACAGGTCACATTCTGCTTATACTTTCAAGCTTCCACTTATAACCATAGGGGCTGAACACTTTCCTTTATAAAATTGTAATTGAGATATCCATGTAGTCATTGCCTCCAGGTACCAGAGTGCTGTGCATAACAAGTTCTGAGATAAAAATCATGCGGGTTGACACCATAGAGAATGATCTGATCCCTCGCTTCTGTTCTTTATTATTTCTAATGTGAAGTGGCATTTGATAGGAAAGAAACTACCAGCTGCTGTTACAGAAATTTTGCTCAGAGGAGATATTATTAATAACTTTAAAAATAGGCTTTCTAAATGAAATCTGCTATATCCCAGTATCAAGACCTTGCACCAAAAAAAAAAAAATATCTCCCTTACTTAAAATCTTGATGCTGGGAGCTGTAATGTTTTATTTGTGTGTAAAATAGGGACATACTTCTGTGATTTTGCTTGTGTCCCTTATAGCATAAAAATTGGTGTAAGGGAAGAGAATAATTCTTGTTATTATTATTAAAATATTATAAATTATATACTGTGTATATTAGTATTCTTTAAGAAAGCTCCATAGCTTCAGTTCCAGCCCATTCTCATTCCTAACTTCCCAGCTTCAACAGAGACAGAGCGAAAACAGATTTCACGGCCCTGGACGGGGTAGCATGGCCCCATGGGTGGAGGATGGTCGGGAACCATCCAGCTTAGACCATGGATCATAATGACCATCCATAGGGTAAGCAAAGGATCAACACAGATATTTGACATATCTTTCCCAAATCTTAATAACCCCTTAAGGCAAGTGGAATGCTATCAGACTTTTGTGAAACTGTTCTGCACAGAACAGAACAGTCAGACATCTCCAAAAATTGCTCTGCACGAGTTGTATTTTTGAGACACAAACCATATTGTTTTGATCCTTATCCCTGTGTCTTCTGTATACATAAAAGATCTCAGTTCGGGTTGGTCATTTGCAAGCAAGCTAATGGAGGTAGGAGATTTCATTTTAAATTATTTCTGCATGTTATTTATGTGTCTTCTGTTGTCATTCTGCTTTCCTCCAACTACGAACAGATGGGGAACTTTCCATACCAAATGAAGAAGGAGCTTTGGAGAATGGGCAGCCTCTGGGCTCCGGGCAAGTGCTGAGCTCCAGCCAGGTATCTCTGCCAGCCCTAGCAGAACTGGAGTCAGGTCCAGCATCTGGGGAACCCTGCTCATACGAGGTGCTCCCAACCACAGAGATCATGGATGGGACAGGTAACATCTTGTTTACATTATGATGTAGATACTCTAAGCTGTTTGAAACAAGTTTTTGACTTCTAACATTTGGTGTCTAGCCCTGAGAAATCCATGTCGAAGACAAAGGTCTTCTGGTGGAGAAGGAGGTGACAGCACACAGATTGTCACTGGATGCTCCATGAAAAATTTTGACTGCCTTGGTGTAGAAGAAGAACTTCTACACAAGTAACCTCTTTGTGAGTAAGGCAAAGTCCCTGCACTTTGTGAACATTTAAGGGTAGATTTCTAACTCTCTGGCTACATCTCAGCTGTGCCAATGAGCTCTAGAGCAGAGAGCTGGTAACATTTTTGAGCCTAGGGTACAACATCATGCCATTTAGCTGCCGCGTGGTGTTGGGTGACGTTCACACCATGCATCTGTCAGTAGCTGACACAGCCAACTGCCCTGCCCTAGATGAGGCTCTCTGCACTTCTTCCCCAGCCCATGCAGAGACACAGCAGCGCTACACATCTAGGTTAGCTCCTCTTTCTGCATCACTTAATGCTGGGTCGTAGACGAAGGTTGAGTGAGGAAAAGCGACTGGGAGAAGTGTTCATCAATGATCCTGCACAACTATGCGGCCTCTTTGAAATGGAGTAGGCCCCCTGAGGTGCTTTTACATTTATAGGATAAGTTTAGAGACCACACGCTAACATATGTGGTCCTGAGCAAGCTGTGGTGACAGACTGTCTGAGATGTGACATTTTAAGGCTCTTGATTTGTGTTCAAGATGTGGGAATATGTCTCAGCCTGGCATAAGGGAGCTGGTTTCTGTCAGAGGTAATGGGAAATTCGGCTGTTGTGTAGATGTGTGTTACTCCTTCTCTTTCTCTTTTACTGTCTTTCTTTCTCTCCTTCTTTCTATGTTATATGATGTTTGAGTGAAATCTATTGGTCATTCTTAATCTGCATTGCTGCGCTGCTTTTCTTGTCTTACTGCGGCTGTATCCGCTGCTGCTTTGCTCGTAACGTTGTTGCGTCTGTGATGTGGTTGTGTCCTCCAGTGTCCGAAGAGAGCCCCACATCCAATGAATCCGGCGTCCTCCTCTCCCAAGATCCTACAGCTAAGCCAGTCCTGCTACTTCCCCCCAAAAAATCTGCCGCTTTCCCTGGAGACCATGAGGACACCCCAGTGAAACAGTTGTCCCTCCTCAAACAGCCCCCTGCCCTGCCTCCTAAACCTATTGCCAGGATTGCCAGCCACTTAACTGGTAAGTAGGTGTTCCTGGACCCTCAGCACCACCGTTCCCCTTATAGGACAGACTTGCCCTTACAGCAAGGTTCTCAGTGTCCTTCCTCCTTCCGTAACAGTGTTTGCACATGGTGTTGTGTGTACTGGTAATGTATCCGTGTTGTACCTACGGCAGGGATCACGAAGCATTTTCAGGCTGTAACTTCATCAAGGTTGCTTCAGGGCACTTCCTCTCTCGGCTGTAATTACCTAAGACCTCTGCTGCGTTTCCTAGCCCTCCTCACTCCTATTCATCAAGATTTACCATCACCACAAAAATTGCAGGATATGCTTTGATGGGGAAGGAAATATCAGGAAAATACTAGGATATCTTTAAGTGCCTTTAATGAGAAAAGGGGTGAGGCTTGAGGGAAAAGGGAGACTTTTGCTTTCTCCTTTTGCCCTTTGTTGTTTCTCCCCTCTACTGCCATCTGGGCAGGTCCCCCTACACACACCCTGTATCTTTCCATGTGTTTGTCTTTTCCTTGGCCCCCTGATCCTTACACAGGCCATTCTGTCCCATGGCTGCTTGCCATTTTGCTTCCCTGCTCCCCCTCCCTGCCTAACTGCTCCCCCTTTCTACCCCTGCTCTGACTAGTCCCCTCCCACTGATGAGTCCTGCTGATGACGGGCAGCTCCAGTTCCCAATGACCAGGGTTTTGGTGTCCCGCAGTTTATGCTGTAGTTTATCTCTCACTGCATGGCAGCTAGTAACGGTAGACAATATAGGCTCCTTTTTTGTGTTCCAGATGTTTTCACAACTGTCCAGGCTCTTTGGGATTCAAAGCTCTAGGTACACGTGGAAGGAGGATTGGTGGGTCTGCTGTCTCCAGTCTCTCATTTAGACCACCAGAGCAAAGGGTGACTACATTTACACAGACAAAAAAGGGTTCCCTAAATGCTTGCTGGCACCTTTTGAACAGTCTGCTTATAACTGCAGCTGCTGCCCTGGAGGCAGCACCTCAAAATCCTGAGTTCAAGACGAGGTGTGGTGCATCTTTCTACTTGGGCAGCTACTGGTCTTCTCACTGGGTTGATCTTCTCGTGTTAATGCTGCTCTGATCTTTTCAAGGCTGATGTGAGAAATGCTCGGCCCGCATTAATACAGTCTAGATGGGTGGTTTTTCCTGACAGTTAATACCCATTTTATTCAGGTTAAGATATATATCAGGAAAGAGCTCATTAGGAAAGAGCATGTTCTGGTTTTCTCTCGTATCTCTACGTAGTCCCTTCATGTTTCTGTTTGGATGACCACACATTTTTGTTCTGTATAGTTTTGTTCATTTTATGTGAATTCTCTTTGCTTTATTGCCTGCCAAAATCTACACATAATGGTTAATATTTTGCCTTACACTACAAACTGAATGGGCAGTTCTGCAGCCTGCAAAGCCAGGCAGCAGTATTAATGGCTTCAGGTGAGGACAAAACCAGTTTCCTATGATCTACCATAACACTCTGTCCCAATTACAAGAAGCTGCTCAGAAATGAGGCCAACATGGAAGAAATAAAAAAATAGGAATAGCATAGGAAAAAACTGAGGTACTAAATGGCCTGCATTCATAAGCCTTTCTTTGTAAGAGACAGCAGAAGAATCAAAGGACGAGGGCTTCTGGTGTGATTTTTTTTGCAGCTGGAAATTTTGTGTGAAGTAGAATCAGGCTCAAGCTATCAGCATAAGTCAATTGCTTGATGGTGACAACTTTCCAATGAAAGTGAAACAGAACTGTGACTTCTCTTACTTTGTGGTGGCCTTTAGTGGTCTCTCATTCAGTCCTAAATAAACTCTTGTATGTGCACATAGACAGACTTTTGTACATGCATCTGCAGAACCCTCAGGGAAAAGGAACAGAGATTCAGATTTAGTCACAGGGCCCTAATTTAATTGACAGTTATTCCTGGTGGAACTGAAAGCCTCATTTATACATACCTTATAAATAAAAGTATTAAATTTATTCTTAAGGGTCTATTTACTTTGGTGGTCTAAAGGATATACGTGTTGTTCAGTGCCTTGTGTTCTCCACTGGTAATTATTTTAGCACTGTATAGTCTTTGGAAATGAGCAATCAATCCTAATGAAGTACCCTCATCAGTGAGAAGCAGAATTAATGCTATTCTTTTACTAATTACTCCAGAGACATCTTCAGCTTGTGTGTGAGAAAACAAGTAAAATCTGAATTCTGGTGTTTGAGGTGAAGACTTTTCTGCTCTTGTTGCATACCCATTTTTCTACTGAAGATTTTGTGAGAAGGCTGAAGGACAAATTAAAACTTACTGGGCTTGGCTAATGGAGAGTGACAGTGGTTTAACGGTCTGGTAGCTCTGTTCAAGACTGCAAGGGGAGATGTGATCTTGTGAAGGGTTCAGGTACACATCTGAAAATGCAGAGCGCTTCTTAACTTCTGTCTCAAGATCTATTTATATACGTATGTATGCATATATATATTTATTTAATAGAAATGTGTTTTGTACAAACACATATTATAAAATCACTACAGGTATGGTCAGCCACACCAAAAGAAAAAAAAAAAAGGAGAAATATTTTAAATACAAAACTTGAGGAAAGAAAAGCTTCCTTTGAGTCTGACCACCTTCTTGCTGTGAACTTATCCCAGAGTTCTTCAGTAAAGGCATGAAGACTTACAGGGTTTGGCAAAGGACTTAGATTTTAGAAACAGAAGAGAAACATTCCTCACCTCTGAAAGCATTTGTGAACCACCTCAAACATCTGTCTGCCTATGCCAATACAAAGATTGGCCTTCCCTTCAATAAGAAACGCACATAAAAGAGCAGGCCTAAAATAAACATGTAAAAGCACATTTAGTTTTGGGGTGAATGAAAAGAAAAAATCTGTTTTAAAGGTGACAGGAAGAGAGAATTACCTCTAGCAAATATAAATCACACAACCTTGGCACGCTTGTTCTCGAGGCTGAGGTACTGTGGGGACGGGACAGTGCAGGAACGGTGACAGAGCCAAGAGCAGATTGCAGAGCAGCCACTGGGAGTGGTGCCACTGCCACTGCAGAAGGTGCTCCGTGCTTTGCCTCACGCCATCTCCCACGC
The DNA here is from genome assembly GCA_008921705.1 of Burhinus oedicnemus. Taxonomy (NCBI): domain Eukaryota; kingdom Metazoa; phylum Chordata; class Aves; order Charadriiformes; family Burhinidae; genus Burhinus; species Burhinus oedicnemus. The sequence goes on from VFFE01005709.1 coordinate 340,611, forward strand.
TCTTGATGATGATAACTCCACAGGGAATGTCCCTGGCACAGCACTGGCTGTGGAAGTGCCCGTGCAGCCCTAGAAGGCAAGCAGCCCTAGGAGAAAAACATGATCCTTAACTGTTTTGATACTGTTGTTTCACTGCTCTGCATTTGCTGTTGGCCAGTCACCTCCTGGTGAGCCTTCTACTGGTTTTCGGATATGTTTATTATTATACAACATTCATGGACAGAATTTCTTTCATGATTTTAATTCTCCAGTATCCACATGCAGAACCCAGGCATTCAGGACAACATTTGCAGCCCGCTTTGTTGAAAATGTAGGAGGAGCTGAACTAGTCATCTGGGACCGAATTTAATTGGACTGCTGGGGTAAAGTCCCCAGATTATCATAAAATCTTTAATGACCAAAAGTGACAAGAAGACTGGTCATATCTGATTTGATAGACAACATACCCCAGTGGTGTAAAGCTCCTTTTGATCTTGATTCATTAAGCTGTTACTTCTTACCAACACAGATAATGTTTTCTGAAATTAATTAGGTATTTTCCATTCAAACAACTGAATCACCAGTAACCCATAAAGTCCCCTAAAACATCAGAGAACAAAATATATGCCACTAAGCTGAGATCTCAGCAACACCTGAGTGTATTTGAGCCCAAATTTAGCCTAATATTACAGTAAGGTGTAGCCTTGGTCGTATCTGGCTGCTCAGCTGTTATATGTAAGCTTTGAAAAACCTTTTGCATTCTCTTGCTTTCTTCATTCAAGATTTTGAGGAGACACATAGCACATTTTTAGTTCTGAGATTGTGCTTTCTAGTTATGTCTCTGTAGAGTAAGAACTAATTCATAATTGGAGGCAAACTTTTAACAGGGTAGGAAACGTTACAAGTCCCCAAAAGTTATTTCTGATAATGCAGACAGGCCAAGGATGAGGTTTGAGAACATGGATGCCTGGTGTCCTGCTGCATTGCCACAACACAGCTGGTTGTTAGTTACAGCATTATAAAAGTATTTACAACTAAAATTTACCCAATAAATATTCTCTGCAGTATTTTATAACGCAACAGTCGTGTGTCTCAGAAGGCTCCTCTGTAGATGATCCCGGGACATTATCCACAAGCTTCCTCCTCTGTGACGTTACTTCCTGCTGCCTGCTCTGGCAGGCTACATTCATGAACACAAGTTACATTCATCTGAGGGCAATGGACAATTCTCTTTTCACTGTGTGCTTGAGGGAGAAGCAGCAGAGCAAAAGCAGCTCTCCTTCACCAGCACTCCAAGGCTCTCACGGGAAACTGGACCCTGATGCAGTTGCTCTTCTCACACTTCCTCTGCCTGCCGCTACCTGGAGGGGAGTACCTAGCACATAGAGGCAGCAGGATATCTTCTCCTCTTTGAAACCCTCTTCAAGGCTCTGCACAGGAATTCATGCAGAGCTGTACTTTTCAGCCTTTAGGCTAAGCATGCTTTGCTTGTGTTCTCCAAATTCAGTTTGAACCTTGGATGCGTACATGGTGCAGAACAACAGCAAAGAGTATCAGTCTCAAATCTTCCCTGAAGATATGGGTGCATATCTTGCTGTAGCCAGCAGGAAATGCATGGCAGATCTTTCAGAACAGTTTTTAACTTGTCTTTATGAATCTGCTCAAAAAACTCATTGCAAGAAGAAGAGAGACTCCCGCTGTTCAGACACAAGTGATTCCCGGAGAGAAGACCTGAAAAAGTAAAAGCTACTTGTCTAAATGCTACCAGCAAGTATCAGTCACATCACCTCATTACCACTATGGAGCTCCCTCAGCAGGCCACGCTGGTTCTTGCACTTTTCTTGTTTTGCACATTACTTTACAGAATTAATTACTTGGATGGAATTTAGAGAGTAACTCATTAACTTTGTGACAAGTTGTATTACTTATAGTTTTATATAATACAGCAAAAATCATAGCATAAAGTCATTCAGCTGGGAAGGAACCTCAGCAAGTCTCTAGTCCAACTTCCTGCTCAAAGCAGGGTCAGCTATGGGATCAGACCAGGTTGCTCAGGGCTTTGTCCAGCTGGGTCTTGAAAACCTCAAAGGATGCCAACGGCACAACGTGTCTGGGCAAACCTTTTCCACTGTTTGGCTCTTCTCATGGGGGAAAATGTTCTCCTTATAGTCCAGTCCAGAACCTCTCTTGCCTTCTCCTCCCATCACACACAACTGGCTCCTCCTTATTGATAACCTCCTCATAGGTACTGGAGGGCTGCTGTTAGGTTTCCCTCCACAAGCTATCTTTTCTCCAAGCTGAACAAGCCCCAGTCCCTCAGCTTCTTCTCACAGGTCAGGTGCTCCAGCCCTCAACCATCGTGGTGGCCCTCTCTTCGTTCTACTATCTTGATGTCTTTCCTGGGGGGTCCAAAGCTTGACACAGTAATGTAGATACAGTCCAAGGAGTGCTGAATAGAAGGGGAATAATCCCTTGATCTCCTGGCGGTGCTTCTACTCATACAACCCAGGAGGCTGTTGGCCTTCCTTGCTGTTGGGGTACAATGCTGGCTCCTGTTTGGCATCACAAGGAGTCAAGAAAGAGCTTTTCTCCCGCTGGCAGGATAGCAAACACAGCCAGCTCTGCCACAAGCGCAGGATTCCCAGGCATGCCCTCTTACTCCACGCAGTAATTGTGCTGGGGGAGGATTTGAGGATCTTAATGAGCTTTTATAGCAGCCCTGCTGGAGCGATATTTGCTACCATGCATCTGGAACTTCCTGGCACTCTATCTGCAACAGGTATATCTGCAACATGTGCTGATCAACTCTCCAGCCATGTTCAGTGGCTGGAAAGCATCAGATTTGGTGTAGTTAGTGTAGAGCTTCAGTGTACTCCAAACACGTCAGAAGAACCATACATGGACAGACCTTCTGTGCAGCCAGTAAAAGTATGTTTATCTGTCTCCTGAAAAACCCAAGAGGAAATGCAGCAACTATGGGTATTGGCAAAATGATCTATATGGAAGGGGTAAGAGCTGGCCTCTTTGTCATAGGTCTGATGTGCAGCAAATATTGTGGCATCCGTAACTATCTTTTAGGTAATTTATTGTCATCAGCAGTGGGAAGGTTTCTATGTCTAACATCTCTTTCATCAATGCTGGCAGTTACTACTTAACCATGCACAGTGCTGAGTGGTCACAACCCTGCTGGGAACCAGCATCTTGCAAAATCGCTCGTTATTCTCTTGAGCATGAAGAACCTTAGCCAAAAGAGATTAATCAGACTTGCACACCTGGCTTCACACAGTTTGCTTCTCTTCTGTCACATGAGTGCTTTGTGCGATGATTTAAGACTCTGCTAATGTTCCACTGAGAACACACTTATCACAGATTCCATGTTCATCTTTCCACTGTCCAGCTTCTTATTCATCTACAGATGTCTATCTCTGATGGATATTCCATGCTGGAGACAATAACTGTTTCTACCCTTGGTTCATACATCACATACATTGTGAAATTAAAACAGAGGAAAGAACTATAAAATGCAGTCATCTCACTCTTACATGCAGGGACAAGTTGTTCTCTTGTTTACTCCAGATGATGGTAGCGCAGTTTCCAACAGCGTGCCTGGAGCCCATGGATTTGAGCAAGGCCACATTTGTTCAGCACACTCACTGATCTGACCATGCAGGAAAATTTGCAGTACAAGGTCTCCATTACTGATGTCGGTGAAGACATAATGATACATTTCCAAGCAAATGAATCGAACTCTCCTCCCATTGCAGTCGTTCTCCTTTTAGCCATTTTTTTTAACAGACAAGTAGAAGTCTCCTGAAGGTGAAGGACAGACAAGTAGATTTAATGCCTCTGGTTAATTTTCAAGGCTCTATTTAGGTTTTAGGGTCATATTCAGGCAGGCTCAAAAACTTGGGTGAAACACAGCTGGTCTGAACAAAGCCTTACATTAAAAATAATGGACAAGATTTTTTGGCAAATGTCTAGTGGAGTCACCCAGCACTGATACCTCTGAAAAAATGTTGATGTGAAGTATTTCTTTACATTTAAATGGAGTCTAAAGGTCCATACTTTTGTTGTGAAGAGTGGAAACCAGAGTATTCACATCTGGTTCATGTTGTTATGGTTACTTGGGATAATTAAGCTAGACTTGTTCTCCCGTGCAACTCCAAAGCTGCAGTGCCTCTGTCACAACTCTACTGCATGAATGCTTGCATGAGAAGGAAAATAAATTTTTGCTATATTTTAGAAGAAAGATGGAAGAATTCCTGTTTGCTTTATACCTGAACCATTTGGCGTGTTATACTCACGCCCCATATGCAATACTGCTCAAATCTTCAGGGTCAAACCCAGTTGATACTCCCAGTTGTTCTTTTGTCAGAAGGAAGAGATGCCTGCAGTTGGGATCTCTTTGAATTCACCATTAAGGAGGACTCCTCTGCATCATACACAGAGTGGTGGGGCATCCAGGCACAGGCACTGTCAGATGAAGGCGTTAATTGAGATACAGCAGAAAAGGGTCTAAAACCAACAGTCAGACCTGCACTTTTCAAAATGGAAGTGCAGATCTCAGTGCAGTCTTTGTAATTCAGGACCAGCTCTAGAGGTGGAATTGCCTGGAGCACAAATGTATGAAAGCACTTTGTTACTACAAATCCCATAGGAGCCTTATTCTCAGGCCTGTATACAATTTACTCTTTACTCTTTCTGTTATTTACCTTTTATGGAAGATGGTGTGTTCTTTTGTGCAGGATACAAAGAGGAAATATACGCAGGTAATGTGTATGTAAGAAAAAACCAGTAACTTGGAGACCTTCCTCTGCTCGAACAGAAAATCCTGAAAGTATTTTTTTTTCTACTGTAGAGAAGGCAATCTACTTTAGAGGAGAGGGCAGTGCCCTGTGGTTTGGCAATCCTATGAGTTAGATTTCAGCCTTTGGGGAGCCATCAGAAGAATTTTTGCCTTCAAGAAACATATCAAACGGATATGATATTGCATTGAAAGCCAAAAGACTTGAGTTCTACTCTCTGTAACTCTCACACTCTGCAATGTGGAAAGACCACTTTCTCTCCATGCCTCTATTTCATCTTTGTGCAGCCTTTGCCTCTGCTGTGTCTTTAGCCTATAAGCCCTTTGAAGAAAGGGAAGACTTGCTGTCAGTGTGTTGTTCCTAGCGTAGTAAAAATGCAGGTGTCAAGTGGACACTGTGGATGCAATGGAGCTACGACTAGCACTAAAAAAAGTCTGATGTCATATGTGAGCTTGGCTCCATGCATGGTCTTTTTCCACATTACTGTCCTGAATCGTTTTCAAGAAGTGTTAGTGCTTGGAAGTCCTAGTATCAACCTTGTGCACCCTGGCTGGTGGATATGGATACTAGTACAGGCAATACCCAGAATAGGCCAGGAGGGAGGAAGGAATAAAGGGGGTGAGGAGAAGGATAGTTGATGCTAAAAAGAACCATCTGAAAAAGGACTTTAGAAATCTGATATTGCTCAGGAGAGTGACGACTTTTGAAACCTGGAGGGCAACATCTTTCTCCCAAGCTTTCTCAGGTCAAAAGATTATAGCCCTTCAGTTCCTTTACCACAGCAAAAAGAGTGAACTGAAGCAACAAGAGGCCAAAGAGCGTGCAAGCCTTGCCCGCAGAGCTGCATTGCAGTGTCAAATGTCTGTGGTGTTCCAGGCTGGAAAGGGCCTGGCCTTCCTCCTAAACACAAACTCACAATTGCAGCTCACACCATATATATTTGCTCTCGTTTTAGCTCTTAGCATACACAGTGGCCATTTCCCACACTCATCTCAGGAACTACAAGCCCTCCCATTAACTTCTTTTCCCTTCTGAAAACATTTCACAGTGCAACTCCAGAAATCTCCATCCTGCAGTTGAGTCCTGGCAGAGAGATTTGCCTGTGGACCTTTCATTGATTTCCCATAGAAGTCAGGGGAGTCTTTGCCTGGCTGGTCAACTGTGTGATTCAAGGAACATGCCTAGAGTTAAAAAGGTTAAAACTCAGTGCGTGAGTCCAGAGAAAAGTGCCTGCCAAGTCTTCTGTAAAAGAATACATTAATCCTAACAATCTTCTGCCCTTTATCATTTTCTCCTCCCGTACCCTTCGTTTTTCCAGTCCACTCCTGTTTAGTATTCAAACCCTACTTCTTTTCTCTCTTGCCCTGTAATGTAATTTTTAACACCAGATGTTTTGCACATTACAAAGCTGTAAGAAATGTGACTTGTAGTAATTGCACTGCAGTGGCTGAGAAGGATCAGGAGTCCCTCAGCTTTTGCTCCAGCAGTGATGGTGGTGAGTCATCCTCTAACTTCAGACACCCAATTGCTCTTCCCCTATTTGCGTGCCTGTTGAGCGGGAGGCATCGCGCTTACCTCACAGGGCTGGTTTGGAGGATTAGGGCTTTGAAGCATCGGACCGTGCCACGAGCCTTGTTAAGCATTGCTTAACGTGTTTATTAAGGGGCATGCACAGCCCTAGGATGTTTTTTGTGAGACTCGGAAGTGCCGCAAAACAACAGTATTTTTTCTGAAGGCAGTGCAGAACACACGCCACGCAGCGTTGTCAGTTGCAGCAGGGAATGGGTGCACACTCCCGTGTTGACTAGCAAGCTCAGTACCTGCTCGCCCAGGCAGATACTCTGATCTCCGTCTTAGTGACATGGAAATTAACACCCGGGCCTCTCTTTCTTCTGTTTTAGATCCTGGCGCTCCTGTGAAACTGCCTTGTATGCCAGTTAAACTGTCACCTCCACTACCTCCAAAGAAAGTCATGATTTGCATGCCTTTAGGGGGGCCAGACCTCTCTCTCTCATCCTATTCCACGCAGAAGAGCTCCCAGCAGCCTTTGACCCAGCACCATCACACTGTCCTGCCATCCCAGTTAGCAGCTCACCAGCACCAGCTCCAGTACGGCAGCCACAGCCAGCACCTGCCTTCTGGGTCCAGCACGTTGCCCATTCACCCTTCGGGGTGCCGGATGATAGAGGAACTGAACAAAACGCTAGCCATGACCATGCAAAGGCTAGAAAGGTAATGGAGCAACTTTTAAAATTACATATTGATGTGCACTGTTTCCTGATATCCTCAGTATCAATATCACCGCTTGAGTTACGCTGATAGAACTTGAATGAGGCCTCTCCTCTGGGGGTCTAATAATTTCAGGGCAGTCACTGCTGGAGAAGCAGAGATGGGGAAAGAACCTTTCCAGACTCGTTTGACAAGTTTGTGTCAGAAAGGAGAAAAAGACCAAATTTCCTGAACCCTGTTGTCCTGTTCAAGGAACTAAATAATACAGCCAACGGAGGATATGTTAATAGGATATGCCTGGTTTGCACTATGTACTGCAGAGTGCATAACTGCAAAGCTCTGGTTATGTTGAGGTTTGCTTAAAAAAAAAGGAGAGGAAGTGGAAGATTCAAAAAAGAGCAATAAAAACCAAATGTGCCACTCAACCAGAGCATCTGATTAGTGTTACCAATTAGCTCGAAACAACCTATGAGGATTTCCTACAAGTCACTTGGAGGCATTTTAGTATACTATTTCAGTTAATTTAAATTATATGTTTGATCTTAAAAATAAGTATTTAACCCATTCCACAGCAGCTACCTTCTTAGCCATTCGCATCTGGGGGAAGGTTGTACATTTGGTCAGAAGAGCCTTACCTACCTTGAGGCTGTTTTCTATTCCTGTCACTTGTGGGTATCTCTGAATGCTGCTTCAAATAGTCTGAGTAAGTGAAGCATGTTGTATAAATGCAAGCTGTCCTCATACACTGCAAGATCAGCAAGCTTTGGAAAATTTATTTCAGCTTGTAGAGGAAAATTGAGCAAGTCCCAGAATAGGGAAGGTAGTCGAAAAAATGACATGTTCTATTTAGTACCAAGGGCAACTTTGTAGCCAGCTTGTTCTAGGAGCATCAGATCATCCTTCTTTTAGACAGGATGTGAAAATATTTGGTCTAACAGACAAAATGCTTAATGATTTGCCCGAACGCCTCTTTGCGATAATGTTACCTTCATTATACTGCATGGTTAAAAAGAATTCGATTAGGCATCCAGACTCTCCTTACTGCATGAAAAACAGGGGACCAGAGGCTGTCCCATACTGCCAGCTTATTTTAGTACCAGGATAATGAGACCTCTGTGGTTATATCGGGGGGGTCTGATGTTTCTGCAGCGTGGGGGAAATCTCTGCTGGGGGAAAACTGTTCGTGCTGTGAGGGAGGTTCCTTTTTCCATCAGTAAAAGGGCTGTAGCAGTAGGATTGGAAAAAGCATCCACATTTCCCCTTGTGCCCAGTGACTACCCAGTTACCTCTCACATTGTTGGCAGGGCTGGTCAGATGCATCTGCATCACCCCAAAGCTTGGCGCACCAAGCACAGAGGGAAGCTGATGTCTCCCAAAGGCTCCTTTGGGGCTGCGCCGCCCATGCTGTCCCCAGCATAGGTCTTACTGTCTGGCTCACACTGCGTGCAGAAGGCACTTTGTTATCCTGAGCCCAGTGACATCTCTCAGAGTATGACTTCATTGTGGCATCTGTTGCCCCACAGCAATGAATGCTCCGATTTCTAGGCATCCGTCATGTTTATGTCTACAAATACGTTTAACTGATTTAAAGAACGTGATGCTGTTTGGTTTTAACTATTGATTTGAAGCTGAAGCTCTGCTGCTTGTTAAAAACTGAATAAGCAAGGATTCTTTCCCAATATGAAGCAATTACCTCCCTTTGCAGAGGAAAATAAGAAAAGGTTGTGGCACTGATATTTCACATTTAAAATGAAAATTAATCCTAGTTCATGATATTGCAGACGGTTGATTTTTCATAGCCTTTTTGCGTTGATTAACTATTATTTCAATCATGAAATAAAGTATTGAGTACTTCAGTTATTCTCCTTGTCAAAACAAATCAATAATGTTTGTATTCACAAGAAAGAAAATAGGTGATGACTGTTTCCTCTGCAACAGCGATTGTTATTTTCATAGTATTTAGAGGTAGAAGTGTTTCAGTGTATTTACAGGTCCGTGGAGCTGACGCTTACTGTTAAATTCTTAAATTGCTTTTTCAGGCCGCATTATGATCTTTGTAAATTTGCTGACTTTTCCTGAAGATTTTTAGAATATATGTGTTTAACTTGGGAGAGGATTATTTGCGCCTAATGCCACTGTTTTCTAGTATTTTTGACAGTAGTTCTTTTCCTTTAATTATATAAAATCTGGATTAAACCCAACAGAAAACATACTGCAGTATTTGTCATTGGACACTTCAGCCCAGAAGTCTTTAGGGCCTGTTAAAACTGCAAAGATCCTTGATCTGCTTTCCTCCATTTAAAATTTGGTAGTGTGCTCATATCTGTTGCATGCATAGGATAGGCAGTGACATCCTGAGCTTTACTGTTCCTTCCAAGATAACAGTGTACTGGGTCACTGCTGTTGGGTCAATAATCTTGAGGAGATGAGAGAGCCTGACAGGTCTCTGAGGCACCTTCTGGGGAATGCTAAATTCATTGGCAGCATTTATTTTTTGCTGATCTCAGTCTTTATCTCGAAAGAATCCTACAACTTTATAGAATAATCACCATGATGCTGCAGTAATAATGCTGCCAAGTCTGGTAATTTGGGGGATTATTTAGAATCACGGAATCACGAAATTTTCAGAGTTGGAAGGGACCTCTAGGGATCATCTAGTCCAATTCCCTGCTGACGCAGGAATGCCGAGAGCACATTACTCAGGACTGCATCCAGGCGGGTCTTGAAAATCTCCAGAGAAGGGGACTCCACAACCTCCCTGGGCAGCCTGTTCCAGTGCTCTGTCACCCTCACCGTAAAGAAGGTTTTTCTTATGTTTGAATGGAACTTCCTGTGATGCAACTTGTGCCCGTTGCCCCTCGTCCTGTCACTGGAAACCACTGAAAAGAGTCTGGCTCCATCCTCCTTCAACCCACCCTTTAGATACTTAGAAGCAAGAAAAAGGTCTCCCCCTCAGCATTCTGTTCTCCAGGCTAAAGAGTCCCAGCTCTCTCAGCCTTTCTTCATAAGGGAGATGCTCCAATCCCACAGTCATCTTTGTTGCCCTACGCTGGACTCTCTCCAGTAGTTCCCTGTCCCGCCGGAGCTGGGGAGCCCAGAACTGGACACAGTATTCCAGTTGTGGCCTCAGCAGTGCCGAGTAGAGGGGCAGAATGACCTCCCTCGACCTACTGGTCACACTCTTCCCTATGCAGCCCAGGATTCCACTGGCCTTCCTGGCAACAAGGGCACATTGCTGGCTTATGGATAATTTACTGTCTACCAGGACCCCCAGATCCTTCTCCTCAGAACTGCACTGAATAGTATTTTGTTTTTAATAAGGGAGTATCAGGTAGACAAGTGCAGATCAGTTTTCTGCTCTAAATTTTTTCTTCTTTTTTCCTTCAGGATTTTTTTTTTTAATTCCCTGTGTCTAGTTTCTTTGGCCCTGGTGCAGTGGAAGCTCCTCAGGTCTGTTAAACTTCATTGATATGCACTGAATCCATAACCAGTTCATATCCATTTGCCTAGTAAACTTTTCTTAGACCTCACAACTCCTCTCCACCAGGAGTGTCAGTGTGGACAGAGACAAAGAACAAAAGACTAAAACATCCCCTTCCTCTAGCAATCTGGATTTTTTGCTTTCACAGATGAGGTCTCTGGAATTTGGATAGTCTAACAACATCTGAAGACCGATACTTGAAATCAGTGCTTTGCCAATGAGCCAGAAGCTTGCCAAAGAAAAATGAGCTGTCCCTCTGTACTGGCCTGGAAGCCAGAAGTTATTTTGCCGTGTTTGACCTTGAGAAAGCTACTGAGCTTCTCTACCTCTATTTTCCCCTCTGCAGGAATGGTTGCATGTTACTGCCTCACCTATATCTAGTGCATATTAATAATTTAATGTCTCAAGGTACATTAAAAGCATGTAACAGCTATTTAAGTCCCAGTTGTTCTTATGACTTAAAATGGCCATTAATTCCTGGATTTTTTTATTCAGTTTTATTACAGACATTATAGAACATTAAGTTCATTTGCACACTTAATGCTTTTGATTGCAAACATTTTCTGGTACTCGTAACATCTATTCATAATCTATTCTCAGAAGGGCAATCTGTCCCTTGTCATAGTATGACTATTATGACATGTCATTTGTGCTGCCAGTTTGCCTCTGTTTTCCCTGATAAATTACCAGCTTTATGATAGATTAAGCTGAAACAGAGAAGAGTGTAATTTCCACAGAACATTTTTACTGCAACCTCTGTTGCTAATTTGTGCCCTACTGCAAACGCCTTTCCCCTTCAGCCCAAAGGATATGTGTCAAGCATAAGTAAAACTCTAGATTCGGGCATCATTTTTTATGATTTCAGAATGCATTTTAAGAGTCGGTGAAAATCTGATAAGACCTGCCACCAAAATCCACAGAAGGTTTCATCCTGCTGACTGAAATGAATTTGAGAAGAAAGACCATGCCCAAAAACTGTGTGTCACAAACAGCAGCAAAAGAAGCTTTAGAAACCCTCTTACGCCACTGGAATGTATCTTTAATTTTGACTTAGGGAGGCAGCTTCTTGATCTGAAATAGCCTTATTTTCTGCCTTGCCCGTATACTTCTGAGTCTGTCTGGTAAGACGACAATTAATTTCAATTACTATGTGGGCTCTTGTACACTAGCAGCTGAATCAAGGCCTCAGTTTGTTCAACCTGTGTACTAAAGAGCTGTTAAGTGGCAATATCTCACTCCAGGCTGGAATTGCATCTGTGGCAGAGCAGTGAAAAATCTCCGTGTCCAAAAAGACAGTGCGTGAGACTGGTTCCTCTGGGACACCCAGTTCAGCTTCAGACTGTAGATTTATGAAATGAAATGCATTAGACATTCCTGCCAGTGTCTTGTAAATCTTGTAAAACGTATTTGAGTCAGAAAACATTTATCTTCCGTAAAACTTGTCAAGAGAATTGCTTTTTGTCTAAACTTTAGCATTGCCTAAGGATAGAAACACTTAATATTTATAGCTCTGCCTTCTCTCTGTCTCTCACACATATGCCTGTATTGTAGAAATGTATATACAATGGTTTAAAGTTTTTTCAGATTTTTGTTTTAACTGATAAGTACAGACAAGTGTACTGTGGATCTGAAAACATGCTGATAAAAATGTAACTCTCTGTTCCAAAATCAAAGAGCCTGGGAGGACAGATGAGAAGCGTACTTTTTTACCACCAGATTTTACAGGAGGGATTTCACTTTTTTCTTTCTAGATTTTGTCTGTACCATGAGTCACTTATATGCTTAAATTCTGATTTTTCATTAGAATCTTTTCTCACTAGAAACACTGAAAGCTATAGTGGCATAATTTTTTGCTGTTTTGATCATGTAAAGATGCTGCAACAGTAATTGCAAGTGCTTGTACTAGTCAGCTATGAATTACTCAAATCTATGTGGTAAGATACATTTATCTTAAAACAAGTACTTGCTTAGCTGCAGCTTTGTTCTCTAATTTTGTTGAAAAACATGAAGCTGATTTAAAATGGACTGCTTGAAACAATAGTGTGCTTTTTGGTAAATAATGCTGAAAAATTTTGTGGTCTAGACCACCTGACCATGTGGGGCTTTTTGCTAATGACCCAGAGGAATTTATACACAATGGAAATATCCAGTGACCTTGGTTCATCTTTCTTAAGTATACTGCAATACTGCATGTATTTCACAAGTGCTTTGCTTAGACAGCTGACTTAGTCAAAATGCTGTGGAAAAGGCTGATTTTAATCAAGAAGAGCACAAAACACCAGGAAAAATGAGGGGCTGAAAATAGAAAGTAGTGTTATCAAGAAAGCAGATGATTCAGAAGAAATTACAATGAGATGAGAAGCTGTCTATTTCTAGATCAGTAGTTCAAATAAAGATCTAGCGTGGTAATTTGTAAAGCTTGTTGCCATCTGATACCTGCTTGGTAACCGAAACTGGTGAAGCACTTTGATGCCTGCTGCCCTGTGGGCACACCCATAAGGATGCATCTGTAACCTACATACGTCCTTCACAGAACAGGGAAGCACCAAATGGTCCTGGATGCTGCATTACTTTTTGCTCCTTTCATTTGTACTTCCAGAATGGATGTAGTGAACTCGTACTTACTGTCTGTGTATGTATTGTTTCAAAATTAACTAAATGATCCAGTGGTTGTGTTCACCGTTGCAAGTTTTTTATTTCTTTTTTTTAGCAATGTTGACAGAATTTCACAGAATTTTAGTTTCTCTTGTAAATTTAATTCCAGGGTTTTTCATTTCCTACCTTTCCTCTTAAAAAGAATTACACAAAAAATAAGTTCTAGAGAAAACAGATTTTAAAAATGAAGTTAATATAATTAAAATTATTTAAGCATATCATAAATTAAAAGTTAGTTGAAAGGTTTTAAATACTGAGGTGCATTTATGTGTTTTTAGGAGAATTCAGCTAATGACTTCTAAAACTACTTCCAGGATAAAAAAATTTCTTGGGTCAAATGCATTGAAGTCTAATACAAAAATGCACAAGCCTGTTCTTCGTGAATCTTTCTTACTTTGTGGTACAAAACATAGACTATCATTAAGGAAACAGAGTGATTCTCTTCAAGGCATCCAGTAAAGCTGTGCATCTCATTGTTGGTTACTCTGCAAGAGTAAATGTTGCAATTAAGAAAATTATTTCTTTGAAGAAAGAGAAATGTTTCAAGTTGACTCAGTAGAAAATAATTTAAAGAGAACAATGCAACATTTTTTCAAGATGCAGAATGCCTCTGGTATTCTGAGCAGGCTAACATATTGAAGAGAATTGAGGCTACTCCGTAATCGGTAAGGTCAGAGCCAAATTGGAGTGCCTCAAGTGCAACTTGGTCAGGACTTCTGGTTTTGCATCTATGTTCTTGTGGAAGGTAAAATGGAAGTTTGACATAGAGAGGGTGTCTGACAGGAAAATGTTCCCCACCTTTTATACAGCCGTTGCCTCTGCTGGGACTTAAGAGAGAAAGCAGTTGCTGCTGACTCAAAAATAAACCTGAGCAGCCATCGTTTCTGCCTACCAGTCTCTCATTCTCACTCTATGTTGGAAAAGGAACATGAGCTATTAGATAAAAATGGGTCGGGAAACTTGGTTCTGTTCCTGACTTTTCCTTTCACCCTTTGTTTGACTTTGATCTTCACCTCCTCATGTTCCTGTTTCACTACTTATGTTGGATATTAGGAAAAATTTCTTCACTGAAAGGGTTGTCAAGCATTGGAACAGGCTGCCCAGGGGAGTGGTTGAGTCACCATCCCTGGAGGTATTTAAAAGCTGTGTGATATGGTGCTTAGGGACATGGTTTAGTGGTAGACTTGGCAGTGCTAGGTTAACGGTTGGACTCGATGATCTTAAAGGTCTTTTCCAACCTAAATGATTCTGTGATTCTGTGATTGGTACGTTCCTTGGTAAAGGGCTTTGAAATCAACATACAAACAGAGCTAAATGGTAGCAGTACTGATGACAGGTCTGAACCTAGTAAGCTGCAGGAAATGATCGATCACACTTTATGTGACAGAAGAAATACGATGTTAGCTCCAATTCAGATTGATCTCCAGCACCTGGCTGGTGTGAGCAGCTGGGGCAGGAGAAGGGATATCGTCACTGCAGCCCCCACAACACATAACTGTGCCATTAGCTAAACAAACCTCCCATATTTTAGCTCCCTCCCTCTCAACAGCTCCCAAAGTCTTTTCTCCAAGCCCAGTTTCACGTGCTCGGTCCCCTGCGCTTCAGACAGTCGTGCCCGTCCTTCTCCTCAAGTCAATCAACATCTTGCCCAAGGAGTGCAAGTCATGGTTTCCCTCTGCCTTTCTACAGTCCTTCTCTACAATCTATACCTTTTCTTCCTCCCACTGTTACTCCAGCTTTTGCATTCAGGTGAGGCATTTTCTCCTTACTGCCTGCACGCAAGTGGAGAGGTGAAACAGACACTGGACTGAAGACATGCTTATCACTCTGAGTAGCTGGTGCAATTCTCACTAAGCCTTGAGACTTTATTTGCTGCAGATCTTTAGTTCTCAGTCCTGGCTTCGGTATTTCTGCCTGAGTGCCGTCCTACCTCTCCCTAAAGTGTTGTGCCTTAAATCTAATGTCTTAGTTTAAACCCATTAGATGTCTTGCTGGTCATGAAGATCTTTTTGTCCTCATTTCTTCTCAAAAAGGGATGAAAGACCACTACTTTCCTAAATACAGTGAGAGAGGCAACTCAGTCTTCCGTTGAACTGTTTCCTTTAGTTTATTTATTTGTTTTTCTTTCCCAACAGCTCTGGTTTACACACAGGTGACAGTGTTACAAAAACAGGACCTGGGGGCCTTCCAGACATGAGACAAGTGCCAACTGTTGTGATCGAATGCGATGACAATAAAGAAAATGTGCCTCATGAAACCGACTATGAAGATTCTTCCTGCCTTTACACAAGACAGGAAGAGGAGGAAGAGGAAGATGAAGATGAGGATAACTCATTATTTACAAGTAAGACTCATTCCATTTTTTCCTTCTTGTTTATTTAATTTTTCCTCTGAACACTCAGTATACAAGGGAAACGCAAGACCTGTGAATTTTCTTTCTTGACTGTGTCTTTTGCATGTTTCAGGGCTTGACTACATGGGGACACTTGGTAAATTAATCGAAAATAACAACTAGTATGAATTTATAGTGATTTCCCTAATCTGCATGAATCCCTGTCTGGTTAGCTCACAGACAGAATTCAAAGTACTGGGTTTGGCTTATATTAGTTCACTTCCAAATTGACTTTTGGATTCACTGTCCCAAGTGTCCATGGTGTAGAGAAGCCCTATCTTTGGCCTAAGTCAAGATCAGCTCAATAGAGTTACCTCAGGAGGATGAAACAAGTGCCACTGGTAGAGAATCAGAGCTTTTATATACAGTAAGTATTAAATCATGTCAGAATTGTAAGTCTGCACATACTTCGAAAGGGGTCATGATCAGAGAATTGGGCTCAGATAAGAAGAGAAGAGGTTAATTGATAGCCATATTTCAATTACAATCCGGAGAGGGACCTGTGACCCCTTCCTGACCTGTCTGAGAAACCCATTGCCTGCCTGGTGTGGCATCATAGTGCTCTCCCATGAAAACAAAATACTATACTTTGTGTATGACAACTGCTTGTCATCCTGCAGGTCGAGCTGAAGTTTCAGGGCCTTGAATTTCTTTTCTTTGGAAAACTGGGAGCAGTACAAACAAACAACACACTTTTTAA
This sequence comes from Burhinus oedicnemus, assembly GCA_008921705.1. Lineage (NCBI taxonomy): Eukaryota > Metazoa > Chordata > Aves > Charadriiformes > Burhinidae > Burhinus > Burhinus oedicnemus. The sequence goes on from VFFE01005709.1 coordinate 356,852, forward strand.
AACACAGAGTTTCTAAAACGGGCGTATTTCATCTCCTCAGAATCCAAGTGAAATTAAGCAATCTGCTCTTAAACTATGAAACAGAGCAGAACTGCACTATCTTGCACTCTCCTGCCAAAGCCCAAAACCTCTCATGGGTTTGTGTCACTCTGCTTCTGTCTGTCTTCCTGGCTCAAACTGCTTTGGATGCAAGCTTAGGAAAGCAAACTTGAGCCATGAAAGGCCACTGGTTTTCACAGTGTCTTTGCCAATGTCACTGCCTGAGAAGCACTGTCAATTAATGTACATAGAGACCTGTGCTGCTTCTTGTTGACTTTTGATTCCTTCTAGTGCTAGCTTGGATGTGTTGATATTACATCACAAGAGAGAGATACCTCTCTCTTTCCACATGCTATGGCTCTGCTGCCTGCCCGGACTCTGATGTTGAATTATTCATTCCATTACATGGTTCAGAAACACTATGCTATAGAAAGCTACAGATGCTACTAGCAATTCTGAAACAAGCCCTTCTTTTCCACTCCCCTCTATCAAGCAATATTTTAGTTTCTTTTTCTTGTATACCTACCAAATTTAGCTTTTCCTTATTATGGTATGGATTGAGGTTAACTGAGCATGTGAAGTTAATTGACACCCCTTTTCCCACAGTCCATACCAGTGTAAATGAGAGCCTAGTATCCTCTCTTGGCTAGTACTTCTTTGGCTGCTGCACTGAAATGATGACACCTCCTTTGGCAGAGCCTCTTCTCTCTCCCACAGGCTCCCTGGCAATGAAAGTCTGCAGGAAGGACTCTTTAGCAATCAAACTAAGCAACAGGCCTTCCAAGCGAGAGCTGGAGGAAAAGAACATCCTCCCCATGCAGACTGATGAAGAGAGGCTCGAACTCAGGCAGCAGATTGGTACAAAGTTAACAAGGTAGGAGACAAAACATTTTTCTAACTCTTGCTTTTGGAAATACGTGGTGGGATGCAGTTTTTATTCTTAGTCTGTAAACTTTTGAGATCTGTTTGTTCACAATGTTCAAGAGGAAAAGCCATGGAGGGGGAGGAAGACTGTAGACACTATTTTTGCTCACATATAACTTCCCATACAAAGCCCCATTTCATTTTCTAGCATATTCTATGGGATCTTTGGTTGTGGTAAGAGTCGGCAGGAACTATGTGGATTTGGTTGTTTTTGGTACACCATTGGGAAATGTTCAGCTTTGATAACATTTTGGGCTGCAGGTGCCATTTCATAGGTTATTAGTTTGGCCAAAGGGCAGAGGTATGACTTTCTCTTCTGACTGCATCTCCCAGGAGTAGCTGACTCTTTTCCTGATCCAAAATACTTAGGGCCTTCAGTACCTGCTTTTGTTGGGTCAGGTTGGATAGATTTACCCTGTCTAGACTCTTTCTTCTTCATAAGTGTTACTCGCCAGCTGTTCTGGTTTTCTGTATTGCATGGGGTATAGAGGGGTGGCCATTAAACGTGGAAGATTTCTGTCAAGAATTAATAAACTGACATCGGGTGGAAATGTCTAAGAACCTCCTATGCTCCAGCCGTGATTTCTGTAATCAATTTAATACTGTTGTTATCAACTTGTTGGTATGCAAAGCTGGTGAATGCTGTTAGTTGCCTTCCAGTGTGACTGAGAAAACCACAAGAAGAAGACCAGCCAGTTGTTGGGAATTTTCTTGTGGGTTTTCTTTTTTGGTTTTGGTTTTTTTTTGTGGTGGGGGATAAGAGGGAAATACCGCTACTATTGTATTGTGGAGACAGAAAGAATAGGAGCTCCTGGTAACTACCTCTTTCAGCATTTTATCTGCTTTTTTTCATGGCCTCATTTATCGCCTCTTTGGAATAAACTAACCACATCTTTCCAGTCTGTCTTTGAAAGTCTTTGTGCTGGATCATGGTTAGCCTACTCCAAGACCCGTCTAATTCTTCAGTTTTCTTGTTAAATGGCCTCAGCAGTGATGCCCAAAGTATGAAAGATGACGCTGCACTGTTGCTGGTACTGTGATTTTTCAGTCCAGTCTTTATTCAGCCTAATACCTTGTTAGACTGCAGCTGCACATGGACTTCTGGGTCCCAAAGAGCAGCACATGATAGCAAGGTTCCAGTGTTTATATGATTCATTTTGAACCCTTTCAAAACATGTGAAGAGTTGAAATTTTTGTCTCTTATCATATCTTACTGTGTAGTACTTAACCTTGCAATGACATTGAACAGCATTTCCGCTGTGTTGCCCATTTGCCTAAGTTACTTAGGTCTCTCGTAAGTTTTACAGCTCTGTCTGATGAAGGTAAATAGTGTCATTTGCAAACATTGACTCTGCACAGTTCACTGTCCCCCAGGTGATTTTTATTATAAATGTTTTATATCTCACCTCTCCAAAACCTGCTTTTTCCCCATCAAAGAATTTTTCTTCAGCATATCTCTTTTTAACAGAGGAAACTAATTTTGGCAATACCCAGAACCCTTCCAGTGTAAGCCCCATATTCTCACAATGTCATTGTTTCCCCAGTTGCATCTCTGCTCATTCAGTCTGAGGTATAATGCTTGATCTCGTCTTCTCATGTATCTAGGACTTAGAGGCAATCACAGATAGTTCAAATAATTAAACCTGTTTATATATGAGCTCAAAAAATAGCTGAGCCACTGCTGTCTCATTCCCGGTTTATACCAGTATAACATCACTGAAACTGGTAGAATTTCACAAGCCTTATCTGGAATAATATAATTGCCAGTCTGACCTTTTAATTACTAATATTTACAACTTAGTATATCATCCTTTTGGGTAGTTAAAAAAAATCAATAAATATGAGGAGATAACAACTTTCCTTATCTCTGATATGCAAAAAGCCACAGATATTTCAGCAGCAAAAAGGAAAGTACCTGTCTTACCAGTGCTGTGTACCTAAATGTGATGTATCCATGTGCACAGACTGATGAATATTAGATTAAAATAGAGAGAATATTTCAATTTGGACAGTATTTCTTTACTGTCCATACTTCGTTACTGAATCCATCCTTTGCCATTGCTCAGTAATTGTCACTCAGTGATGCAAATGCCAAGCAAAATTAAAGTAGTGAAGCATTTATAGTCCTTAGAGAAGACACTAGATGCAAAGTATAATTGCAGCTGGCAATTTTGGATTTCAGAGGGATTTGTACTGTTCCACCAATGGTCCCCTACGGTTTAAAATAGCTAGCCAATGAAATCACATATGCTACTTACAGAAGTAAAAAATGCAGAATAAAAACTTCAGCAAATAGTTATTTTCTGTAATGGATCAATGAATTTTCACCAAGAGGCTGATTAGGATACTTCAGTATTTATGCATAATCCTCACAGTATTTAAGTTTGGAAGAGCTCATTGGCTGCTGCATTTGGCAGATCAGAGTTTACTGCTATAAAGAGAACCTCATTTTTAAAGACGCTTATAGCCAGGCATATTGAGAGATTGACCATTGACGTATTGTGGGGGACCAAAATCATCCCAGGTGTAGTTCCTCCAGCCTTATTAGTGCTGCAGCAGGAGTCAATTTGGCTCAGAACTGTTTGTTCAGATCCTGTTTAAGTGTAGCTTGGAACCTGTGAACCTCCAGTTAGTCCCAGAAAATTGTTACGACTTTATTATTTCATCTGCCAACTGGTAGAGAGACTCCAGAGCAGACTTCACCATGTTGCCTGTTTCCCGTGCTGGGAGAATAGTGGCCTGGCTTACACCAGACCAGTTGCTGGGCTGAGGCTGCAGAGGCCGTATCTTACAGCAGAATCTGGCCAACTACACACCCAAATATTAGCTCTGCCATGAGAGAAATTAACACCTTTGTGCCTATCATAAACACTTCACATGAATGTAATTCTTTGCTGGTGTGTATCCTGTATCCAGATTCAGCAAATGTAGATCCAAGCAAAAATGGAGCTTTTTACCCAAGATGGCAAAATATGTTCTAGCAAAGGCAGGAGACCCCACGTCACACGAATTCCAGCCATGTGAACAGGCCAACGAACCATAGACTATTTCTGGGCAGTCTTTACACAGCAATTACAGCACTGATTAGACAACCTCTTCCCGTATTCAAATCAAAATGGACTACTCCAAAATGTGATACCTACTATGAAAGCAAGGAGCAAAAATAGTGAAATAATACGCAGAACTTCAGCTCATAACCACATGGGACTTGGGGATAGGAAATGGATGCTGGAGGCCATGTTCTTGGCTGCTAAAAACCCTTACAACTCCATTAATTTCTGCTCTGAAATGCAGACCTTCTGCACTACGTAAATCTCTAGGTGGGTATGGTTTTCATTTTTCCTGCCTGCTCAGCTTCTCCCAAACTCCTCCGTTTCATCTCTCTGATGCCTGCACAGCTTCACAGCTGCTCAAGAAGGGCTTATAAGTGACTAAGGTAGAAAAGGGAAAACAGAATGAAAAGCAGGACTCTCAAAGTTAACAGGCAGAGGGAAAAGACAGACTTCTGTCTGTCTCTCTGGCTGTGTCAGACCTTCTGGGAAGCACTGGTTCTCCAGTTATTCAGGCTAGAGCAAGGGGCAGGAGGACCTGGATTTAGCTTTCAGTGGTTATCAGGGTGAGAGGAGAGGGGCGTATCTGGGAGATGACTGTGAAGCAAGGACTCAGGTTCTGGATCTGAGCTTGGATGTTCTCCCAGGGGCAGCGATAAAGGTATGGCCTGTCAGGAGCCCCTGGCAAGGAGGATGGCCAGCACTGATGGGTGATGCACATCAGAGCCACATGTCTCCAGAAACTGCAGGACTGTCCCCTGGTACTGGGATGGGTGCTTCAGTGCCGGTCCTTGCACTTCTGTTTTACCAAGGAATCATAATGGTGGTCATAAGAGACCACACAGACTTCCTCAATCAACATATTATTTAGTAAGCACAAAAGCCCTTTAGAGAAAATATATCTATGTATTTCTGTATAGCTGTACACCACACCAGACTTTGCTGAGGACTGTGCACTCCCTTGAACTAGGAAGACCTGGTTTCTTGCCGTGTTTTCACAAAGTCTCTCCCATACCTTGAGACAATGTGTGTCTTTAGACTATGGCTAACCTGCCACACATCCTACGAGAGAGGCCTTCTAAAGCACTCAAGTCTTTTTTTGAGTCTCTTAACTCCCCAACTCCAAGGAAGGTGCTCGTTAGCAATTAGATACAGGAGTATCAAAGCTGAGATTTTGATCCACAGCTTTTCAAGAATGCATGGTGGTGTCCTTAAGTGTTTTCCTTGAACTGCTTTCATCCTGGCTTTTCCCACCTGCTGGAATAGGATGATCTAATCACACAAAAAATCTGGTAGTGCAGAATTATTAGCATCGCATTGCTAATAATCAATGTTAAGGGGACTTCTTGATATTCACAGCATCATTACTGGTCAGCAGCATGTCTGTCTCAGCAGGACACTCCTGCCCACCCCGGGGCAGAGGGCAGGCTGGCTGCAGGTCACAGGGCAGGGGAGATAGACAAAGGCTGTCCTCAGGCAAGCAGTGCATGTCAGGGCACTGCTACCCATCACTGGCAGGTGCCACAAGCAACCCAGTAAGATTTTGTAGCCTGTGCTGTGCCACTGCCAAAAGCTGTCAGTTGTAGGAGTCACGTTTAACCCAAGACCCTGCCCGGTGTGAAAGCAAAGAGAGATGAGGTTGGGTGGGGGGAGCAGCCCTCTGCACATTAACTAAATAATTAAATAGAAAATAATTAAATTAGAAACAAATAAAGAAGAAAGTTGCAGTGTCCACTCGCTACCTTTTGCCTCTCTTGTGACTTTGAGTGATGGACATCCCATTGCTTGACTGAAGCCTGTGAGGGTGTCACTGTATATGTTCAGCTGGCTTTAAAGCAGTGAATCAATGGCAAGATCCTCTGTCACATGTACAGTAGTGCTCTGCATTGTTTATTGTATGGCCCTAGATTTATTCGCTACAGTACCTTACGGGGTGCTGTCCTTACACCAGCAAGTGGAAAATCTTCATCTGAAGCAATATAAATAATATATTGCAAGTATCATGAGGCACAGGAATAGGAAGTATGAAAATAGATCACAGAGACACTGTCTGTGTGCATACGGCTGTAAATATGTATACGTGAGATATGGACTTGCACACCTGCTAGATGTGTTTATAGTCCCGTTGATGCTTTGGAAATAGTACCAAGATGTCTGTGACTGAGAAATGTAGCATGAAAAGACATGAATCTTTGTTATGGAGCGGCAGGTTTGACAGATGATGGTCACCTACTACCTTGATCAGAAAGGTAATCTACTCTACGCTTTCCCCAATCAATACCACGTCTTCCTCAGCTGTGCTGAAAAATACTGCCTGGAAACAGAAATCCTGTGATGAAACGAACTTGGTGAATTCCCACAAGTATAAAAAATAGCCACTGATTTTTAAAATGTCATGTGGCTGCTGTGAGGCCTTTTTGAACCTGTTCACATCCGGTGCTAGTTGTCCGTTTGTCCCTCTGCATGAGGGAGAGTACTCAGGAGAAAGAGCAATAAAGTATGTTTGTAAACAGAAGGAGAGACATGAACCAGAAAGCGGAGTAGAAACATTGGACGGTCTGGGAAAAGGATAGTGTCTTCAGCATCACCGTGAAGCTGACAGAGATATTCCCAGTGCTGAGGAAGGGCTGGTCTGCAAGGCTTGCACACTCATTAAAATACACAGCAGTTCCTTCAGAGGGTGAGGGGACTGAATAGTCGGAAGTGATCGTTTTTATGTACTAAAAAATCAGGCTGTGAGGAGATTCAGCTTTTTGAAATGGTTAATTATTTAAACAGCATTGTAGTCCTGTAGAAGGGAGGGTTTATTCAGCCAGGGGATGGCAGCGAGACAGCCCCTGTTGAGCACAGCTGAATCTCCTCATGGCTGTCCCACATCCAGCACTGTGGAGAGCATTTTGTTGTGCCCTCCCCATCTCCGAGTCATTTAGGGATAAAAAGAGTGGGCAGACAGCAGGATTAGGCTTTATTCACAGATCTCATTTTGCTGGGTAACGTGAAATAATTTCTTCCTAATTACCTCTGACGTCTGCAATTCTCACACTTATTGTTAGCTTCCACTAATGAGAGAAAAGCAAGTGCCTAAAGCAAGAGCTCATCCCCGACGGCAGTGCGCACGCGTGTGTGTGTGTGTGTGGAGCTTGCCTCTTCATATGTCGGGTGCTGGGGATAAATCACACGGAAAATGGGATTGTGGTAAACAAGCTCATCTAAATCCTGGATTAGAGGGGACGATGTGGCAGCACTGGATGCATGAATGGGGGTGACCAAAAATGCTGCAAAGGGCTGAGCCTGGGTTTTAGCCACCATGGTAGCTAGGGAAAATGGCTTTTTTTTCCCTTTTAGTTTAGCTTTGTGAGGAAACTGTACTTTTGTGAGAGACCCCAGGGGAGCTATCTAAATTGCCATTAGCATCAGGAGGAAGAGAACAAAAGCAGGTGATTATCTATGGGCAACAACCTGAAACCAAGTTATCATTACACATCTGGGCTCAACCACCAGGAGCAGGTACTCTGAGCAGAACTGAGCTCGGTTCTGTGCAGCGGTATCGGTGAGATGGGTTCTCAAGGCCCTTGTCAGCCCTCTTCTCTGTGATTGATGTCCTGGAGAGCTCTGTTGCACTGAAAGGAAGGGTGGCTTTGTAGTTAAAACTACAGCTCTGGGAAGGTTGCATCTTCCATAGGCTTTCCGACCTCAGGCAAGCCACTGAAAGAAACACATGCACCCATATACATATATATATATGTATATTATTTTTATTCTTTGTTGGGGTCTCTAATTGTACATATGTACCTATGAACTTTGGAAAATTCCCCTAGTTGACAAACTCTCATTGACAGCAAAGTTTGTGTGCTTTCAAAAAACCACCCAGATATCAGGATCTCTTTAGACATCTAACTCTGTGTTTCAGTAGGACAAGGATCCTCATTTCTGAGCACGGTTTGGACTTGTCTCTTTATATTAGGAATTTTCATAGCTAACATGGTTCATCATAGAAAAAGACAAGTCTAACATCACGAATGATGCTATTACTGTTGTTTTGATATTAGTTTCAACAACTAACAGCATGAATTTGCTTCATCTGAGTAATTTGCTGTGGCAAAAGGTCAATGGAGCAATCAAGGGAAAGGGGAGGTGACAGTGGGTAATGTCTCCGCAGAACACATCACCTCTACATGCTCCCTCGTTTGTGGGATGAACAGTGTCCTTAACCTGTGATCTGGATGGGCCCTGGCACTGTGACCTCTCCTCTGTCACAGCTGCACCTCGGGATGGAATGAACCCCTGCCACCACTAGTTTCACTCAACCAGGGCCAGCAGATGTTTTGCTATGTATTGAAAGCAAAGCCTCGCAGAAGCGATATAGTCTGTCCTTGGGCAGCTGTGTCTCTCCATGTTAGAAGGTGGGGCTCCAAATGTGCAGGGACAATTTATTTATGTTAGTATAAAGGAGGAGGAACATTGTGCTGTGGAGACGAATGCTCTTAATGGTAGGCAACAGACAGTAGGAAGTGGCATTTGAGGGCAAGGTCTCCCCAGAGGCATGTGTGTGGTCGCTGATGAAATGGAAAGTGTTTTCTCCGTGTCAAAAGTTCATTTCAATCAGAGATGTCACCAGCCCGGGAAGGTATTTGTTATTCCCAGGGTCTGTCACTGCTCCCGTTGCCTGCTCTCATGGAAGCAGCGCAAGTCACTCCACGCTGTCGTTGCAGCATCTGTTTCTCCCATCCTTTCTCTGCAGAAGCCAAGGCAGAATGGGGTTACAATTTCCCCTTCACGCTTCCCATCCTCTTCAGCCCCCTGACACAGCCTGTATTTGAGGTCTAACTCAGGCTGTCAACACAGCCAAGACAAATATATTTAGTCTACCTTAGTTTCCTTTGCAGTTTCAGTGGGGTGTGGTATCCTTTGTTTTCTGCCCTGAATTGATTGCAGTGTTGCTTTTAGTTGTTGAACCACTGTCAGCTTTTACCTCAGAGGAAGCCACATTTCTCTGCTGGGCAAAATAATTCATGGTGATATAATGCAAGCTTGTGGCAGTAATGAAATAACATATGTCGGTAGTAGAAATAGTCTTTTATTTCTCCAGTAAACAAGAGACCACGTGGAGTTCATACAGTAGTCTCTTTTGAGTAAAAGAATGACAAATATTAATAAAAACAGGTGAAATAAATACAAGCAAGGAAGTAGCGGATGCAAAATATTTTATTCTGGCTTTAAAAGAAGAAAACAAAGGTGTTTTGTTTGGTTTTTTCTTTTGCTGGTTAATGCTGACAAATTTAGGGCAGGTCCATTAAGAACTAGCTCATAAATTTCCACCTTGAAAAAATCTAACCATAAATCTTCATGTTTTGTGTCTGCTGATTGTGGGGAGTTAATCACAAGCACAACAGTTGCTCAGCTTTGATGACCTTGTAATTTCTGTAACGGAAACAAATCAGATGGCAGTACAAGTAGATAAAAGAAGCAGACTGGCAGGAATAAATTTCACTTTATAGGCTGATGATTGTGAAATAGAGAAATTGCTTTTTGTGCAAAATATTTAACCTGTCTCAGAAGTTACAGTTTGCGTTTTTTCCCCTTCGGTGTATTATGGCCTATTTGGCAACACATGTGCAGGAGATTAACATAAGTAATCCTTGTAAAGGAGTCAAACACATAAAACCAATTTTTTATGCTGCTCCAGTCAGCTTTTAAGTATATATGTGCACTTTGAATATTACTGTAAGCACAAGCAGGACTGATGGAGAGCTAAGTCTAACTTGTGTGCATGGTCATCTATCTATATCCAGAAATGCAGGAGTTTCATATGCAGGTGCCTGTATGTGAGTAAACAGAGGTGACTTTTTGAAGAGTTGGCCCTGTAGTAAATAGGATTTAATGTTTTATATGTTTGTTTTATATAGGATTAAATGTCTTTTTGACAAATGTACCAAGAAAGCAAATATACTTACCATTACACCTGATACAATTGTGTAAGAATGGAATTTTGGATGTTTTCCCTAAGACATAGTGTTAACACAGGATCATTTAGAGATGAACAGAGACTTTTTTTGCACATGTGCAGAAAAGTTACAACTAGTCTTTTAGAGGCAAACGCGGATGAGAATTATGCTCGTATTTCAGTGCACTGGGATTCATAAGCACTGCACAGACCAGATGTGGGGATTAAACTAAGTCCTTAGCCTCAGACCTGACCATGTAAAATACCATTTATGTTAATAACATTAGTGAAGAGGAAGTGTTCTCATGTGCAGTAGACCACATCAACATGTCTCTAAGTATGCAGCCTGTAATATTCATTGCTTGCCTTTCTGATGATAATTTTCAAACCAGCAAACTACAGGGAAAACACTTTAGCACCAAGGTAAATTCAGTAACCTGGTTCTTCCTGAATTCAGGAGGCAGCAACACGAATGGTTAATGAGTAATTAATAAAAGAAGTATTCAATATATTGTATTTGCTAAATGAGCAAGCATCTGTAACATCAGGCTGGACTATTTATCCTGAAAAATATCTGAGGTTTTCAGCATGCTGGAAGAGTCTTCACAATTTCCTTTGTTGCGGTAATCAAGACAAAAACAGTCTTCCTGCCTCCCTGCAATCAGCTGGCTTTGATTTAAAAGCTAGCCTTGCAAGCAGGAGACCCTGATCTCAAACAGCGGGGGTGCAAAGGCAGCAGCCGACTCTGTCAGTGGGGAACAGGAACACTGCCTGGACCGGGGCCTCTTCTCCTGTACATGCACGGGGACCTCAGTTACCTGTTGGGATGGTGGATGGCAGCATTTGGGGAACTTGTCACCTGGTGGGATGGCAGATGGCTTGCACCCAGGCCCTCTGGGGGAGCACGCGGGGAGATGTAAACTGCAAGTAAATGCTATCCTCAGGAGGCCCTCACAGAAGCTACAGGGAAAGGTCCACCTGCCATGAAGATCTTTTCACGGCCCCATCAGCTGGCTCACCTCCAGCTAAGCCTGCGAGCAGTGTGAACAATGATCTCCTTTAGCCTGTTTGGCTGCACTGTGAAGTTGAAGCACCCGAACTGTGGTCCCTGGCTTTCCTAGAGCACTCTCTGCCCCAGTGCAAGGACTTCCTGGCCCCAATATCCAGGTTTCAGCTGTAAAAGAAAGAGGGCAGGCAGCCCCTCTGACGGGAACTGGTTTATTTGGAGTCAGGTTTATGGACACACTGCACCTACACATCAGTCTCAAAGTGGAGAGCAACGTCCCTGATGGGAGTTTGGTGCCTTCTTGAGTCTCCCAGGCAGGGCATTCTCCAGCTGGTCCCAAAACCTCCCTCTGCTCCTTTCAGGAGAAGGAGTGGCTGATGTCCCAGGGCCAGAACATCCCCAGAGGCTCCTTCCCTTTTCCCGGTTAACAACTGAGTATAAAGGCCTGGTGTCCTTCACGTTGGGGCTGGGCCAGAACCATGAACCCTTCACTTGCTTGGGCAGACATATATGCTGAGATAGAGAGACCTGGGCAATTGCAGGGATCATAGAGCTGTGTGATACTCCGCCATCCATTTAATCTTCCCCCTCAGACTAGCAAAGGAAATCTGATACTCTACTGCAGTTAGAAGAGCTGCGAACACTTTGCATTGTACTGTTTAATTTCAGCTAGTTAAGGGCTCCATCATATTTTCTAATGTAACATGACAGATGAAAAAAGGCTCTGCAGCAGTGAAAAGACACAGTTTTTGCCTCTGAAACCCATCACGTGTGACACATTTTTGGGAGGTACTTTTATTTCCCTTTGTCTTGACTAATTCTTCTCTTCGGAGTTTTTATTCTGTCTTGTTTCTCCTTGTATTTCAGTAGTGCTAGTACCCCCCCTCCAGCCCACCCCAGTTCAAGGTGTACAGTACTTGTCCTCAATCTGAAGGATTTTGGAGCAGACATAAAGACAGGGAATGGGAAATGCAGGGCATCAGTAGGGGAGTACTGGGCATCACAGCTCACTTGTCTCCGCATCCTCCCTGATAGTTGCACACTTGACTGCCTCAGATTTGATTCTCCCACCTGCCCATCACTGTACCTTGCCTTTCACTGAGTTCTGTGCACTTGTCGCTAGACATGTCATCTTTTAACAATTAGGGCACGTGTTAAAATCTTCAAGAGAGAACAGTGCTGCCTCACTATTCAGCATAAAAGTATATCTGAAAGGATGAATTTGACCCAGCAGTACTAAAGATTTAGTGCCATCTTTATTTTCTTTAATGTTTCTTTGATCAGTCATAGCAACTTGGAGAAGTGCCCAAAGACTGGAGGAAAGCAAATGTCACTCCTGTATGCACAAAGGAGGACTCAGGGAATTATAGGCTATTCAGCCTTACCTTGATCACTGGGAAGGTGATGGAGCAACTAATCCTGGAAACCATATCCAGGCACGTAAAGGACAAGAAAGTCATCAGGAGTAGTCAACATGGATTCAAAAGGGGAAGACACGTTTGATCAACATGATGAACTTCTACAATGAAATGACTGGCCTGGTAGACAAGGAGGGAGCAGTAGATGGTGTCTATGTAGACTTCAGTAAGGCTTTCAACATTGTCTTCCATAAGATCCTCACAGTGAAGTTGTTGAAGTATGGGCTGGACGGGCAGATAGATTGAAAACTGTCTGAATAGCTGGGGCCAGAGGCTGGTGATCAGTGGCACAAAGTCTAGGTGGAGGCAGTATATGCCAGGGGATCATACTGGGTCCAGTTCTCTTTAACATCATTCATTGATGATTGGGATGATGGGCAGTGTACCCTCAGCAAACCTGCTGATGACTCAAAACTGGGAGGAGTGGCTGATGCACCAGAGAGTCATGCTGTCACCCAGAGGGACCTTGACAAGCTGGAGAAATGGGCTGACAGGACTTTCATGAAGTTCAACAAAGGCAAGTGCCAAGTCCTGCACCTGGAGGGGAACAACCCCATGCACCACTATGTGCTGGGGACCAATCAGCTGGTGAGCAGCTTGGCAGAAGAGGATCTGAGAGCCTTGATGGACACCAAGTTGGACATGACTCAGCAACATGCCCTGGCAGGAAAGAAAATGCTATCCTGGGCTGTATTAGAAAAAGTATTGCCAGCAGGTCAAGGGAGGTGATCCTTCCCCTCTGCTCAGCAGTGGTGAGGCCACACCTGGAGTACTCTGTCCAGTTCTGGGCTCCTCCGTACAAGAGAGGTATGGGAGAGAGTCCAACAAAGGGCCACAAAGATGATGAAGGGACTAGAGCATCTCTCCTGTTAGGAGAGGCTGAAAGACCTGGGACTGTTCAGCCTGAAGAAGAAAAGGCTGACAGGGGTCTTCTCAATGTGTATAAATACCTGAAGGGAGGGTGCAAAGGGGACAGAGCCAGGGTTTTCTCAGTGGTGCCCAATGACAGGACCAGAGGCAACGGGCACAAACTGAAACACAGGAGGTGCTGTCTGAACACCAGGAAACACTTTTTTCACTGGGGGTGACCAAGCCCAGGTTGCCCAGGGAGGTTGTGGAGACTCCCTCCTTGGAGATACTCAAAAGCCATTTGGACACAGTCCTAGCTCTAGGTGGCCCTGCTTGAGCACGGAGGTTGGACCAGATGACCTGCAGAGGTTCCTGCCAACCTCCACCAGTCTATGATAGCACAGGACATGAAAAGAGCTGACAGAGTCTTTGTGTATTAGAAACATCTTTGCCTTTTGAAGTGCATGACATTGTTGACTGATTTTTTTGTCTGCCTTTGGCACTGCAGAGTGGCCAAGTTCTGTCTCAGACTTTTCCAAATCCTGACTGTCTTCACTGCCCCAGTCTCAGTTTACTGTGAATGTGTCTCATAAAGCTATTCTGATGCAATGCTTGAGGAATTTCTCCTGCTTTGGGTTATTTCACAATGGCTGTGCTAGCACAGACAATTTAGCCAGGTCACAAGCTCTGACAAATGCGTCTCTATGACATGTAGAACATAAAAGTCTCTAGATCACTTCAGTTCCAAGAGAGTATGGGGTTAGCCCTTGAGACCAAACTCCTCCTGCTCCACTCCTTGGAAAAAATTACCCGGACTCAGTTTCTAAACAAGAACATCTCCCAGGCAGGCTGTATTCACATGGAAATCAGCTCCAGATGCCCCACTTCCTCAACAAGCATTTCTCTCAGCCCTGCACCTCCCCATCTCCTCAGTCCACCTCTGTCATAGCAAAAAAAAACCAAAACAGAGTCCCATTTTCACTTCCAAGAGTTTTTCAAATTCCTTGCACCCTTGCATAGCTCTTTTCTCTTTTTCTGGCTATCCGAAACAGAGCCTTAAGATCTGCCTTCAAAACTTTCGGTCTCTGGGTGGATCCAGAGACAACAAACAGTGATTTATTGTTCTTTCTCAACTGGGGGAACTGGGAACCTGCTGCTCTCAGAAACGTCCCAGACAGCCTGCAATGGTGCTGTCTGGTATCTGTACAACAGCAACGAACTCCAGTAGTGCAGAGTACGGCAATGTTCTAATGGCTCTAGTGAGAAATAGGATGGAAGCATGTATTTGATGCACATTTTGCCAAAAACACTGCTCGCAGGAGTTTGAAAAGCTGACAGAATGTAGTAGTTGTGAGACCTTTTTTTTCCCCCTTTTCCTTAGCAGCTGGAGTTCATTAGCTGGGCTCAGCAGAGCACCACTGCTGTCAAGCAGGAGCAAAGTTGTTATTAGCACCAGGTAATCTCCCGTCATGAAAGCGGGCTTAACACCCAATAAACTATAAGGTACAGATGTAAATTCAGTACGCTTGTAAAGCAAAACACAAGTCCACATGGCTGTGGCCAGTGGGGGCTGGAAGGAGGGGCTGAGAGAGTGTATTCTTTTACTTCAGCACAATGCTGATGCATGAGAAATTGCACCTTTTTTAAACTAATAATGAAGTTGAGCAGAACTAGGAAGCAGGCACTGTATCTGTTTACCCAGGCCATCCTAGCCAGCATGTTTTAGTACTGATCTGCAGCTTCTCATAGCAGTAGGTGCAGTTTCCAGTTTTATGAACACTTTGTTTATCATCGATACATGTCCAGAAGGGATTTTTGTCAGGGTGACTGTGCTGATTCCCTTTGCTACCTCTCTCCAAGCCCCCTCTCTTTGCCTTTGCTGCAGCTGGATATGCAGAAAAGAAGTGGATGCCACAAAACCAGGGCACTGAAAGCCCAGGACAGAGGTATTTCAGTCCTGGCATCTGAGTTTGCCCTGCAGGGAAATCCAGGCTTCTCCTATGGCATGTCAGCAGCCATGAACAAACATAGTTTGCTTGTCTTGCATACAGAACGTTTTAAATATTCACTCTCTTCAGCCTCTCTCCCTGAATGCCAGCTACCTAAACTATTCAGACCAGTAAGGAGCTCAAAAAACAACCACCAATTTAAAGCAGTCTTTCTTTAGAGGACAAACAGTTGCAAAACTGTGGGGTTAATAGCACCCTCGTTTGAAGTGTCACAGGGAAGACATCTACAACACTGTCCCAATGGGGCTTAAGAAGCCAAGTGTCTGAAGTGTGAAGGAGAAATGACTCTTCAGGTCAGCTGGGCCGGGAACAGGCGTCTCTCCCATTTTATATGAGGAAGATGGAAGATGTCGTTGGACATTCCCTCCGCCTGCGTAGTTCAATATCAGCTCTAATTAAGAAAAAAAATAATTAAAAGAATACCGGCGTCCCCCCAGCAGCTAGATTGCGGTAATGAAGCAGGTTTTTACATTGATAAAGTGTCAGGGGGAGCTGGGGGATGCGCAGGCAAGAGTACAGGCACCTGATATTAGTCAGAAATCTGAAAGTGGAGAAACTTCAGTAGGGGTTGAACCGAGCCCTCAAAATTTCAAGGAGAAAACGTAAAAAGCTGATGTCACACTATACAGAAGACACAGAGAAAGGATGCAGCCTGTTCAGCATAGCACATAGGTTTTCAGTGTCCCTCTGGAAGTGTTTTGTTTCATGGGGGTTTTTTTGTTTATTTTGAAGTTAAGAGTATTTGGCTGGAAATAGGATCTTTGTTACTTTGGAGATTATTGATTCCTGCTGCTAATTCCTTATTTGAAGTAATAAGCCTCTTTGTAACATTCCATTTGTTTTGCTGTGGAAATACTTACAAAGCAACAACAACAAAAAAAGATTATCACTTTATGGTCCAAATTTAGCCTCCGGGTAATTATATGCATCTCAGTAACTTCAAGAAAAGAAAATGCAGATGGGACAAGAATTCTCCAGAGTAAAAAATATCTTGTCATGCTTTTAGTCCACTAGATTTAACCCTAAAGGTGATGATATAACTATGGGCAAATCTTGTCTAATATCTTGTCAAAATAACAACTGTGCAGTTTCCTAAGACATGGGGTTTTTTTAATTTTAACCAGGTGAATAATTTCTTCTTTTTTTTTTTAACTAGGCATTCTTGGTATTTTCCATCTCTGGTGCAGCATGTTTTCATTGATGTTCCATGAGATGCTACAATTTAAAAAAAATATTTCTGGACTTTGCTAATGCATAGAGGCAGAAGTAGGCTCTGGCAGTGAAGGTGTTCAATGCACACCAGCTGGAAGGGGACAGGTTGTGTTCTTGAACCAGGTGGGAATTTATACAGCGGGCAAATCTCTGGGTAGGGTGGTGAAACATGAAATTCTCTAGAAAGGTAAGAAATGAATTTGCAAACAGTGATGCAGATAGAAAAGAATCAACGTTGCAAAGCATATGCAAAGGCTCAGGCCAATCAGCAGGTATCACAGATCCAGATGTGACCATTAAAGAGCTAGGAATGACCCAGACATCTGCACTGCAGCTGGCAACGCAGCTTCTGGGGAGACTTCTCCTTGTAACCTCCTTCAGTAGATTTGTGCTTTTACCATAGCAGTTACTGCAAGAAGAGTGGTGTCTGCTGGAGTTGGCTGAACAAGGGATTTTTTGCATTTGGTACTCAAATGGAACAAAATAATTAACAAGTGGGGTAGGGAAAATGGTATAAAAAGAGGAAATTGAGGCATTAGCTTTTTATTACAAACTGAAAACTAGCATTTCAGGTCAGAATCAAATATTTTGTCCAATGCATTTTTTAATGCCTTTTTTTTTTTTTTTTAAGACAAGTATCTCTAGTGAATTGTTTCCTCAGCTGAAACTACTCGCTAAGTTTGACCTCACCTTGCAGATAGTTTCTGACCTGCTGGAACTCAATTTTTCAGCAATTTTACTGTTTCACCCAGCCCTAATTCTTAACCTTCAAGTGAACATTTTAGGCAACAGCCCTTTGCAGTAAGTCACTGCTGTTTATCACCCGCTTTTCATGCAATCTGGGGGCTGAAATCCCTCTGGCATAAAATAGTTAATCACTCTTAAAGTTCTCAAATTTGTTCACTTCCAGGAATTTTTCACTTCAGTAACAAGACAAAGTGTTGTCACCATGCTATTTCCTATGCATCTTTTCTCCTAGAAACTGAATTATCGTGGTTTTGAATTGCTAACACTGCCAACTTCTGTTATAAAAGCATTTATTTGGAATTCCTGTATTGTGGCTGTTCCAAGTCACTGAGTATTTTCCCTTTTGATTCATTTCTCAGAAAGTGGATAAGTTGCGCTTTTTTGACATTACCAATATAAAGTGCCTGTTTGGAGATTAATTTGATTTCTGCAGTATTGTTCGTTTGCCTTTCTTCATGCTGGCACTGGTAAAATGGTCTATAACAAACACACACGGTCAGGGAATATACATAATTCCTCTCTCTCCATCCTTTGACTGTAGCTGCTGCAGTAACAGAGGAGACTTTTTCGAGTTGGGCGTGTAAGTGTTGAGCTTGCTGTCCGCAAGCTGGTGAAGCTCCCTGCCCCAGTTTCCTTCATTAAAACCAACAGCTTTTTGCATTTTGGATTGAGATTTGCCATGATGGTCACAAATTATTTGGACTGCCAACCAAAATTGGTTGGCTTGTTCACGTTTTAAATGCCCCTGGCTTGATATTTTAGGGTTACAGTTGTGTTAGTGCATATGTGAATAAGAAGATAGGGTGCTGTTGCTTTTTTAATTAGACAAATTGCGTCCTGGCGGTGCTAGAAGTGTAAGATACCTGCTAATGCACAGGCTATGTACATATAGTCACTCTGGTCGATATATAATCACCGTGTAGTCACTGTGGTCCACAGAGGCCCATCAGGAGGTCTGATCTTCACGCTAGCTAAATATAGGGAAGATGGTTCCTCCATTATGTGCTTCAGCCCTTAACCCTTCCTCGGAGCCAGCAGCTGCTTTTCAGCGTAGGCAAAATTTAAGTTTGTGGTAGGGGATTTCTCAGAAGAGGATCCTTAGAGGAGAGGGGTGCTGGGAAAGACCAGTGGAGTTTTAGAGGGTTGTAGGAGGTTTGGGGAGTGGGGTTGTGCTCCCACTGACATCCCTCAACCTTCCTCCATGGTTTCTTCCCTGGACCCACAGACCTTCTTCCCGCCTAAAGCATTGCTTCCTCTCTCCATCCCAAGGCCACTACACATGCACAAGAATAACTGCTTTATTCCTGTATCAAACCATGCTGAACCATGCAAGCTTCCCTGAGCACCAGGTGCTGGGGCAGGGGGACGTGCCAAGACGGAAGGGGGCTCCACTATTCTGGCTCTTGCTTGGAGATGGCTCTGCTTTTAAGAGTGTAATTTTTGTGGTAAGAGGCAGCCGTGTGCTGGAAACTACAGGGATACCTGGAATTTATTTAATCCAAGTTGCTAAAAACACAAGGGGGTGGTGTCACAACTCCAGTCACAACTGGCTTGGTTGGGTGACAGGGAGCTGAAGGGGTCTGGGCCCCCGCCTCAGGTCTGTTGCTTGGCAGAATGGTCCATAGGATAGTCCAGGAAGCCTTCAGCAGCGGAAGATGAGGGACACCTTTGCAAATATATTAATGGTAATCTGGTCTCCTACAGATCTTCCAAATACTGGGTTACACCTCAAAAATGAGTAAGTGCAGAAGATGGCAGGAGAAGCCTCCAAAGACTAGTGTTTGGAGGAAAAGAATATTGTATTTAACCCGAAAAAAGTAACTCACTATGAGGAGTAAGGCAAATAATGTTTCTCGGGTTTAGCATCTAGATCTTTCCTTCAAAATGCATCTTTAAAGACTCGTTGCTGTAAGTATGTTTGTTCACAGACACAAAACCACATTACTACAGAGAGAAGAGATATTAAAACAAACCAGATACAATAATGCCTATAGACAACAAGCATATCTATTCAACTCAGATTGATTTTCGTGGTGCCATTTTATTCAAGTCATTCATGGATTGACCTTGAACTGTGAATTATGATCTCTTTAGCGTTGTAAAATCAGCTTTTGGTTCAATATTATTACCTTTGGAGAAGCAACTGTCTTCTCACAATGCTGTGCAGACAACAGAAGGACAATCGCTAACATTTTAGAACATTTTTTTCTTTATTACAATGGGTCCTAACATCCGTCTATTTTTTTCTGGCATGCTTTAGATTTTCAACCAGCATTTAGTACATTTTTCCCTCTGGATTTCTAGTACTCAAAATTATCCCACTTTTATTGTTCCAAAAATACATTCTTGAATTAGATACATAGTAAATTCCCTCGTATAAAAAAGATTGTTCTTTGTTTCCTACTGCAGTTGTTGGATGTTTTGTTCTTGGGATTAGGGATAAGAGATTTGAGAATGCTGCAAAGCTCATGTGCTGTAACTATCTTAATTCCACCATGCCCTTTTTTTTAAATCATTTAAATTTGCACAATCGTATTTTATGTGAACAGCCAGCGTTTGGCTAAAAGGTTTGATGTTAATGAAACAGTACAGTAATGAAACAGAGGAGGCTCCATTTTAGAGCTTGAGGTGTGAGATACAAGCTTGCATGATCTTGCAATGTTCCACCTCTCAGTAGGCATTTTGCAGTGTGTTATTGAAAAGGGAGCCAAAATCTGAATTTGTTTGTCTGGCACTACTTGGCTTTATCTTTAAAAAAGAATAAGTAATTCCTTGGGAAAATGCAGGTGTCTTCATTGTGATACTGTAGTCTAATGAAAGATTGATGACTTGGGTATGTCATTTTTCACACTATTTCTACTCAGAGTCATAGGACTATCTAGTCATTCCTTTATTTCTTTTAATAAAATACAGAGTTCATGGCCCAGGTTGGTTCTACTTTATTTGGGTCTTTTAAAGAAATGTGTTCTGTATATGATAGAAAAGATTTTAACTTCATGCAGATATAATGAGTTGTCAAAATCTACATTTTGAATATAATTCTCTTTCCCCAGGAGACCTAATCGGGGCAGCCTGTTCTTTCTTGGGGAGTAAATCAAAATCATAATAAATCAATCCCTCAGTCATCTGAAATAGAAAAGACTGCATTATTTGTGCTGTGAGTCAAGAATGGATTCACACGGGCTGAAGAATGATAAAACAAATTGGTCAGGTTTAGAGTTTTAAACAAAGGGCCAGCTTGGTTATATTTTTCACTATCCACAGATGCTTGAGCAAGCAGAAAATTTGCTGATTAGTTTTTCTAAAAATCTTCACTGCAATCTAGACTAGGCGGAGCTTTAAATTTTATATTGAAGCTGTCTCTCAACACAAAACCAAGTCTGGGATAAGCATAATTTTGGGGGTAGTAAAAGACTGCTTAAAGCCTAAATTAAAATCTGAATAATTTTAGTTGAAAATCTGATTTTTCCTGCAGAGCCCAGCTGGATACATGACTGCAGATGTGTTACGGGAACTGTTATTTGGTTGGTTCATGTGCCAGACTGCTTTGTATTTCTTGCGGTGCACTAGGAAGAACTGCTGAGCAAATGCATTGCCTCTCTCCTCCAGGACACGAGAATGTTGTAGCTATCCTGAACTAGGCAGTCCAGTCTGGGGAACAAACCGGGATGCTGAGGCAGCAGTACTTAGATCTTGAACTGATACTTACCAGTTTTCAAATTTTCACCAAAAGGAAGCACTTCCTACCAAAATTGTCTAACTAGTTCTCATCTAAACTCTGTCTCAGCGAGGCTTCACCCGTTTTCCCAGGGATGAACAGGGGTCTCTGCCTGCTGTGGTCTGTTCTAGTCGTTGCCACAGGCTTCTTTATAGCTGCAGAAGCACCATCCCATCTCCCAGGGGCTGCATGTTTAAAATCAACAGGGAAGTGGAGAGCAGTCATTACATGGTAACTGAATCGTGGCAAACACTCCTTATGGTTTTATTGCCTTAATTTCTCAGGAAAAGGAGTTAGAAGGCGTATTATCATGACTGATACCAGGAGACTTGTCACACAGGAAAGAGAGCTTAAAGGAAGAGATAATGTATCCTACAAATTAGCCAACATCTTAATGGAGTCTAGTACAGGAATTTTAATGGTGTAAAACTCTTACATTTGCTTCTTTGGGTAGGGATTTTATATTTAATATGCCTTCAGTTTATTCATTCATTGATAAAACTGTATTTAATCTCATTTTATAAATCCTGTTAGGAGAA
The DNA here is from genome assembly GCA_008921705.1 of Burhinus oedicnemus. Taxonomy (NCBI): domain Eukaryota; kingdom Metazoa; phylum Chordata; class Aves; order Charadriiformes; family Burhinidae; genus Burhinus; species Burhinus oedicnemus. Next base: position 378,307 of record VFFE01005709.1, read on the forward strand.
AGATAGTTCTCTGTGGACTCTAAAGTCTGGCTGGCAATATCTGGGCTGATACTTCAGAGAAAGTGAACCTCCAGGCTTAAAAATATTTTTTGCTCATTGTGCAGTGACGTAAGGAAAGGAGGTAGTTCATTCCTGCCCTCTGCTAACAGTTAACTGGCAGAAGCAAATACAAGATTTTCTTCTCCATTTTTCTCTTCCAATTTTCTGTGCTGGGCATGGGAGTGCAAAGAGCCCCTGGCAGGCTATACTTCATCAATATTGCTTTGCTATCAGCATTATTATTGGGAAAGCCAAGCTAAATTAAGCAACAGTAAGACTCTTTACTCCCATTGAATTTTCCTCATGTTGAATTATATAGCTGATGTAAATCAGCACAGTTCCACTGGCTTTGGTTGTGCTTATTTATGCCAATGAAAGAGCAATGTGACAAGTAGTGCTTTGTAGCAGCTGGCTTCTCATGTGCCCAGCTCAGATTTACTCCTCTCTTAGAGCACTCTCTAGGGTGGTATGAACCCAGTTGCAAATGAGTAAAAAGATTTGCATCTACGGAATAAATTCAGGAATTGCTCCAGAGGTTATGCCCCGTTATGCTCAGAAGTTATTTTACATCAGGGTGACCTATGTCATCAGGAAGAGCTGCGTGAGCATGGCTGGGCTCCATCTGGTGATGTTCTGGACACCTCACCATACTGCTGCATGCCCTGTTGTGATCACCCACGACTTGTTTGCCCATCAGTCCTGCTCTTGGGTCATGCACACCAGATCTCACCATTCAAGCACTGGAGAGCTGCTGGGTTCTGCCTCCTGTATCTGCAAACACTCAGAGTTAACAAGCCTGGCAAGTATATGGGGCATCTTTTTCCAGCAAGCCCTGTGCTATATCTAGCCATTATACTTACAGATGACCCCATACTAAGCTCTTAGATTTTCTTGCTCTTTAGGCACAGCCACAGATGAATTCCTGATACCCAGAAAACACATCCGGCACGGTCCTGTTCACACAACAACGAGATGGATGGCATTAACCAGCTCTTTCTCAGAGCTCATCCACAACAAAACAAGAGACTAAGGAGAGAAAACCCATGACTCATAATAGGGGACGGCTGAGGCAGCCAGGAGCACCTTGCTTCAGTGGTGTGACCAGACAAAAGGGCTGCAAGAATCCGACCCTCAGCCCCACAACTGGTTGGCCACTGTCCCGAGAGCCCTCAGGGTATGGCCTCACTGCAGAGCAGGGCAAGCATCGCTATGTGGGCTCTTCGTTTAAGTGTTTTGTATTGCCTGGGGAGATGTACAGCCAGTTTTTCCTTTTATTGCTCCTGCAGGACACTGCCACATGGAGCAGAAACTTCCTATTCTGAGTTCTCAGTTTGCTGGGCAGGCTCCACACAGTAGCAGCCATCAGTGAAACTGCTGCCTTTCTTTCCTCTGGCTCCCTGAAGAGATTACACCCCCACCAGCCAATATTTTAGGTCTACAGCAATTGATTTTTCATGATTGTCCCTCCTGCCCCCAAACTCCTACTCATCCACCATGACATGCCCAGCCCAGCCCAGAGTGAACTCAAAAAAATAAAGAAACAAAAAAAACCAAACAAAAATACCCACCACACAATGTCCTTACAAAGAGCTGCTCAGCTCTTGTATAGTTCTAGCACAAGGAGTGTGTTGCGTTTTGATCATGCAGGGAATTAATTCAGAGAGTTGGTTCACCATAAACCTTAGGAAGGTTTTCTTTGTAGTAAAACCTTTGTCAGCGTATTTGCAAAACCACTATTAACAATATTGCAAGACCATATGAAATATAAATGAGGGCATACATTGCAAAGCACAAATTACGAAAATCAAACTTTCCTATCCCCTTGTATGCCTGAAGTGTATTGCAAAACTGTGTGAATGGCACAGTGGAAGTCAAGCATGTTCACACAAGAGATTGTAGGTACAGAAAGTGCTGTTAAAGTTTGCTACTTTTTAAGGCCTGCCTTGCCTTTTCCTAGGTTAGACATCTATGCTCGTGTAACTCCATGAAACAGCCAGTTACCTTTCCGATCAACAGCAGCACCGCACATCCCACTCGATTCTTACAGCTTTCACAAGCAGATCTGTTCTTTGCTGTTGCATCAGGCTCCTTCCGTCACCTCCACTTTCTCCTGTTTATTCTCATCGTGCTGCTAATGAGACACTTGTTTCCTGACCTCTGGCCTCTTGACAGCCTCATGCAGCCCCTGTGATGTTAAATGAAATAAGGCACAGCAGCAATCCAGCAATCAAACCACTGAAATCAACCTCTGCAAGCTAGGTGGGCTTCATTAATATTTTTTTATTCTAGGCAGCACAGGAAGGAAGGTAGAAGAGGGGACGTGTCACGCCTGGTGTTTTGCCAAGATCAGAGCGGCGTGCTGGAGATGATACACTGAAATTTGGTGTGGAAAAAAAAATATGTATCTTTGCAGCCATGGTAACAAAGCAATAGCTGCTTACATTTCTTGATTTACAGGATCTGTAACCAGCATCAAGATTTTCAAAGATGGTAACATTAACAGCTGTTTAAACATCTGGCAAACCTAGAAGTTAAGAGGCAAGAAAAAAGAACTAAAATGATGCTGTTCTGAGGAGCACTTGTTTTGTAAAGCCCAAAGATAGTTTGGGGGCAGAAGTCACTGCAGCAGCAAGAGAAGAAATGAAATGAAAAGAGTAAGAGACCAAGAAAAGAGGTAATTGAGAGCGCTTGGAAGGGAAGGGCTGGGGAAGGAGGTGGGTTTGTTTGAGGAGCTCATCAAGGAGGGACTCAAAATGAGGGAGCAGCAGCGAGTTCAGTCAGTCCAAAAGGATGATGGAAATGGGGATGTTACAGCAGTTCATGGAGGTGAAAGCAGACACTGGTACTGGAGGCCAGGAACCAGCTTCTATTCATTACCTTCTTCATCTTCCAGCTGTGCTTCACTGCTTGCACCGTAAGGACTAGTCACGATTTTGTTCCACTACAGGGGTACCTTATCTTTTCCTATTGCCTACGTCTTGCTATTAAAAATCCTTGGATTTGTAAGAGTCCAGAAGCGATCAACAACCCATGAATGCAGACAGCTTCAGATGTCCAGACTGAATCTATCAAAAGTGTCATGGCTTTTTCTGCCATGTGAGTGCATCGCTTGAAAATGGTCGTCATCATTTAGGCAAGAACACTCTGCAGCCTGAAAAGGGTGGATAGTGGGATCTATAAAATAATTTGACTCTTGATGGGGAACACAGGTATTCTTGGCTGGCTTTCACTAGGGGCCCTACCAGGCAGCACGGGGAAGAATCGCACAGTCTCTTGGTTCTCTGAGCAGCACAGGAGTAGAGGGTGCATATAATACCAAGGGCATACTTGGAGGAAATCTCTGTCCTCTTGTGTGGAAGGAATGACGCAGTGAAGTGAAAGCTTTGTTTAAATGCTTCTACTTCATGGCAGGTACCTCAGTAAACACATGGAAGACTTGGTCCTTTTTGTAAAGCACCTATGTAAATAAAACTTTTGCGTTTTGTTAGAAACGCTCCAGTGTGAACTGTTGCGACAGAACTGTTAGCTGAGCCTTTCAATCCCTGTTTTCTTGGAAAGGAGAGGACCTTCTCAGGAGCATTGTCTTCAAACTAATTTCTTCGTGTTGTGTGATGTTTGTTTCTGTAGAAGCAGCCGCACACGGGATGGCTGGAGTTGGTCCTTAACATCCCTCTGATGCATCCTCTTTAAAAGCATCAAGGTGCAGTGGATTAAAAACATTGTATAACTCAATTCCTGCAGAAACACATAGTGGGGGCTGAGTGGCAACTTTTTCACTTTGATTCTCATGCACTGCTAGAAACAAAGTAGTTTTAATTGCTTCATAGTCCTAAGGTGAGGTCTCCCATTAGCAACAGCTACTGCATCTTAAAGATGGTAATAGCAAGCATTTGAATCGCACTTTCTGTCTTCCAAGTACGTTGCAGACATTCTTTACTTCTGAATTAAGGATGAGTTTCTGTCCCTTTCAACACTTTTTCCAATGAGGTAAATGTTCAGTCTGCCATGGGAAAGAGGCAAAGCTAATGACTCCAAATTCTCCGCTGGAATAGGGCCATGTTTTGCTGTTTTGTTTTCATGGTGTAAAGTGGCCCCAAAGGACGTACAGCTGGTATCGCCTCTGCTGGTGGAAATCTTCAGGTTACGTGAAGTCAGATGCCTGCAGCACTTCAGCCTTCATACAGCCAGTGTAGGGGATGAGCTCCTACCTAACCCATGCGCTTCAGCCCTGTGCACCGTGCACGATGTGAAGGGCAGGGGTACTAAACTGGCACACAGGTTCTCCTGGCTCTGGAGAAGGCGGGGGATGTGTGTGCATCTCTGAGCAGTGGCTCAGCCCCTGCGTTGTGAGGAGCCGTTGTCAGACATCCCTCATCCAGCCGTGCAGAGACAGCCCCGCTTCCGTGAGCTTCTGTGCCCTGGATCAGGGGAAGCATTCATTGCAGAAGATGAAGCTGTGCAGCCAGTGTTCGTATCATGTTTCTTATCAGTACACAGCACCTCGCATGGGAACTGATGAGCCAGCTGGCAGAGACTGGGGCCCTCAGGTTGGGAACGTCTCTGAATGACCACATCTGGAGGAAGAGGCTCTGTCCTGTCACTGGCATCATTGACAAAACTCCCATTGACTCAGAGGAGAGTATGGGGAGGCCCAACAGTAGTGACTTCTGATGTCATCTCCCTGGTTTACTTTGTTTTCCAAAGACCCCTTTGTGCTTCTCTCCCTTGCTTTGTATTCTGAATATCCAGACCACTTTCACACTCAGGGTCCCCATTTTTTATTAGATTGCGTTTGTCGTGACCCTGTTACGTACGGGTTGACTAGCAAGTCACACGATCCTTCAACATCAGATTTAATAAAAGCCACGAGAGGAGGAGGGAAGTGAGGGTGCGGAGGAGGAGGGCTGCTATTGTTCTGCCCTCGGCGCTGCCAAACCATCCCTTGTTTTTGCTGTGGACTGTCTGTGTGCTCAAACGCTGTTTGAACAAACGGGGCACAGTCAGGAGGCTGGCGAGAGGGCAGCAAGAGGGTTAGCCGGGTCTTAGCTAGAAATACTTGCACGAGTCAGGAAGCAGCCTTGGGAGGAAGGAAATTAAGTGGAGACATCTGTGTAGCTTAGCTTTCAGCAGCTCTGCCTGGGGTAGGGGTGGGAGAGTCATGCCTAAGATGACATAACGTATTTTGTCCTTCGTGAGTTGAAAACAGAGGAAACTGCGAAAGTGAAGCATGGTCTCTGTCACGCATGGTCTGGGTGTACCAAGTACATAATGGAGCAGTGTCAGTGCTTTCTGCTCTGCCTTTCACACCCCAAAATAACTCTTCAAGACAAAGAACTGAGGAGAATGTGATATGGTCCAAAAACTGATCTTGGACTTTTTTCGCAGACGACTGAGCCAGAGGCCGACTGCTGAAGAATTGGAGCAGAGGAACATTCTGAAACGTAAGTCCTGATACTGCTGATATGTAACCTGAAGCCAGCTAGTTTGGGTTAGTTTAGATATATATTGGGTGGGTTTTTTATAAAACATAAACTGTTCCGCACTTGCATCATTAATAATAAAAAAGTGCATCATAAATGTAAATAAGCATGCAAGTCTGTAGGAGCGTCTAGAGCTGCAGAAACAATTCACAAGAATGAACAGTCTATGGGGAAAAAAAACCCAGATGTTGAATCTCTTTTGCAAGTCTTGTTCCAAACAGAGGGTCCATCATTCTGAAAAGCCTTTATGCAGCTCTTACACAGATGAGCATTCTGTTATAAGTTAGTAAAGACATTAGGGCATGGCTTGATTAGTTTTCCTAAAAATCTTTACAGCAGCCTGGACTAGGTGGAGCCCTTATTCAATTTGAAAAAGAAACCAGTGTGACTCAGGATTATTTCCCTGAAATATTGCCCTGAAACTCTTCCTTTAATCAGCCTAAAACTTCCTGGTAGATCCTCAAAATGTGAAATGGTATTTTAAAGGGACAAAATACCATTTAGAGACCCTGATCTGAGTTAAGTTGGTAGATGCATTGCCATCAACTTCAAGGGAAGCAGGACGGAGTCTAGCACGAATCTCATAATCTCATGAATGAATAAGAAAAAAATTAGTTTCTTTACTTATGTTGAAGTGGTTTGAATATTAAAAAAAAAAAGCTTTTTATCTAATTGTTGTTACTTTGGAAACAGAAAACAAAAGAAAGTTCTTCCTTTCTTAAGTTAGTATCTCCATCATTCCAGGGAAATTTTAAAAACTTACTACAGAAAAAAGTTTTCCTAAATTGTACCTTAAAATAGCATAGAGTCTCCTTAGGTAGGTCCATAATTTACTTTCTCTTGTTGTTCAAATAACTGCATTGTACAGAACCATAAGAATGTGGTAGCAGAAGATTAATTCTCTGAAAATTAGCAGAATAGATTGATCAAATACTTCAAAATCAGTTTCCTAGCAAGTTAATGATAGTGTTAATGCTCAGCAGGGTTTTTTTGTCTGTTCATGTTACTACGTGTGGCAGACGAAGAGAAAGAGAGAGACGCCACTGTCAGTGCAAAGAGGAGAAAAGACTAGACAGCAGAGCAGCGTGGGCAAGCCTGAGGCTGCTAGGAAAGCCATTTGTTTGGGATCAGCCCCCTTTTGATAGCTGTGTTCCTACCGTCTGCTCCTAACTCCCGTACCTGGCAGCTGGAGAAAGTCAGGGGCAGAAACTGGGGAAATAGGTGTCACATCCAGATGTGATTGTCTCACGGGGGAGGGTAGCAGAACAGCTGAAGGGGGGGAACCTGCAACGTGACTGGTGCCAGACTCGGGCGAGGAGGGACAGAGGCCAATTCTCTGGGTAGCTCGTGTTGTCATCCCGGGACTTGCCACCAGCATGACCCAACATGTGTCATGCACCACCTGGCACTGGTGCATGACCAGTAAACACCACCCTGGCACTGGTGAGGGTGGCTGGGGGGAGGTGGGGGTCTCGGGCAGCTGTTTTGGCAGCAGTGTTTGAACCGGCATCAGCAGAGAGGCTGCATCTCCAGCACTGGGTGCCTTGCAGAGATTCCTAAAGGTCACATTGCCAAGCACAGCAGTCACATAGCGACCTGAAGATGTCTTACAAGAGGAATTATCCCCTGAGTCACATTGGTTTCTTTTTGAATTTAATAAAGGCTCTTAAATGACATAGATGTGTTTGAAAATACTACCCTGAACCCAGAACTATATTGTATTTCCTAAATGGCATTTTTGTAGCTTGGTTCCTAAGCACAGATCTGCCCCAAAACATGTGTGTCTTGGTAGACAAACAACTTCATAATTAGAGGAAAAAGTAATGTGGTATTTCCAAGGCATCTCAACTTCTGCTGAAGCACAGCAGGAAAGGAACAAACAATTAAAATAGTTACATAATTTAAAAAAAGAAAGCATAAAAATCCTCTTAAGCAAGTAAATAAAAATAGTGTCTGGTTTGTACAGCACCACTTTGTGTCCTTTCCCTAGACTTCTGAGAAAAAGAATTATAACAAATATAATGGAGTCTAGAGAAAATGAAATTTAGGAAGCAATAATGAAGAGTGTAAATTCTTTGCATAAGCAGGTCAAGCTATTTGCAAAAGCCCGGTTCATAGCACACACACATACAAAAAAAAAAAAAAAAAAAAACCCAGAAAGCTCCCAAGTAGAGCAAACGGGATTTCCCCTGCAGTTAAAGCTGGGATCTCCTTGATGCAAGTGTCATGTCTGGTACCATGATATTCCTGTTACATGTGTAACCACATTATTGCCCATTCTGATGGGAAGAAATGAGGCAAAATGCAGTTGGAAATCCAGTCTTTATACATGAAGTGATCACTTCCTAGCTCTGTGCTACTGCAATAGTTATGAGATGGTCGGCTTTATTGAATTGCAAAGGCAAAGCATCCATTGCACAAGTTCCATTACTTGCTGGTAGCAACAGTAAGATTGCAGCACCCACAGCAAAGAAACTGAGAACAGGGACACTGGTGCTTGAAGGGTCCTTCACTGAAGTATACCCAATTCACTGACTCTAACTTAAGTCAATGGCATGTAGTGGCATGTAGTGAGAGGTGCAGGGTTAGTGTGAAGACTAAAGAACACTTTTTGCAGTTAATACTTGCGGGCTGAGTTTATGAGGAAGGGATGCCTCAATCCCACTTGTGCACCACCCCCGTGCCACTTCTCAGATGGCTACAAGTACTCCAGTTGTTAGCCTGGTGCATTCAGAGTTGCATAAATTCCTTACATAAATGATGGTTAGGTAGGCACTGAGGGTCTTACACTGTACAGGGGGACATTTCACACTGGCACAGAAACCAGGCCTGAAAATTGCACCCACACCCACCCACCCACTGTCACGCGCACAGGTCTAGAGAAACAGAGCATCTAAGATTAAATAAAGCAACAGTTTTGTAGCTTCATAGGTTTGGGATGACTTAATAAACTTTAAAGAGATAGCTAAAACAAAGTCACTGTTTGGTTTTGGAGGAGAATGTATTCCTAATTCCCAGTTTTTACCTGACTGAGGTCTTCAGCCTGCCTGGCTGTCTCTGAACGTGGGTGGCTGGGCTAAGTGAAGAGAAAAGAAAGACATTGTGTGCCAAGTACAAAATGAATGACCATAACTAAGTTTTATACATAACTCCTTGGCTGCTTGCAGTTCAACCCTGACTCTGTGTGGGCTCTGTTTAGCGCTGTGTCTCTCTGGCTTACTCTTAAAAGGATTTATTAGTGGCTTTGTTTCTGAGAGTGGGCATTTGCAAGACCACCCCCTCCAAATTTGAGACACAAAGGGAAGAACGAAATTGCTAGAGGAGCAATTGCTAGAAGAGAATCCAGCCCAGTAGGGACAGCAACCATTGAAAGGGGAGAATATATTCATCAGTGTAGTCATTCCAGTAATCATTTAAAAAGCCATTTGTGACTCCCTGCTGTCTTCTGTTCTTTCTACTCCAGTATCAGTTTCCTTCCTCCTGAAAATGTAAGCAGTATTTTTGTTAAAATGGCATTTAAAGATCAGAAGCGTATTGTAAAAAATCATAATATTGACTGGCTCTTTGTCCACTTTGGTGGAGATTTCCCAGTCCCGCTGAAGTCAGCAAACAGTTGTGATAGACCTGTCAGATCTACTGTCCTGAGCAGCAAGAAACCTGGCTTCCAGCCTAGCCCTCCTCACCTGCTCATAGTCTTCTGTGGTCTCTGAACCTTAGGTCTTATTTCTGCATGGGGAAGGCCCCAATTTTGAATGTGTTGGTTTGAAACGTTGCATCTCCTCCACTGTGGGCAGACCTCTGTTGGGTTAGGACCTCCTTATATTGTTTTTGGCTTGTCCCAGTTGGTTAATGGGAGTGCTGACCTGTGCTCTCTTGGCTAAAGAAGTTACAGCTGGCGATTTGTTACTGCCACTCTGCCAGGGGTGCCTGCTTGTCCTGCAGGATCAGCGGAGAGGAATGTCGATTTCCCCCTTGGGTTTAATTCAGTCCAAAGTTGGACAATTTAAATCAAGCCACCTATCCCAAACCGGCCTTTGAGGTCCATAATCTCCCCTGCAGAGAGTTATTCCTGCCTGAGCTAGTGCTATCTGAGCGAAAACCGGATCACACCAGGGGCACAGGGTACTTCTTGTTGGAAAAGCTGATGAGCTGTGTTTGCTCTCATCTGTTATGCATGGGCATGATTGGAGTAAGGAGCAATTCAGCCATCAATGAAGCAGTGGAAACAGATCCTAACTGATTGAGGAGCTGAGTGCCTAGAAACCTGGGCTTTTAGTGACTTCCAGTAAAGTTCAGTGGAAAGACATGCATGACAGTCTGCTCCTAAGTTGAAGAATATACTCAAATGTTACTATCCTCTTCAGGGATAATGGTTGAGGCTTGCCCTGGTAAGTACTGGTAACGTAATCTTTTGGCATAATGTTGAAAGTGGATTGCCCTAGGATGTGCTTTTACGCTCCATTGTGATGCTGTGAAGGCTCATGATGGAAAGACACTCTCTCCTTACTCTGCTCAGGTCACAGGAAGTTGCAGATTTTGCCTGGCACCCCTATGCTGAATTTTTTTCCATCCTCTCCAAAGGGTAGCTGCAGAGAAATTATTCTGTAGATGGGAAAGAAAAAAATGCATGTGTTTCTTCTCCAACCATTGACCTTGCAGCCTCGCAGAACCCAAGTATATCGTAGCTGAACCCCCTGAGGCCACCAGGCCTGTGGGCAGGGAGGTAACAGTTTCTGAAGAGCTGGCTTGCTGCCTGGCCTTTCTAGAAAGTGACACACATGAAGAGGTGCCAACACAGGAAGGAGGCTGTAGATGTTTTATGAAGTGTGTGAAGAAGTGCAGTAGCTACGGATCGAGGAAGTTCACCAGCCCCAGAGGGACATGCTGTGCATCGGAGAGGTCCTGAAACATTAATATACTGATGGAGAGGCCTATTTTGTTGCATACTGTGCATGCCTGATGAGTCTACAGCCTGAGATCCTTGTAAATCTTTTACAGCCCGGAATGAGCAAGAGGAACAGGAGGAAAAACGAGAGATAAAGAGAAGATTAACACGTAAGGTGAGAAGCAACTTTGATCCTATTATGACACTACTGTAACTTCCTACTGCACAGTTGTTTGCCCTTCTCCTTTTCCTCAGCACCATTTTCAAAAGTAGAGTGTGAAACAAGTCTTAAAATAAATCTTTAAAAGAAATTACCAATTTACAGTGTGTAAGTCCACAGACAATGAAGGGAACTGCTTTGCGGGCTATTGCTGGTAACATTTTGAAACTGGACAAAAGAAGATCTAGTCTTTATAACCAAAGGAGGTTTGAACAGTGAAGGATACAGAGCCTAGCATTGGTCTAACCCTGCCCCCTGTAAATGTAATGGCTTCTGCAGCCATTACGAAGTGAGCAAAGTTAAAACAATGCTGATTGCATTTGAAAATTCCACCTAAAAAAAGCATAAAACTAGGAAATAAACTTTTTCTGGAAAGGAAGATTGTCACTTGGGGCATTTAAACTAAATAGAGACAAGCACTCACAAAATGGTGTGTAGTGCAGGAAACAATCTTGTATTGGCAGGGAAGGATGAATAAACAGCATAGTTTGGGTTTGGTTTTCCTCCATTTGAAAGTCATTTGCTCTTAAAACTGAAGAACAGTAATTTCAGATACACACGTTCAGGTTTGCAGCTGGTGTAAATGTCTACAGATGCCCCAATATACATAGCCAACAATCCATCCTGTTACTGCAGATAAACTTTATTTCACCACTGACATATTTCCTATCTCCAGAGGTGGAGAAAGCCCCCCAAAAACTCCCATGCTTGTGAGGCAGCACTAACCCCCTCCTGTATGTTTTTAGGTGGCTTTTGTCTTTTTGACCTATGTGATCACAAGCTTTCATGGTATAAATAATGACAAGGAAAGGGCTGTAAAGATACATGCAAAGATTACGTTCAGAGAGCTGGATTATTTTTTTTCATTGTTAAAAATCTCACACCTTGTTCTCAGCTCACGTAAATCAGCAGAGTTCTCCATCACCAACAGGGAGATACCGCTGTTGTCTGCAGGAACTAAGAATGCGGCCCAGAGAGCCATAATATTATTTTTAAAACACTTAAATTCCTGACAACAATGGCAGGGATGTTCTCGCATCCTCTTGTAGCACTGCCTGAAAGAAAAGATCCTAACTGCATTGCAGATGTTTCATGGGACTTAAGCTCTGCGCAAAAGCTAGAAATACCATTTTACCAGGCTTTCGATTTCCCTGTACATTGAAAGGTAAACACGTACAGGAATCCAATCCAGAGCTTCATGACATTTGATGAACAACTGTAATAGATAAAAAGCAAAGCTACCCATACCCAATCTGCTGCCTAAAAAATGGAGGCTTGCTAACTCAGCCTGCATTATCACCATACGGTTCCCATCCTCCACTATTTTGTAGGAAAGGTACAAAGCAGATGAATTGTCTGTTGCAGGCAGAGGCCACAGCTACTTGCTAAACTAGAACACCCAGGCTGCTGTAGCATCGCAGCAGTGTCTGCTCCCTGAAACCTCAGCAGTCTTCTATGCGATTTCTTTCTTTGTCTTTGTTGCGCTTTTAAGTAGGAACAACAGCGAGAGCAGCGTCAGTCTGAGCCCCTGGCAGTCCACTCTTTAATTTCATACCCCTGTTCCCGGGGTCATTCCTTTTAGCCTTTTTTGGCTTCTTCCCTAGTAAAGATTTTTCTCCCCCATGTTTGTGCGGTTGGTAGCAACATGCCTTAGCATTGTTTGATTTCGATCATCTTTTTAAACTGTTGTAAATTGTTCTGGTGACACACTGTAATTTTAATGAAAGAATCACAGGCCCAGTCTAATGGCAAATTTTGTTCTCACCTACCAAACATACTGTTACAAAGCTCAGAAATCACTAGAGGAAAGAAGTGAATAAAGTGTGCAAGTGGGTAGCTAACAATTAGAAATGCCAACCACCTAGTGAATCCTGCAAAAATTGTTGTTATTCCCCAGCCCTGTCTTGCATGAGCGTGTCCCAGATGTGTCGTTGTGTCTACAGCAGAGTGGCAGGCTCCTTCTGTCGATTTGTACTGAAGTCTTATTACCAAAGGATTTTAAACCTCAGATCAAGCAGAAGTTTAATTGCGCACGGCAACTGTTTTGCCCAGCAGACCTTTCTGTTTGCACTGAGGTTTAGTGCACGCACATGCCTACAGGGTAAATTCAACATAAGGGAAGTATGCCACATTGCCTCCTTGTCACCATGTGTAGTTGATAATAAGAAGGGAAGGGGGTCCTGCAGCAGCCGCTGGAAAGACTTTTGACCTTGCACTATAGAAATTGCTGCTGTCCCCGCTTTTTTTGGTGGTGTTATTCCAACTCCAAGGGAGCAACCCACTCCATCCATTAAAAAGCTCTTCTTAAAATTCCTTCAGCACTGACATTTTGTTACGGTATTATGATGATAAGTTGTAACATGACATGCTGTAATAAGTAAGATTACCTTGCTAGGTCTAGATGCCTTATTAAAGTCGGCAATAAATATCCAGTTGAATTCATCATCTGGACAGGCAATTTCTAAAAAAAATTTTTAAAAAATCAGGTGACCTATAGCGAGCTGCCCCTTTAAGCACTTTTCATCCTCTCAGACTCATCTAACTCAAAATTAACTGGGGATAGGGAATAGATGCCATTCAAAGAACAAAAAGGAGGCAAGTGCTGCTTGGTACAGTTTCTCTGTAGCTCGTGTCCCTCCTGCCCGAGGAAGGAGGGGTGAAGCGTATTTGCCTGTCACCCGAGATGCCCACGGATGGGTTCTGCACATCCAACCACCCCATGCTCCCTCTCCCTGCCCCTCGGGGCCCACCGAGCAGCTTTGAGTGGAGGGACATGCGGATTAGGAGGGGATTTCTCTGAGCACTGGTCTTGGCCCACAAGCCCATTCCAGGAATATTAACGTGCAGAGGCCCTCTGGGAGAAGTGTAGCAGGCAGGTCCCCTCCACCAGGAGATCTGGGCCCCCAGGAATTGCTACAAAGAATTTATCCTCTCTAAATCGCAGTGAATTTGGCCAAGCAGCAAGGCAATTAACACAAGCCTGAACTCCCCCTGAGGACTTCCATTACAGCGAGAGAGTCATAGCCTGGATTAACAGAACACGTTACAAATCACTTGCAAAGAGGCATAAAACTCCTCCTTTCCTACCTTTTCTTGTCTCAAATAGCATCATGCTCCCCGTTCCCCAGAGCTGTTTACTCCTTCCTATCCTCCACTGTCAACAGCTAATTTTTCCCAGAGGTCTAGCTCCAAAACTAAAAAATTTTGTAGCAGTAATAACAACCACCCAAGTGATGAGGTATGGCTATTTCTTCAAATCTATGCAATAATCTGAAATCTTTGCTCCCATTAAATTCCTGCCCTGGTACAACTTAAACTCTCTATTCACTGGAGAGCAAGCTGGCGCCTCACTGGGAAATGTCTTACTGTTCAATCTTTTCTTTAATTGACCTCCACTGGCTTGCATCAGCACAGGCTGTTCAAAATAATGAACTCTTGAGAGAGGTGGGACTCGTCAGAGGGAGGTGAGAGGGAGGCGGGGGAGGGGGGGAAAGGTCAGAGAAGAAAAAAGGTTAGCAGCTAATTTGGATAAACTGCATTTATAGTCACAGGGAAAGGTCCTTGGGGCGTTTTCATCACATCCAGCTCTTATGTCTTGCCACAAAAGGTGGGGAGCAAAGGAGAGCTAGCTAGGTTCTGTAATTTTTCACCTTGGTTTCTTTGCTGAATAACAACCATTACATTTTAACAAGATAACAAAGCAGGCAACGATGAAGTGACAAGACAACGAGCTTCACCGTGACTGAAGTGGAGCAAACTCAGCATTTCACATTTGACTAAATCCCAAGATCAGACTGGCCAGAGTACGTCCCCCTTCACTTTACCTGGTGACGGTGCTTGGGTTTGCTTCATTTCCCATGCCGAGAACAAAGGGGTTTGCGTTAAACCTCCCCTTGCAAATTGGCTTAGTATCAAAGCTTGAAACATGCCCATTTTTTTCTCCAGTGATCCAGAATATATAGAGGAAAACTTGACCTCCTGTGACAAAACATGGGAGGTCCTGTCCTCATGTACACTGCTTTTGCATTAATACAAACCCATTTACTTCAAAAAGGATTCTTTCCCTGGTTCACACTCAAATAATGAGGTCACTCACCATAAAGTTGTCCTGCTCCCTCAGCTCACAAATCTTCACAAATAGGTAAATAGAAATGTATATGCCCAGGAGGTACACCCAGAAAACATCCAAACGTACACATGCACATCCCTCTGACATTAACAGAAGTAACTAAAAAAGGGTCCAGCTCGGTGCATAAGATCCCTTTCTTCCTGCATGGAGCACCACTGCCTTGTGCAGGCAATTGCATCATGTCCTTGACTGCGTCCTTTTACTGTAAGTTTCAAACACGCCCTATTCTTTCTGCCTGTTAGAAGAAGCAGAACTCATTCTTAGGTGCTGCCCAAGAAGGATTGTGTAGCATTAAGCAATTTTGACCCAAGAGGCTGCAGCTCACAGGTCATAAAAATAAACTCCAAGGTGAGATCTCAGGTGAGCTGTCCCTTATCATGAACAGACATTACACTGACACCTACAGTGGAGCCACTTAGAGGCTGTCAGCAAAGCTGTTTTCCCGGCTATTTGAGAGTTAAGGGTGCTCTGGGCAGCCCAGGCTGAGAGACCCTCATGCTTAGCAGCTCACAAGAAATCTCAGCAATGGCATGAGAAAGGGCCAGGGCAGTTTGGTAACCATTCAAATAATGTAGCTTTAATTAATTGCTTTAAAAAACCACTCAGTGTGGTTGTCCCTCTCTTTTCATTCAGTACGATCAGATCGGCACTTTGGTTTCATGTACTGAATATTGTGTGTGTGTGTGCATATATATGTAAATATATGCAGATTTATGCCTATACATGAACTACGCGGTATAAGCTGTGGATTTCAGGACTCTCTTTCACAGTCAGAACACTGGCATGAGATTCTATGCATCTTTCTTCTGTTCATAGCTCTGCCCTGGGCCTCCTGGGTCACCTTGAGCTGGTTGCTCAGTCTCTGTGCTTTGCTAGCTCCAGCTGCTCTGTGGGGATGGACACACTGCCCACCACTCTGATGGGGTGAATAAATGCCTTAAATTGCACTGGTTGTAGGTTTCTGAAGCAAAGGCAGGGCATCTAAAAATAATGCACAGTAATAGTTGTATGACTTCAGAGGAAGAGAAGCAGCAGCATTTAGTCTGTCTTACGTTCAAGCATCACCTAAGAGTGAAAAATGCACATTAACACCAAAGTTTCATAAAGTGCTTATGCCCTTGACATTTTTCGTATAACTCAGTGCACTGCTCTTCACACCCACCGAAGGGTTACAGTGTGTTTCAGTGCTGTAAAATGTGGGGGTGATGTATCTAATTTGGGTTTTGTGCATTTGCGAACGTAAGAACTTACCTAACATTTGTCTCATTTCATCGTGTGGTCCTTAACGTTTATTGTCATTTTTTTGATTTTAACCAACACGCAGCACACCAAGGAAGCCACATTAGCTGTTTGAGACCCAGTGCTGCATTGAGGTAAATACCAGCAGTGAATTCGCATTGCTGGCAAAAGTACCACTGCCTCTGTGGCTCTTGGTGCTCTTGGGCTCTTGACACTACCTAGACATCAGCCTGGCGCTGCATGCTTCAGTGTATCAACAGCCACCTGCCTTCTCCTTCGTACAAACTTGCTAATCACTTAGATTAGCACAAAGGCGAAAGCTGGCTAATGTCAAGAGCTGACAAGCTGTGAAATAGAGCCAGTCATTTTGTGAAAGTCCTCTTCTAGCTTGGAAAGTTTATAGGAGCTCCTGCTTCCCGTGTAGCCATTTAGAAACATAGAGTTTAATTCACAGGATTTTACGTTTTGTTGGTGTCTACATACTCCATGTAGTAAGACATTTTATTTTTTAAAAAACTCCATCCTAATTTGAAACATCTGGGCTACATCCTGAACTGATAAAAACTGAGAAATGTACAGATAATACGAGTGACTCATCCGTAATTTGTGCTGCTGTGAGAAAGGAAGCAGCTGATGCAAGTAAAGATGGAGTCTCACCCTATCTTTGAAATTTTGGGGTATAGTCATAATATTATTTCAGCATGAAAATTCTCTATTCCCAAAGTCAGGGCCTAGGTTTTAAATAATCAGAAGCATAATTCTGCTCTACTATCTGACTAATAATGTGTCAGTGCTAACAAACCCACAACTCCTAGCACTAGGGCTGCTAGAAAAACCTAGCAATTTGAAATCGCATTCAAGATGAGTTGTAAGACAGAGAGAAGCCTCACTCAGGATAACTGTGATTATATGCTCCAAGCATGGTACAGCAGTTTGGTTTGCTTGCTTTTGTTAAAAGCCTGTTTATTAATTGCAGTGTGTATTTGGCTTGCAGGTGACTTAGGTCAGGGGCTGCATGCTGAAGAGGCAATTCTGTTCTGCTAGAGTGAAAAATAACATTTTTAAATCTATACATGTTTCGATCTACTTGATTGTGCCCTCTGGCTTTTCTGATATGGTACTCTAGCTCACAGATAGGTTTGTCCTGTTGTCTAAAAAACAAAAGGTTATGCCTACTGTGTACGCATTTTGGTTTTTAAGAAAAGGTCCCCAAAACCTGTAGTCTGAGTTCAGAAAGGCACGTTTCTTGCCAGCCTCACTGCCTACATGCTCTTTGGCTGACCTGAGAATGGCTGTCCTGAATGTGGGTATAGGAAATGGGGCTTTTCTTGGGAAGCTTTTGGAATAAATAGGAGGAATGTTGTGTGGCAAACACACACAGAGCAGCTCGCCATAGGAACCTTCATAGTTTCCCATAGAAGAAGGTGAGTGTGAGAAAACTGTCTAGTTTTAAGATCTTTGCAGTATCCAGAAGTTTCAAAGTTGTTCTTTTTCAAACCAGCAAGGGGTATTTTCCCCTATTAAATGTTGTAGTTTACCCTAAAATGGCTATGGAGACAACACATAAACTGCCAAGCTGCAACTGGACTGATGCCAGCTGTCCGAGGCAAGGGCATTACGTGGCAGCGTAGCGTTGTGCTCCTGGTAACGCTTTCTTTCCAAGATTTCTCTCCCTTCAGTGTGTGCAAAGTGGTGGGGCTGCAGCCAGGAGGGTAGAACCTGATTCCTGTCCCTGAGCATCTCGCAGGTGGAGCATTAGTGCACCTCTGCAGACCCTCTACATGAGGCGTTTGATCCCGGTTCAGGAGTGCATGCTCAGGGCTATCCATGTAAAGCGAGCAGCTCCACTGTCACCTCCCGTCGCAACCATCTTTTCTAAAAAGAGAAGAGAGAGGCAACCAGCCATGCCAAGAACAAGCACACAGGGATTTAAATCCAGAGGCAGGATGGGGCGGTGGAGCTGTCTTGCATCAGCGCCCAAATACTGGAGAAAGGTGGGATTTCAAGCACGTTCTTCTCTTTCTTGTGATCTCGCAAATTTTTCACCCTCCACTTAGCATCCCGACTGGTTTGAATCTTAATTCTCCCTGGAAAATGAAATGCAGGGAACTGAGATGACACTCGTTTTGGGAGGAAGGTGGAATTGCGTGTCTGGATCCAGACGCCTAAATACCTTTGCAGAATAGAGTCTCAAGCATTTTATGAAATATTTAGATCTTTCACTATTCACAAGGGTGGAGTATTGCAAAACACACCTATTTCTAATGAGTGGGAATAGCATGATACACTGTCTAGCTAATTGTTAGCAGGATATTATTTTTCCTGATATATCACAATTACAAATGTTTCACTCTGAAGGTGAAACCTTTGCAGCTAATGTACAGCCACATGCACACAGAGATGTAGCACCTTCTTCAAAAGCACTTGCATAACTGCTTTTGACATTAACCAGCATGCTGTCCATCCAAGGAGAACTGGATCACTGAAAGCCAATTCCTGTCCCTAGCCATGTAACTGGCTGTACGATACGTGGACTACCAGCACACTACTGTTTCTAATTTGAGAGGAGAGTTTTGACTGTGGCTGCCTGTTCTGCTGTGGAATTTGAAATAAATGCTTTGGAACAATGAAGATGTTTTCTTGACGTGCTACAATCCACCCTTGCAATTTTTTTCTGGGCTTGTAGTATGCAGTGTAAACTGTTAAAAGTCAAACATGCTGTGACACAAAATAGAGTTGCAGCATACAGTGAAAAGTTCAATGTGCAATAGTCATCATCCTGCCTGCCTTTTCTGGAGGTAAGGACAAGTCTGCAGAATATCAGAATGGTAAGGAAAGTTATTTGTCACCTTTTGCACATAATTCAGGGCAGGAACCGCTCGGTGCCTTTGCCTGACTCTTCCCAGGCAGCACAGAAGCACACACAGCAGCTCAAGGCTGGGGAGCGTACGGCCTGTGCAGGTAGTTTTAAAGTTGTATTCTGGTCTTCATCACTTCCTGAGACGTCAGTGCACTAGGAGACTTCTTGCATTACATCTCATTTCTGCCAGGGGTGATCCACCTCAGCCAGGGATTGAGGTCTCCAGCCACAGCTGCTTCTCAAACAACAGTGGGCTGCTCTGGCAGCAAGGTGAGATGATATTCAAGGTGCTATAACAAGAGGGTATCTCCCAAGTAGTAATTCTGTGAAAGGTTGATAAAAACAACAGTACTGGGAATGTCTGAACCCTCTTATTATCTCCATAATAAAATGAATCCCTAAGCAGCACTCCACAGGGAAGAAGTGAAGTCCTAATGTCTTTTTCCACTCCTTCCTCAAACCTGCAGCTGAGTCAAAGGCCCACAGTAGAAGAGCTACGTGAGAGGAAGATCCTCATCCGCTTCAGTGACTACGTAGAAGTGGCAGATGCGCAGGACTATGACAGGAGGGCAGACAAACCCTGGACACGACTCACAGCCGCTGACAAAGTAAGTGCAACTTTGGGAGAGCCATGATCTGAGTAGGTAGAGCATGTCACAGCAAATGGCATCCCTCAGGTCCCACTGCCCTCAAGGAATAAGCCTCCACCTGACATCCCTTCCGAACACACCTGTGGTTTCTTCCCATTCACAAGGTTTGTTGTTTGAGTCATAAATCTTTGACAAGAAGGCTCCTATATGTGTGGAAACTAAGAGCAAGCCTAGCAGCATTAAACCACTTAAACAGAGGGGAAAGAATAGCAAGCCCTTTGAGGAAGGGTTTCGACTGTTATTTGTTGGTTTTGGTCTTGCCACATAATGCTGCCAGCGCAGAGCTCCTGCAAGACCTGGCAGAGCAGCGTGACAGCAGCATTGCCAGAATTGCTGTGCCAGGACAGAGCAGGCCTGGGTGCAAAAATGGCAGCAGGTCAAATAATTGGCAAAAGCACCTCCCACCGAAGCCAGGTAGCTTCTCTCTGGTGTGTTAAAACAGGGGTGTTTACTCAGGATTTCTACCCCGTTCCACAGAGTATTTTAAGTACTAAACTGAAATTGCATGAGCCCTGCAGATGAAGAAAAGCTGCCTATTTGGTATCAAGTGCACTGTCCTCTGAGCACCAGTGGGACCATCACTAAGTGTTGTCTCTGGTGGCAGCATTGGCGGCAGAGGAGTTAAATTGCTGGCAAACTACAATTGTGTCCTGAGGGTCTTAATCATGCCTCAGGAAGAAGACTTAAACATTTTATGGCCACTGTAAGAAAAGAGGACTATGAGGCTGATAGTCCCATGCTTTAGTCACTCTATGATGCCCATGTAATTTTAAAGACTTTCAGGTACCCGACTATTTCTTTGCCGTGGGACTCATGCAGTGAGTCTAAACATTTGATGTCCAATGTTTAGAGACAGGAGCAGGATTCCTGGCCATGCCACTTATTTATGGTGCTCATGGTTTTATTCACAGAGGAAAGGGCAGCCCATTCTACTTGTATAATATAACCAAAGGACTTGTATAGTTTTGTGACCACTGGTTTTCTCCTTGACAGAGGGCTTCTTCAGTTTAGCTTTGGATAAGTTAATGTAGCGTAAACTGATCTGAAAAAAAAAAAAAAAAAAACTTCCTCTGAACTATCCACAGACCATAATATATTGGGTTAAATTAGCTTTTCCCATTTTACCTTATCCATGTTGGACAAGATCTTATTCAACTGACCTAGTTATATTCTCCCAATTAGTAGATGAGGGAGGCAATAAATCTCCAACTGGTTCTGCAGCCTTTGAGAGATCCCTGTCTGGGATGAAGGGCATGGAGAGACTCTGGCTGGGAAAGAAGATTTGGTGTCCGGAGAGGTCCTTCCTCATCCTGTGTCTGTGAAAAGAACAAGTGTTAAATAGCACTATTAAATGTACCCTGGTAAAGAATTCAGTATTAAGGCAAAGTACTTTGAGGTCACCTTTTCTTTTTTATAATGCATGTGCAAAGTCCATACACAGAGCAAAGGACTTTCAGGTTCTCCAAGTGAACCTTGTCTAAGCAATGCAGGAGAAGAAGAAATGTTTGTCCTTCTAATATTAATGTCCCTTATGGCATAAGGAAGCAGATATATTATTTCAGGCGGTTGGGTCATATGGACAGTATTCTGATTTCTGCCATTCCGATGGCCTGCTTTTCCCCACCACTGTGTCCACTGTTGGAGAAAATAGCCAGACAAACTGGAAGCAACTCTAAAATGTCTGACAAAGCTGCAACATCCTGTAAAAGATTATTTTCTTCCAGATCTTCGACTCAATAACCATCTTCATTGCTCAGCACAGGCTAGATTTATTGCAGAAATAGATTTTAGTAATGGGCTTTTCTGATGTCAGTAAATCTGGCTCTGTGTGCTGGGTGTAGGGAGCTGCCTTCAGCCTGACTTCAGCTTTACCAGGTCTGACTGTTAGAGGAATAAAAAGGGCACTTCAGAATCTCTCCAACCGATGAGGGGTGCGGGGGGGGAACAGATTTCAGACGTTGTGAGAGTCAGCAGCCCCTGTGGCCTCCTTCACAGTCGCTTAAGCAGCAAAGTGGTCTGCTGAAGGTAGGCCCTTGAGTTGCGGCATAGCCATCGCTCTGTCCTGATAGATGGAGGCAGAGCCTGACAGACCTTTCTAAGGTAAATAAAAAACCAAAGCTGTACAGAAAGAGCACAAGGGGCCTTTTCTGTAGATCGCACTTGCAAAATCTATCGCTTAGGGCTTGTCAAGGCAAAGGTGTCTGGGGACCGGATCAGTGGCTGTTGCAAAAGGCCTGTTTCGGGCTCGTGCTGTTTGTACTAGTTTAGCTTTCCTTCATCGAGAAAAATGCCTGGCAGAGACGAGCACCACCGACTGGAGCAGCCACTTGCAGCCGCTGATGCTGATTTCAGCCTCACGCGGCAAGGCCGTGGCACACACCTTGGACCCGTGGGACCGTGTGGCTGCAGCAGCCGCACGTCCTCTCTGTATGCTCCCAGTGAAACCCACTTGTGAGCTACAAACGTCACGGGGCTGTCAGAAGTCATGACTTTGGGGCTTGGGACTTGAGCCAGTTCTGCTGAGCTCCCTCTCCACCATGAAGCTGAGTCCCTCCAAGTCACCCCTTCTTATTTTTTTATTCTTTAAAATTTCTCTTCCTGCCAGTCACCCCTGGTTTTCTTTTCCCTGACGGACGAACCGCAGAGGCTGTAGGTAACTGGGTCTCCTGCAGATGCCGAATGCGACAGCCTGTGGCTAGTTTCCTGCTGGATTAGTGCGTTGAATTGGTTCAGTAAATGGCACAGCTGGGTCCCTCCCAGGTACATTCAAGGTCAGGCTGGACGGGGCTCTGAGCAACCTGATTTAGTTGGAGATGTCCCTGCTCATTGCAGGGGAGGTTGGACTAGGTGACCTCTAAAGGTCCCTTCCAACCCAAACTATTCTATGATTCTGTGATTCTATGAAGTAAGCTCAGCCATTTTAGGTAACTTCAGCCGAGGAAATTCAGGACTGGGTAAAGGCGGGAGACATCTCAAAGATGAGTTTGGCGAGATCCAAGCAGAGTTTACTCACAGTCCAGCTCTGAAACCGATGACAGTGTTTGAGCAACTCTGGTGCACCTTTTTTTTCTCATGCTTATGCTAATTTGGATTTTGTACATGAAAGTGTTTACATAATAAGCCAGAATTGGGTTCTGTATCTGCATTGTCTACAATATATTTTCAAATTGAGCCATTCCACCAAAGCATTTATCTCTTCCCTTTATGTGATTTAGAACATGTTTATCTCTGTTCCCTTTCACATTTTAAAGTCTTTTTATGTTTTTCTTTCTCTCAGTTAATGTTATCTGTCTGCTTCACTTTTAATGTACTGTTTTGAGAACAAAGTGAACTTATTTTGATCTGTCTCATTTATACATTTATGAGTTTATTTGTCCTTTGCAGGCAGCCATTCGAAAAGAGCTTAATGAATTTAAAAGCACTGAAATGGAAGTTCATGAATTAAGTAGGCATCTAACAAGGTAAGCTGAGATTAATTTTTTAAGACTATCAATGAATATTGTTGTTTTCAAAAAAAAAACCCAGCAGCTGTTTCTCCAACACCCACTGAACACACCATGAGGTCTAAACAACATTTAGAGTTACAGGCTGTAAAGAAACTCGCACAGACAAACTCATACTGCCTCATTAAGTGGCAGTATGCAGGCACATGCCGTCTGTTTAATACAGTGTAACCTCATTTTATTCTTTAAATCATCATGCTCTAGCTGCATGTCTGTTCTTCTGATAGCAAAAGCAAATAGTGTTGGTGTCTGAAGGGGGCCAGGGAGCTCTTGTAGAGCCAGTACGTAGCAAGGTAGGAATGAGCAAGCGCAAATCAAATCCCACTGAGTGCACGGCTGTTCCACGCTACACACACCCCATCCACAGATCTCTCAGTCCTGTCCTCCATGTCCTGCCATAGGGGAACTAGTGGGGAACTAGCAAGATCGGCATTAAAAGCGAGGCACTATTTTTTACACTTTTAGGCTTTTCTTGGTTAAAAAGATAGAGACTGAATGAATTATTCATGACCCCAAGCTACCAACTCTTCTTTCTGACAGGCTACGGCCGAGGCACACTGGGAGGTCGGGGCAAGTCCCCTCGCACAGCCTGTGCTGACTCTGCCCTGGCTTTGATACTGAGATGAGCTGAACTCCTGGCATTTCTGCTGAAGTCAGGCCTTTGCAAATCAACATTAACCCACTCTCATTGTTAGACGTTAAAAATCAGTGTTAGGTATTGAAGACAAGTGAGAGCGAGATCTGGTGCAAAAATGGAGCTGCCCTTGTATTAATACGTTCATCAGCTAGGTGCTCATAAAAAATGCAGCTAATACTTTTAAGAAAAATACAGAAAAGCTTAAGGCAAAATTAATTTTGTATTAGGGGATTTTTATGTGTATAAATGAATAATTATATTAAAATTCACCACATGTATTATGCATGCCTTCCCTTGCAGAACCAATCTCCCTTCTGCTTCCTAGGATGTGCTAGGATGGTTGCACTGGGGTTCATGACAGCAGAGTGCTGCTAGAGACAAGCCAGCTGCCTTTGAGCCACAAGGTCTGGAAGAAGCTTTAGAGTGTGCAGTTGGCCTAGATCTGTTGACCCCAGGGACTGAGCCTTTGAGGGACATTTGGCTCACTCCTCCAGGACAGCAGTGACAAATTTGGAAAGGATGAGGCTGTTTTAAAGGGAATGTTGCTGCAAGGAGTAGAGCTCCATAGAGAGCTCCATAGATTTCCATGAAGCCTTTAGCATCCCACCAACATAGAGGCTGGTTTAGTTTTCCAGAATTCTCTCCAGCTGCTTGGCTTTTGCAGGTTCCTGGGCAGTATTTTGCTTCTCTTCCAGTGTTGGGGTGAGCAGTGACCCTCTGAGGTGACTAAGCTGGTATTTGAAAGCCACCAAGTGGCTTTGACTCACTACGTCTAGGCCAGGCATACTCAGAGATACAGCTAACGTAGTAGAAATTGGAGTAAGGGTTTGTCTGAAGTTCAGCAGGACTTACTGCTTAGACAAGTGGCCTCAGGAAATACGCACTGGAAGGAAGCATGCTTAAACAAAATAGAGTAATTCCCTTAAACAAACTTAGATAAATCACCATTATAAAATCATTAGCAAGGTAATGAGCTGTTCATGTCATTAAGCAGTGGCATGAGCTGGGCATGAGAATGTGAGTGTTGCTTTACTAGTGGGACACATTAATTAATCCATGATAGAGTGAAAAATCAAAGCTTAAAAAAAGAATACCTTTGCAGAGCTGACAAATCCAGGCCTCCTGACACAGGGTGTACTTGCAGAAAGGGTGGCCATTTTAGCTCTACTTGTCTCTTTAGCCTCAGACATTACAGAGTAATCATACTTGAACTGTATGTAAATCTTTCTGGCTGAAGAGCATCAGGTTTGTCTAAACCAGACAATTTTTGTGGAATCGGGCACGGTGTGGTCTGAAAGAGGCCTAGCTGATCTGAAATAACTCACTCAGGAATCTGACAGGATGGACCCAAAGTGTGCTAGTGTCTTTGGTAGGTTTTGGTGCAAACAGCTTATGCATATGAACTGTGATTCTGGAGAGGACCAAGGAAGTGTCAGTGTCTGTTCTGGGTCCACAGTGCCAGCATGGCTGATGTCAATGGTGCAGGAATCAAGCTGCCTAATTGTGTCACTGTAGCAATTAGTTCTCCAATTTTTTTATGTACTCTATGCATGTGAGGTTATTATCTTACTATTTCTCTTTTTTTTTTTTTTTCCCTTGGATTTTAGGTTTCATAGACCGTAGCAGCTCAATTCTACCTGACTACTATGCCGTCTTCAAAACATAACTAAAAGGAACCATAAGTGCTGGTATTATTCACTTCCCTGTTACGTACAATGTAAATCTTCTGAACTGCCTTTTTAAAAAAAAAAAGTAGAAAAATAAATATAAAAAAAAGAAAATTGTATTTACATGTGATGGGTACTGCAGCATCATCAGACCTGCTGGTTCAAGCTTCAATAACAGAAAATACCCCTGGTGGGAATTGTGCCAAGACTTGGCATCTATGTATAAGACTTTCCTGGCATGTGGATTTGCCATACATGTTCAAGCCCAGCTGGTGGTTCATCCATTTCGTCTTCAGGCACCCCTCATCCTGATAAGCCTCTGTCATCGACTCTAGAGAGCCCTGAGATGGTGTTCAGGGAATCACTGGCCTGGGTGAAGTCTCCAAAAGACCAGCACCTATGGCACTAAAGCACTTATACCAAACACTCCTTTCAGGCTGCGAGCACCTTATGAGGATGGTGAAGGATCAAAACAGGCTACCCCATCTGTGAATATCATCTGACTAGAAAGGCATTTCTTTCCCTGGAGAAGTTTATGGCCAGTCTATAGGCATTGTTTGGCTCCCAAGCAGAAAAAGGCATGGCCTGTAAAGAACAGGACTCCCTACTGAAGGCTGGTTGAGTTCTAGCAACTGTTTAATTTTCATCTCTTTCAAATATAATTTTCTAAACCCATTTGTGAACCCATCAGCCGTAAGCGACAAGAATGCTGAGGACAAGCAAGCAAAACCCATCTCTTCATGGTCACTGCATGGCATTCGCTCAGCTTGTAGATTGTTTTTACGCCCAAGCCTCGTGATTGTGTGAGAGCCGATGTGCGCCCGGCAGCAAGAAAGACTGGGATTCCCACCCGCTCTGCAGAGGGACACACGACAGGAGGAACTGGGGGTTCAGTGAGGGATATCTATCCTCTCTGTATCAGGTGTTTCAAGAACTGATCCTAACCTCATACTGAGAAAAGCATGACAGATTGTGTTACCTGGCCTAACAAAAGGAGTCTGGTGCATTGGTATGCTTGGTGGGACTTGTCACCAGTACCCACAGCTGAAGTGTAAGGACAGCAATTCAGAGGTGTTCTGTTTTGGTTTTAATTTATTTTTATTGTAGTGGTTTAACACAGAAACTGACCAAGTAGAGCTCAGAGAGCTGGTCACTCTGGGCCTGCTTTACCTGCCAACTTAAGCGTGTGCTTAACACTAAGTAAGCATGCAAACAGCCTCACTGCATTCAAGAACATGTCTGACAGGCTTAATTGAAGCTGAACACATGTAAGTGCTTTTCTGAACTTTGGCCAGCACCTCCCAGAATCAAGTCCTTAACTAGTATAAAGCCAGCAAGCTGGGGCAAACATTGCCTAGGATTCCTTTCCAGCCCTTACAAGAAACTATTATGCCATGTTTTGGGCCACTGGCCCAAAGCACTGTAGCAACATCACTGTAAGAAGTTCCAGATTATTACTTCAGGACACCTTTTTTTCTTCCACAATAGCTATTTTGCTTTGACAGATTGAACAGAGAGGCCAAAGTTTTTTACTACAATGTTATTTCTGTTATTATTTTATTATTTTTTCCTTTCTCGCTGTCTTCCATGTATCTGTCCACTCTTCTGTGCTCTCTCTCTACCTCCCCCAATGCCACGCTAACATTGCCCTTTATTGATTGCGGGCTGAGAAGCCTCTCGCACGTGAGCATTTAATGGCCAATGCTGCATAGTGCCAACACTCCTGCCTCTTCTCAGGCCTTGGTCTCATTCCTCCGGTCGCAGGAGTACAGCAAAAGGACCTGCGCGTAGCCCATGGAGTTGCTCTAGCATCCAGCCTGCCCAAACGACACTGGCAGAAAGGTTAACGCGCTCCATTTAGCTTAGCAGTGGTACTCAATACCTCACAGATTTGCTCTCCATCAGAGACAAGCGAAAGCATTTCATTCTCATCCGCAGCCATCCTTGCACTGCTGTGGGTTATTAGCTATTAAATAACAATTGGCTGTTGCAGGATGGAAGATGCTACAAAGGAAAGTAAAAACCAGCTGGTTTCTGGTGCCGCGTTTTTGAGACAGCATGCCTCTGATGTGGTACACTTCCCAGACAAGGTAATGATTTCCGAAGAAACACACACAGCGATCCCTGTATCACCAGCTCACAGTTGCTTTAGATACAAGTTCATCAGTAGTGGAAGCCTTTAATGTGCAATGTTATCAGCTCAGCGCAGCAAAGACAGAGCACTTGCATACTAGCCAGGAATGTACTGCTTTGGGGTTATTTTTGTGAAAACGTGGGGGCTCCTGTTTTTAAATTCATTGACATACAACTGCACTCATGACTGCACCACAGCTTTAAAAAGGGAAAAAAAACTCTAGGCTTTTGACTACACACACATTGCATTAGGAAAGGGCTCTGCAACATAGCTATTTTGAAGAGCAACAGGCCCTCGCATTCCCAGTGTGGATCCCATACCTGCCCTGCCATCGTTAGCTTAGAGGTTCAGCATGAAAGGGAAAGGAGGCCATTTAAAGAGCAGCGGTGACAGAAACTACAGGACTCAGTAAGCTGGTGGGAGGGAAAGGTGAGATTTGTTTTCCACTTTATGATTAAAATGAAGAGGAAAGAGGTGGAAGTAGCAGACTGCTGCTGTCAGTCTGTTGTTGGTGCTAGAGTCCCAGGGCAATGTCACTCTGGGTGCTGCCACCATCCCTCATGGACAGGGACCCCAGCAGTGCCCACACCTGCCAGTCTGGTAGCCTAAATAAACCCTTGGGCAACGGTTGAGACACACAACAGCCAAGTCCTGGGCAATGGCCAGACATTCCCCAGCACCTTGCCTTCACCTGGATGGGCCCAAGGCAGATCCCTGCTGAACTCTTGTCGCACTCTGCCTGCCTCAGGATTCATGCTGTCCCCAGGGCAGCTACATGTGGCAATGCTTTTTTCTTTTTGCTTTTTTAATGATGTTAACTCCTGGCTGAGCAGACACCAGGACACAGTGGAAGAACTGCCATATTTCTCCCGAATTGCAAGTAGAGCTTATTACTGAAAAGGGAGAAGGAGGAGGAGAAAGAAGCCATATAAAGTGTTTGGCACTGTAGTAAGCATCACAGAACTGCCACTTCATCTGGTTTTAGCTTCAGCGGGTCTGGGTATTTTGCGAAGTTACCCTTTGGTGAGGCATTCTTAACAACCTTTCAGTGCCTGAACGCTGCAGCGTGTCCTCAGTTTGCATGCCCACCTCTGGCATACATGGGAAGTTGCAAGCAGACTGGGCAACAGCTTGTCCTTTTTTTTTTTAAATCCCTTTTCTTCTCGTCTGTGAAAGCCATCTCTACCACAGTAAAGTAGCTGCGATTCTGTTGAGGGTGAAAAAAATAACAACGGTCATGATTTCCCCCCCCTTCAACCTGGATTATGTTCAGGACGTAAAGTTGATAACATTTCTGCTAAGACTCGGTTAATACTGCAGTTAACACCGCTCATCCTTAGTCTTATTAGGAGGAGATTAATAGTGGTAATAAAGAAATTGCATCAGATTTAGAGAATGGAAAAATCAACACAGAACAAAAACGGCTATTCCAATCATCCATCTCCAGGGCTGATAATGGAGATAATATTCTAGAGTCAAGGAAGAAGAACATTTTGGTTATGATCTACTGAATCCTGATGGGTTATTCATACTTAAAATGTACAAGTACTGTGACATCTGTTCTACAGCCTATGGAAAGATGAAGTGGAAACTGGGGCAGCTGAGGAGGAGGTGGGGATTGGAAGAGCAACTCCAAAATGTCTAGACAAAACTTTTGATTGTTTGGGGTGGGAAAAAAAAAGCACTGGTGAGGACACACAATGGTGGCATCCCCCCCCCCACCCACACCCTCACCAGCCACAGGCTACAGGGACCTGGCGATGTGTTTACGACTACCAGGGAAGGTCAGTGTTGTGGCCTTTCCCCACTCTACACCCCGCTGGTTAGGTACTTGCAAGCCGAAGAAGTTTCTGGTGCAGGTTTGCTGGGATGGGGCTCAGGTCAGCTTTTGCATCTAGACAATTCCTAGTGCGCGCTTACCAGAAGGGAAGGAAGGGAGGGGGGAAGAATATAATAGACTTTTAACTATTTTATGTTAACCGAAACTATTTAGTGAGCCCATTACACAAATATATTTCAGCCTAATAGTTATATGTAACCACAGCACTTTGTCATCACTGCAACTAATCACCAAACTCGCCCTTCGTTACTTCTACAGTGCTGTCCGTGCAGTGGAAACACTATAACCGACAGAGGGGGAGCACTTCCAACACGCCGAGCGAAAGCTTGCACTCACAAAAAAAAAAAAAATGGGCGAGATGGAAACCCAGAGTTATATGTGAATGGGGGCTCCCTAATGTGCCTGCAAATAAAATCACTTTATATAAATAGCCATGGGAGATGACTAGGCTAATTAAAAAAAAAATCAGGAAAGGAGAAGGGGACAAATGATTTTTCCCAAGTGTTCAGTCTGCTCAAGCTTGGAACAACTTCTGTAAACAAAGAGGAGGTGACGGGCACATTACCTGCATTCCCATGTGTCCCAGGTACTCCCGCACCAGTTGCATTTTCCAGTTGATATCCAAGTGTATGTATATAGTTTGTCTTTGTATAGGAGTGAGTGTGGTGGCTGTCAATCATGTGCTCTTCCAGTATTGTAATTTAACAGATTATGGCTGTATGAAAACGATGTAAATAACTAGAAAAAAATTAAACTGGATCTCTATGTCCTAGTTTTTGTACATATTGAAACTGCATGGTATTTAAATTATTGTTTGTCTCTGATGTATGCAGTTTCTTAAAAAAATTCATTTAAAAAAAAAAAACAAAACATTCCTGTGCCTGTGTGTTTTATCCCCTTCTGTGCCAGTGACTGATAGCGTAACAAAGGGATGCAGTCGAGGATCCCAGCCCTCCTGCTGCCAGCCAGGCTCAGCACTGCAGCCTGCCAGCTGCAGTGACAGAGCGTGTGCCCCCGGCGTGCCCACGCCTCAGCGGGGAGCAGAACAGAAGAGCGAGACTTACCAGAGCAGATCGATGGGATGAGCCACTTGTGCTGTCTCTGTGAGCTGGTTCAGCAAAGGTGTGCGAAGGCAGATGACTGGTACCTCAGCTGCTCAAGTTGTACCCAACACCAGGCTAATAAAGAACAAACCCAACAGTCTGCAACAGACACACGCGCCCCCATCCCCAAAACCCACCTCTCACCACAATGTTCTCAGTACAGGGTACACTGTCAAGTGCCTACTGCCAGAGTCAACGTGCAGCGTTTGCCAATGCTACTCTCCCTTCCCTCTTCAAGCTTTGGTCCGATATGCAACGCCCTGTGCATCCCCTGATGCACACACAGGCTTCCAGTGACAGGTCCATATACTCTTAACTGACCGAATTCTGCTCCTTTCCATTGCTGATCTGGAGATACAACATGATCAAAACTCTGGTACTGGGCTTTTTTGTTTGTTTCCATTTGGGTAAGTTTTTTACAATCCTTGTTTGTGTATATTTCCATTCTGGCAGCCAGCAAGTTTGTAGCTAACCAGTGAGGTTTGAATAAATAAATGAAGTAAAAAAAAAAAACAACCTAGTTTTTGACTAAAGAACCCCTTCTCCTGCAACTAGCTACAACTTCCGTAGCAGCATTATATAGTGTCTTTTTTTTAAAATATTAACTGAAGCATTTCATAAAACTGGTCTAAGGAAAGAGATGTGTGTGTCTTCAGTAAAGTCCATGTAATTACCAGCAATCAAATTGCAATCTAATGCCATCTTTAGGCAGGAAACAAAGAGGAGGGCGTTGGGGGGGCAATCAATTCTCCATCAAACAGGCAGCCCCTGGTGACCAGCTCAGCAACAGCATTTGTGCTAGCTTTACCAGCTGCTTCAAACCACTTCAGAAAAACCTTAGGATAGGAGGCCCACAGGAACAACCAACAGCCAGGTGCACCCTGCAGTCACTCTCTTGCAACATGCCCTGTGAATGAGACAAAAAATACAACAATTTGTGTTTTAAGATCTATTTGATGAGTATCTAAGTTTTACATACATAGACACATTAACCCTGAGAGGTAGGAGAGAGATATACCTGTTCAGCAACCAGTTTAGAATGGAAACGCTCGATCCATACACGTCCATGTGCACACATGCCCATGAGTTGATCTTCAGTCTACAATAATGGCCACTAGGCATCTAGATTTTTGGGGAGGTGACTGGGGGAGGGTGGAAGGAAGCAGGAAACATGCTGAGCCCACTGAGCAAATCCCACAAAGGCACTGGAAGCCCCATGCTGCCAGAGGAGCTCCAGCAGAGCACCCACTGAGCAGTGTGCATGCACGCACACGCGCACGCAGACACAGCCACGCATGCACGAACACGTTCTGCTGCTTGGCAGTGCCTGGCTGAGAGCTCAGCACCCCCAGCGCAAGCATGGCGTGAGAGTCCTCTACCATCATCTTCCTCACCCCTATTCCTCCCTCTTGCACCTTGGAACAAGGCTTCCAGGCAATTAAGTCCAAAACAACAGTGCGGCTGCGCCCTGGTTGCACAGTCGATCTGGTCTGCGTGAGACAAGGCGGCCGCCCGACTCCTGACCGGTGTGAGCCGACAGTTTCTGCTGTGGGTATGGACATCACCAGCATCTGTTACGCAGCTGTCAGGGCAAAATGCAGATGGTGCAACACCACCCTACGTCCACGCCAGCAAGCGTTGCCTACAAATTGTACAAAATTGCTTACAAAATTCTTCCCCAAGTGGCAGAATGAATGAAAGGTTGGCTTTTCAGTAAATTTGTGCCACATGGTCAGGAGTTCTGGTCTTCAGAAAGACGACATCTTCAACCAAAGTTGTCCCATCAAGAGATGAAAGTTGATCTCCTATCCACAGGAACCTCTTCTGTGTGACTGTTACTTTATCAGCCTCTGTATTTCAGCCGCTTTTGTCTCCGTACTCTCCTGCTTTTCTTTCCATACTCTCAGGCCCCTTAATAGAGTTCAAATCACTCACCATTTTTCAAGCATCATCCCCTGACATCTGCCATTACTTTTCTTATCTGGAGTTTCCATCACATTTGGATGTCAGCTGGAAAAGAACGTGGGAGAGCACAGACATGTGGCATTGCTCTAAACCTCTCTGGAGAGAAAGTACTGCTTGAGGGGAGAACTGGACCAAATTAAGCTTTTTTGTTGTTGTTTGCAAAGCCCATGAAGATATTTGGCAGCGGGAGGCTTGAGGGGAAAGCTTTCACTCTCCAAAGTGAATGCTTCAGTGCTTCTATTGTCTCCAGGAAAAACAGAAGACAGGGGAAAAAAAAAACCCAACTCAAACACATGCAACAGCTAGCTCTGTATGAACAAACAAGCATGCAGCAAGCAGTTACATACTCCATCAGTCAAGGAGAAATAATGTAAATAAAGACAAAATATCTCATTTCAAGCTTTTCAGGAAAAAACAACCATCAGATGACTTGTTACTACATTCATCCTGACATGAAATGGAGCTAACAAGTAGCAAAGGTAACCACTTACCTCATTACCTAGCCAAGGATTTCACAAGGCTCAACCATGTGCAACTTCAAAACAATCTGTGTAAGGAACTAGTAGTCTATAGGAGATAAATGACAAAACTTGGACTACCCACTGGAAGTGCCTAGCTGGACAGTACAAATATTACAGTGTTCTAATTCAAGAGGTCAAAGCGCAACTGTTGGCCACATACGCCAAACTCCAGGCTGATTACGGTTGCTGGAGGCACAGATCAAGGCTTCCCAAGTGGTGGATTCTGCTCCAGGCTGGAATTTAAAGGTATCCTGCCTCACCCTCACACTGATCATCACGTGCTGGGGACAGTGAAAGCTCACATTTTGCTGTTCTGCTCTCTTAGGAAGTAGGCCTCTGAGCTAAAGCATTATGTACAACTGAGCAGACATCACCAAAAATTAACTGAGCATAAATTAGCCAGTTTCATACTTTCAGTCTTTTGGGAATTCGGTAAGTTTTCTGCATAAACCATATCCTTCATAAATCCACAGCGACAGCTTGGAAATGGATCCATTAAGATATGCACAAATGTCTCTTACCAGATCGGTAAAGGAAGCATGGCGTTAAGCCACTATCTACTCTCTAGAGAACTCCCCTCCTTCAGCATAGCCCAGAATAAATAATGCATTTGTTAAAGAAACACTCCTGTTCTTTCTTCGTACATGAAACTGAAAAAACTGCACACGAACTTCAGCTGACAGTAAAGTGGAGCAGCATTTGAGGATGCATCCCACATACACTGAAAGGTTGAAGTAAAATCACTGTTGCTCATGTGGAAACAAAGGTTTTCACTGTGAGGGTTACCGAGCCCTGGCACAGGTTGCCCAGAGAGGTTGTGGAGTCTCCGTCCTTGGAGACATTCAAAAGCCACATGGACATGGTCCTCGGCAACTGGTTGTAGGTGGCCCTGCTTGAGCAGAGGAGGTTGGTTGGACCAGATGACCTCCAGAGGTCCTGGCCATCCTCAATGATTCTGTGAAAGTAGATCTCTGTCTCTCATCTGTGCAGCTCCAGGGCCTGCCTATTGATCGAGAAAGGCTTTTTTAAATTAAAAACTAAACCAAAAAAATGTTTGGAGCCTTCAGTCAAACAGTGATTGGAGGAACAGTCACTGGCAAGTCTGGAAGCAGTAACACTAACTGGCACTTCTAATCCTGATTCAGTGCATCTCTCTTCACAGAATATGAGTTATTGATTCCCTGCCAGGACTGAAACTGCTAAACACCTTCAGTGTCATCAGGGCTTGTTTTTTTAATGACTAAGTAATCTGCAGTGTAAAGGCCTGAATAATGCATATGTAACTTTGAGGGGTTTGTGAATAAGCTGTGCAGCCTGAGGGAAAAATGTTCAAATGGGTGATCTCTCAGACTGTACCTGTGGCCATTGTCTGAAAAACTTGTGTATTGCACATTACAGAATGCAGTGCCGTTATTCACAGAATGTATATGCTCTTTCCTATCCGTGTCACCCAGCTGTCATGCCTACAACAGGAAAACAAGCTCCTTTCTGAAGTGAACTAAATGGATTACACTACAACACAGACACAGCAATGGCTTTCAAAGCAGACACAAACAAGCTTTTTCTGAATTGGGTAAGCTCAGCCATTTCAGGAACGCTCACAGCAGCATCTCAGAATCCAGCATAATCTACCAAAGTTTTTAGGTGTAACCTGAACTGAGCTCCATGCTTCCCCAGCTAATGTGTTGGAAGGTAAGCCTGACCTAGTTTAAAACAAAAGTTAAGTTTCTAAAGCATTTCAAGTCTGCGTTACAGTGAGTGCAAGCTAAACACACTCTTTCAAGTGCAATGACCATACCTGACACAAATTAACAGCTAAGCAACACATTTTTGTATACAATTCCCTGGTCTATGCAAGACATAGAAATAGGATTTTACACTTTTACAAGAAAAAGATTAGTTCTCCAGCAAATCTCTACCTATGGCTAATCACTCTACTTTTACTTACACCATGAATTACATTTCTGTATTAAATTTATTTTGAAATCTAAACCAAACAAGAATCAACAACTTTGAGCCAAGCATTCAACAAAGGCATTGTTTATTACTGGCCTGTAATTCTGAATTATATTGACTCATCCCACTGATTTTCTCCATACCTGCACAAAGTTACATTTTAGGATAGGACAGATCCACCTTTCCCAAGCATCTTCCATGAAGAACAAAGAAGCAGGTACAGCCACAGAGAGCTGGCTGACAGATAAAAAGGAAGTTTTTTAAGACACTTCAGAAAAGCATGTCACCCCTGTGATGTCCTCCACCTCAAACTTGTAATGCCTCTTCCAGAACACTTACCTGAAAATTTACAGTATTAAGAGAGAACATTTACATTTCTAGCAAAGGCATGCTTGTTCACCAAAGAGTTCCAGCAGACTGACATTTAGTAAATTCACCTTAAAAACACCTCCAAGTAGTAACTAGTTACATCAAGTATAAGCTGGCATACAAAACCATTTTTAAATTACAAGTAAGTCTATTTACCTTGCTTCAAGAGTTAGATTTACTTCCCAAAAAGCCAGAGAGCACACTGTGCAATCAGAATGCTGTAGTTGGCTGGCCAAGAAACACCCTGGACATGATCACACCGCCACTAGGTATCTTCATTCCATCTGTATTTATTAAAAAATATTTACATATTGATCACTATGCTATTAGCTGCTGTAATAGCATCTTTACATAGAAGAGGTAATGAAGAACATCACACTGGGATGGAGGAAGTGTGGTAAAAATGTCTTTTCAAATGTTTTTTTATTTTTCCCCAAGCTGTCATAACCTTCTCAGACTGAGTGTGCTGGAGTCCCACAGTGTGTCCGCCACAGATCAACAGCTTTGCTGACAATAGCGTCAGTGTTTTCTTGAGGAATCTACAAAAGATCAGGTGAAGATGCCTTGTCAGAGTACTTTATTTGGACTATTTTGTTTAAAATAAAGATTTCAATTTCCAGTTCAGATTTTATTTCTTTCTAAAAAAGAAAACGAAACTAGAATCCCATCTCCCTGCCCTACGATCTCACCATCCCTCAGTCCTACACACATCATATTACCTCCAGGTTTTAGACAAAAGGCTTTTATTTACAAAATGGTAAGATGACCACCCAGGCATCTCACACTTCACACATCCCTAATGTGACATCAGGCCATCCATGACCACAAATGTATCTAACCTAACTAACTTGCATTACATGAGGATACTACAACCCTGCTGCAATGCTCATGACTATTCATAGAAGGAAAGTTCAGGGTCAGGTCCCTGATCCCATCCTTATATCAACAGAAAACATACCTTCAGTCTATAGATTCATACTCAGGCAAGGAGCAAAAAAGATGTCAGAAACCAACCCTGTACAGAGCTTCCAGAAAAATGAACCTAACCTCATCTGCACTTACTTTCACAGAAAAACCCTTTATTGTCAAATCTGTACAAACATAGATAACACATTCCCCAAGGCCTAAAAATAATTTAATTCTATGAAAGCCTTACCTCCTGTAGAAAAACATACTATTCTCATCTCTGCACATTCTCTCTTCACCTGGGTACTACTACACTATTCTCAGTGAGTAACGTAATAGTATCTTATGGTATGTTTGCAAGAGGCAAATTACTTTAAGGCTGAAACACATTTTTATAAACCATAAAAGGTAATGCACAGCACAACAGAGTACTTACATTTTCCAAAAACTGTGTGATCTTTTCTGCAGTATTCAGTGCTATTATCTTCATTTTAAAGGTTAATAATATCTCCACAGCAACAAAAACGAGAATCTTGCAAGACCCACTAATAACTTTGTCCCAAACTCTACAAAAAAATGAAAAGGAATCACTAAACATTATTGTAGTGCTTATCTGCTTATTTATCTGCTGCAACAGTTTTTGTAAAATCACCTTTTTTCCTGATTATTTTCTGAATCATGGCAATGTATTGAATTATTCAGGTCAGGGTAAATAAAAGACATTTTATCAACTCCTAAATCTGTACAGAAGAGAGTGATAGCAAGCAGTAATGTATTGATATGGTGTTCGTGTTTAGAAATGGAACTGTTTACAAGCTCAAATACAAAAAGCAAATCTTGTTTTAATAGCCTGAACTGTGATAATTATTCTACAGTATATGGTAAAGGTGAGAATTTTTCCTAGTGCAAAAAAGGAAACAAACTTTATTAGCATGCCTAGTAAGGACACGCTTCAAACAGTTAAGTAGCTGAGAATTCAAAAGGATATAATACTGAACTACTATATCTCAAGAAGCTAAATATTCCAGGTCATTGCTGTATGAGATACAAATATGATGTATCAGCAGGATATAATCCATGATGTTTAAACTGGACACAAGGAACAACTATTAACTTTATCAATCCATCCCACTCCTACCACTTGTATGAAACTGTACCTGGACATCACAGTTTTACCAAAATCTGAAGGGCAGGCCTCCAAAGGCTGCAAGTACTTCAGCAACAGAACTTGGATACCTATTAAAAGGGATCAACACTACTAAAACAGCCTGCAACAATTTGAAATCATCCTTCAGCCAACAGCTCTCTCAGGCCCAACTCAACAGACTTGGGATGAAAGATTATCCAAAACCAGTGTGAAACCATCTGTCAGATGGCAGCTTTTACGGGCTTGCATTATTTTTAGTTCTTGAATTTTAAAAGCTGTGTCAGAAAGACTTTCTGAGCATTACTGTTCTTGTTCCTTCTGGGCACTTGCTCCTTCCAAATAAAAACATTGGGGACAAAGATCACATACTTTCCTCCATCATCCCTGAATACAGTAACACTAACCGGAAAACATCTTCTGCAGCCCACCTATAAACTTGGATCTATGGGTGTACTTCTTCCAAAGACAATTCAATTTTTGTATGACCTTCTCTCTCAGAACTTGCCCTTCAGCCTGGAATGCCAGGAGAGCACAAGGCAAGCATAACATGAACTCTGACAGCTGAATTGGACAGTAGGTATCACACCTTTAGACAAGGAGGAGTTAAGAAGTGAGAGTCCAACAAAGAGCCATGAAGATGATAAAGAGACTGGAGCATCTCTCCTATGAGTAGAGGCTGAGAGAGCTGGGACTGTTCAGCTCATCAATGTATATAAATACCTGAAGGGAAAGTGCAAGAAGGATGGAGGCAGGCTCTTTTCAGTGGTGCCCAGTGACAGGACCAGAAGTAACAAGCACAAACTGAAACACAGGAGGCTCCCTCTGAAGACCAGGAAACACTTTTTGACTGTGAGGGTGACCAAGCACTGGCACAGGTTGCCCAGGGAGGTGGTGGACTCTCCCTTCTTGGATGGGTTAGGGCTCTAGAGGGTAGGGGGCTTCAAGAGAGCTGGTTGATATTCAAGTATCGCTTCCTCCAAGCTCAGGATCAGTGCATCCCTAAAAGCAAGAAATCAGGCAAGGGAAGCAGGAGACCTGCACGGTTGAGCAGGCAGCTTCTGAAAAAGCTCAAGTAGAAGAAGGAAGTTGAAGTTTACAGTACATGGAAGAAGGGACTGACCACTTGGGAAGATTACAAGAATGCTGTCAGAGTCTGCAGGGATGAAACGAGGAAAGCCAAGGCCTCCTTGGAATTAGATCTGGCAAGGGATGTCAAGGTCAACAGGAAGGGTTTCTTCAAGTACATCGGAGGCAAAAGGAAAACTAGAGAAAATGTGGGCCCGCTACTGAATGAGACAGGGGCCATGGTGACAGATGATGCAGAGCAGGCGGAGTTACTGAATGCCTTCTTTGCTTCAGTCTTTACTGCTCAGGCCAGCCCTCAGGAGTCCCAGACTTTGCAGGTAACAGAGAAAGTCCAAAGGAAGGAAAACTTCCCCTTAGTTGAGGCGGATCAAGTTAGAGGTCAGTTAAGTAAACTGGATATCCACAAGCCCATGGGTCCTGATGGGATGCACCCACGAGTGCGGAGGGAGCTAGCAGAAGTCATTGCTGGGCCGCTCTCCATCATCTTTGAAAGGTCCTGGAGAACAGGCGAGGTGCCTGAGGACTGGAGGAAAGCCAATGTCACTCCCGTCATCAAAAAGAGCAAGAATAAAGACCCAGGAAACTATAGGCCAGTCAGCCTCACCTCCATCCCTGGAAAGGTAATGGAACAGCTCATTCTGGGCGTCATCTCAAAGCATCTGGAGGAAAAGAAGGTTATCAGAAGTAGTCAACATGGATTCATCAAAGGGAAGTCATGTCTGACTAATCTGATAGCGTTCTGCAATGGCATGACTGGATGGGTAGATGAGGGGAGGGCAGTAGAGGTTGTCTACCTTGACTTCAGCAAGGCTTTTGACACTGCCTCCCACATCACCCTCATAGGCAAGCTTAGGAAGTGTGGGTTAGATGAATGGACAGTGGGGTGGATTGAAAACTGGCTGGCAGATAGAGCTCAGAGGGTTGTGATTAGTCGCAGAGTACAGTTGGAGGCCTGTAACTAGTGGTGTTCCCCAGGGGTCAGTACTGGGTCCAGTTCTGTTCAACATATTCATCAATGACCTGGATGAAGGCGCAGAGTGTACCATCAGCAAGTTTGCTGAAGACACAAAACTTGGGAGGGGTGGCTGACACACCACAAGGCTGTGCTGCCATTCAGCGTGACCCTGGACAGGCTGAAGAGTTGGGCAGAGAGAAACCTCATGAAGTTCAACAAAGGCAAGTGTAAGGTACTGCACCTGGCAAGGAATAACCCCATGCACCAGTACAGCTTAGGGGCTGACCTGCTGGAAAGCAGCTCGGTGGAAAGGGACCTGGGAGTCCTGGTGGACAACAGGGTGACCATGAGGCAGCAACGTGCCCTTGTGGCCAGTGGCATCCTGGGGTGTGTGGCAAGCAGGTCGTGGGAGGTTATCCTCCCCCTCTACTCTGCCCTGGTGAGGCCGCCTCTGGAGTGCTATGTCCAGTTCTGGGCTCCCCGGTTCAAGAAGGACAGGGAACTGCTGGAGAGGGTACAGCAGAGGGCTACAAAGATGATTAGGGGACTGGAACATCTTTCTTATGAGGAAAGGCTGAGGGACTTGGGTCTTTTTAGTCTGGAGAACAGAAGACTCAGAGGGGATCTCATCAATCCTTATAAATACTTAAAAGGAGGGTGCCGGGAGGATGGGACCAGTCTTTTTCCAGTGGTGCCCAGTGACAGGACAAGAGGTAACAGGCACAAACTTGAATACAGGAAGTTCCATCTAAACATGAGGAGGAATTTCTTTACCTTGAGGGTGGCAGAGCACTGGAACAGGCTGCCCAGAGAGGTGGTGGAGTGTCTGACTCTGGAGACATTCAAAATCTGCCTGGATGCCATCCTGTGCAACCTGCTCTAGGTGAACCTGCTCTGGCAAGGGGGCTGGACTAGATGATCTCCAGAGGTCCCTTCCAACCCCGGTGATTCTGTGATACATTCAAAAGCCGAACGGACATGGTCCTGGGCAACCAGCTCTAGGTGGCCCTGCTTGAGCAGGGGGGTTGGTGGGACCACATGACCTTCAAAGGTCCCTGCCAACCTCAACCTTTCTGTGATTCTTTGTGAAAAGCTTTTAGAACTCATAATGTGGAATGGTTGCTGCTGTTACAGTGCTTGTTTTTCACACTGTGACTCAAGTAAATTCTTTGTTGGTTTCTTAACCCTCTATTCACATAACTCTTTTGACACTACTTTCACCACCTCTCCATTAATAAAAAAGTTAGACTAGAATATAAATTACAATGAAGAAATGAGGAAAAGAATACATAAAATCCTCAGGACTATTCTTATGAAAGAAGGCAACAAACAAAAAACCCACACGGACAGATGGGGAAAAAAGGCACTTTCAATTTCCTTACAATGAATGTAATTCCCATACGGCCAGGAACAATAAATAATCCAAGATTAAAATCTTACTGCTTCCTTTGTGGTTCAAGCATCCCAGGACAAGTGAACACTGTAAATATCACACTGATGTTGAAGTTGGGTCCGGAAGATTTAAGCAAGGCTATGAGAAAACTGAAACCACATTCCTGTTCCACACTGTACAGGTCATCCCTGTTTACTTCTAATACAATTTCCTTCACAAACGTATCTGTTCAGAACCCAAGAACAGCTCCGCATGTGTTTCATAAGCATCAGAACTGTAATTATGAATGACAATACACAGAGTAGCAGACCTCAAAAACAGGAAAGAATTTCTAAAGTTCATATTAAAGCTCATGTTAATTCAAATACAAACTTACTAACCCGAATATAAAATACCCAGCCTTCTTTCATTATTTTGCTTCCAATTCTCCTTATGTTAGTCTCCATAATTACATTACAGTAGGTTACATTTCATGCTCGGAAAACGCTCTAATGTTTTCCTGCATTATTTAGTCTGATTCCAGAACAAATGTTTTAACAATGGCAAAACAGATGCAGTATCTAACAAATTTTGGAAGATGGTGCAGAGCAAAGTGGATGAGATGTCAGAACTAACCAGCTGTGTCTACTGCAGTATTTTTCCCCTTAACATTTCCAGCTACTGTTACTCTCAATGCAACTCCACCAGCGACAGCAATAGTGGAATGACTGTGTGACACAGTGATAAACAGACCAGCGGTCAGCATCTTGTCTATACCAGTAGAGCCAGGAATAGCAACATAAACTGTATTTACTTAGAATGGAAAAAACCCCACAGCAGCTTCAAGAAAACATGTATTTGGATTACTCTAATATAGCAGCCTTTATACATTG
Organism: Burhinus oedicnemus; assembly: GCA_008921705.1. NCBI lineage: Eukaryota > Metazoa > Chordata > Aves > Charadriiformes > Burhinidae > Burhinus > Burhinus oedicnemus. Next base: position 419,863 of record VFFE01005709.1, read on the forward strand.
TATCTCTATTGATGATAAGCATTCTACTTCCACTTTTTAAATAACAGCAAACACTTAAGATCAAGTGCACTGTCAGTCAGAGATTGCAACTTTCTACTTGTTTTTTGATACTCCTAGAGATGGGAAAATTATAACAGAAATGGCATGCAACTGTGCCTATAGGCCTACTCAGGAATGCTGAAAAAGAAAGTATACACTAAATTCATTATGGTTTTTGTGACTATCATCCTCTGTGAAATATAGCAGTATTCAATTAACCATGGGAGCACTCTTGTAGGTATTTCTTGAACAGTGAAATAGTAGGAACAACCACAAGGAAAAATAAAAAGAAACAGGAAGCTATGAAGGTAAAGAGCATGTCAAGGATTATGCAAATTAAGCCATTTACTTTTCATTGAGCTTTTTCTGTAGACAAGATACAACTTACCCTACGTGTGCACATGTGTGAAGGCATAATATTCTCAAGGCAGTTTCTCAGGTTCCTCAACGGCTACAGTGCAGTAGTATACAAAAAGCATCACAGCACTGCTGCACTCTTTTTCTGAAATATTATCATTAATCTCACAGCTTTTTCCCCTAGGCTGCAGGGTAAGCATGCCCAACCTTATTCCTTGGTTCTGGCCCTCCAGTTATCCAGGCCAGAGATGTTTAAACAGAATCAACGCTTGCTCCTCTGCCTGCACATCTGGGTATCCTTCCAACGGTAACTGGGCACGGAGGGACATGATGAAGCTCACACAAGTCCCATCCTGATGTCATGTCATGAGCTTGTGTCCATCTGCTTCCAGAGCTGGGAAGCAGCTCAATTAGTCAGACGAAGGCAAACAGACTTAAGTTTCTCTATAGTAGTTGTCCACATGCACATTCTTGTGCCCTCCCACTCCATAGTAAATTTAACCATTTTTCATATTTCTGTCATGTCTACTAACAAATGACTTACATTTTTACAACTAGATGTAATTTATGCAGGACATGGAGATCACAGATGTAAAACTACAGAAGCCATACATGAGGCAGTGCCAGTTTGAAAGGCAGCCATAAGATTTCAGGAAAACTACCAAATACTTTGCCACAAACAAGCTACCAGAGGCTAATAACCTAACACCACCCCATCAGCTATTACAGTCCTGCTAATGCCAAGCCTTCCGTGCGGAATACAAACAATGTTAGTCAGGGTCATGATACATGATTGGCAACATTAGGCCATAAAAAAATGCTTGGCTTATTCACAATTATATCTGCAAAGCTGCACTACTACTGTTGTAGCTGGATCATCTGGGGTGACTGTGCTGGAATAAACTGGCAGCCAAAGTGCCATTTTGCCCATAGAGCTAAAGCCACAAACGGGACACCCAGCTTTAACAGCAGGGCTCGCCGGCTGGGGGCCCACACAGCACCATTTGAAAGCTCTCCACACATGGGGCTTACTGAACAGATGACAAGATACGCTGTTGCAGAAATCAAGCAAATAGGGCAATGGTGAGTATAAAAACAAAGGTGTGATCCAGTTCTCTCCCTGTTTCAGAGACAAGTAAGCCTTTCTGTCCCTCTCGAGTCTGTGCTACAGGCTGGTTCATGTTCCAGGAAGCACTCTGTCTATATTCCAGGTGGGATACAGAAGGCCTGAGGATACAGTGCCTTCAAAATGGCTGGTCTGCTCCTCTCTTTTACCAGTGTGGCACCTTTAAGAAGTTTGTTAAGAAGCTTGTCGCATAATATGTGAAGTGTATTAAGGCAAGCAAAGACACTGCATAAGCTCAAAGGAAAAGTTTCTACATGAAACCTGTCTATACACATTTTCCAAGCCCATTTAAACTCATGCATAAATTTTACCTATGGTATAACTAGGAGAACTGTGCTATAAAACAATATTTATATTGAACGACAATGCCTGTCAGGAGTAAAGCTGATATTATGCAACTTCATCTCACCATTATTGGATAAAATTTCTGCATAGCATATACAAATCTTGTACACCTTAAATAAAAAAGAAAACCATGAAATTTAGATTTAGCTGCCTGGCAGAAAAGACTACAGTTTATAGAAGGCAAGCAACCTCTCTAAGAAACATAGTACTACATTATAAGTTAGTATGATCATAAAATCATAAAATATTATCTCAGCTCAGCTCAGTTAATCTCTCACTTGACAAAAAAGTCAGTAAAACTCACAGGAGAACTGGAGACCTGTTTTCAATTCTCAGCTGTTCCAACATCGCCATTTGGATACATTTCAGATAAGCATTCGGGCTTCTAGATTCTAATCCAAACTGAACCTCCAAGCATTAATTAAGTTCATCTGTCACACGCTACCCATGAAGTATGTTATTTCCTTAGCAAATGAGGCCATTATGATTACAACTGAATAATTCAGAAACCTAAACTGGCAAGAAAAAGTGCACTTTTATCATGTTCCCACAAGAACTTCTGGGAAAAGGGATTGCAGTGCCATCAGAACTACCAACACCGATACTCGTTTTTACTCCAGAGTGATACAAAAAGCCAGTATTTTGACCTTTTCCATGGAAAAAAAAAAATTTAAAAATTTCAGGTCATCAAAATATTCTATTTCAGTAAGGTAAAACAGTATATCAGCATGCTAAACAGTACAGTAACTAGATAAAATATATTATATAAATGCACTGATTCAAATGGTAGAAGTTTGAAACTAAAGATTCTGACAAGATGAAATATGAAAATCCAAGTTCTTCATCTAGACTTTTTCTTTTACACTATCAAGATTACACAGGTCCATAAAGTGTTCAATTTTCAACAGACATTTTTAAAAAAAACCCTGACTCTTCCAATAGCAAAACTGCTCTGATGCAAAACTGCTCTGATTCAAAACTGCTCTTTCAGCTCTAGTTCTCAGCCATAAGACCTAGTAGCAAAATTAAATCACACAAGCTCTAAATAAAAAAAATCTCCTAGAAAGCATGCAAAGAGGTTCCTAATGCAGCAGTTTGCAAAGGCTATTTCAGATTACAGAAGCCTACAGAAAAAAAGGCACGAAGACATTGGCAAGTCCCAGGTAGACCAGTCACTTTTACTGACAAACTGCATTACATTTCACACAGAGGAAGCACAATGAAAGAAGGTCAATAATTACCTGCAGAAAGCAACCTACAAATGCAAATGTGAAAGAGAGATGCAGGCAAAGCATACGTGTCCAATTGCTTTTAGGGACATAACAAACGTTTTATACATGCTTATATAATTTCTGTAGCCATAAAAGTAGTAAAAGCTTTTAACCACCACATCACGCACAACCACGACATAGAGATGACTATTATGGAGCCTTATGGGTGCTCGATGAGAAGAATTCGCCATGTAACTACTGTGCTGCACACAGCATAACACCTAAAGATCTACCACCAAATCCTTCAGTTTTGGTTCAAAAAATTGTTTTTGCAGACATACTCCTTGCCAGCAGTAGAACATACACAACCTCAGAGATTACTGTACCACAAGACTGGAGAGCATGATTTCTAAACTTATAGCTTGTTTCCTAAAACCCCCTTATTTTTATAAGGGCAAACAAAACATTTTTAAAAACAGCTGTTCCCCACTTTCCTGCATGAAATGTGAAGTACCAAATAAGCAAGCAAGACTGCATTCACTATTCAGATTATGACCAACTTTACTACCGTAAAGCATTTTCTACAGAGCATTTTACAAAGGGCTCTGTTTTCATGATAGGTTCCTATACTAGTGTCCTGGTTTCAGCTGGGAAAGAGTTAATTTTATTTCTAGTGACTGCTGTGAAAGGAATCTCAATAATGCATATTGTTTTAGTTGTTTCTTGGTGATGTTTGTACTTTTCAAGGAGTCTTTTCAGCTTACCATAGTAGCTGAGAAGGAGCCTAGACAGAACGATGGAATGGCCAATGGAACATTCCAGACCATAGACATCATGCTCAGTATATAAACTGGGGTTGGCTGGGGGGTGGGAATCTGTGATCACTGCTCGGGACAGTGCCAATCACCAGGCGGAATTATTATTATTTTCCTTTTCTGTTACTGTTCTATTAAACTGTCTTTATCTCAACCCACAATTTTTTTCGTTTCCCTCTCCCCTCCTTTTCTCCCTCTTCTCCCTGCCCTTCTGGGGGGAAGGGGGAGAACTTCGAGCAGCTGCATGGTCCTAGTTGCTGGCTGGGGTTAAAGCACGACAACTAGCCACTGAAGTCCAGGAGGTTCTAGAGTAAAACTTCCCCTGGCACTTGTTACTTCTCCAAGTTTTAAGGTGGCTGAAAACAAAACCGTTGGGTTTTTTGTGCCATCTCCTACTCAGCTATTAGCAACTCCTGTTAATGCAGAAAGGATATGCTTCTCCACATCTAGATTGAATTTTCCGCTTTCCATGTGTTCTCAGACAGCAGAATTAGAGAAATCATACAAGCTTCATTTCAAAGGCCCTTTAGTGAAGTGCCATGCACAAGTTTTCCCTTTTTAAAAGCTGGACAGTCTATTTCCAGCCATAGAATCCTGACATAATGCACTACTTCATTAACTTTGTAATACTCAACCTACCCTAGCATTTTTAAAAATAAACATTCCCAAAATCTTTTTCATCTAATGATAATACAGCATTATAATCACTTCCTAAGTGAGGATGTTGGTTAAAAAGCCTGAAAAATTACTACCATTCAGCTATCTATCACTAAGAGGGGATCTGTAGTTTTAATTCCTAGAAGGCACTAACCGTCTAACAGAATCAGCTGCTATATTTAACTCCATCCTTTTTTAACTTCAACGCGAGAAATGATCACACAGAGATTATCTTGCGTTAGTAACAAGTGGAATCAAATCAAATTTTATCATTTCCAAGTCAACAATAAAGTTAACTCCATAATCTTACAGATAAAGTAAGGAAAGCTCTTTGCCTGCTAGTGATGACAAAAATTACTATGTAACTACAAACAGAAATTAAAAAAGAGAACTTGCCTCTGTAAACTGGACTCAGGTAAACAGCCTGCAAAACACTTTTTAAACCAAAGATCGTAAGGGAGTTTGCTCATTGCAGCACATGCTTTCAGATGCATCAAAAGTCTGTTATCTTCAATGTTCAAATACTGCTCCAGAATTTTTGGCTGACAAAGGAATTGGAAAATTTTAGATAACTCACATCACAGTACCCTCCATAGTTAATGCACACTGTAAGACAAGAAGTGTCTTAAAAGTTAAAAAAATTCAAATAAAATAGCATGCTGAAATAATGAACTAGCATTATTTTAACTAAAAACATGATGTTCCAAAATATGTGTTGCTGATTTTTGCAATTAGCTAATTAAGTACTTTACTAAACAAACAACCCCAGTTTCCTTAAATTGCTGACCACTAGTAGAACTTCCAAAATACGCAGTACTCCCTAATGCAAGGAGGTGTTCAAAAGCTTAAGGCAATACAGAGATTAAACCTGCACTAATTACTGCCACCTTCACAAGTAAAATTGAGTTTCATTCACCTCAAACCTAATCGCCTTAGCACATGTTCAAAAAAAAGAAAAAATCTACACATAATGCAGCAAAACCCAGAAAATCAATTCGGACAGTAAATCCCTGGGCAATATATTAAAAGCTGGACATTTATTTCTTGTTTGAACATCCAAAGTATTTAGAAAGGCCAACAGAACAGCATAAGATAGAGCTGAAAAATTAATAATTCTCATTTTGTTTAAATTCTAGTGTAACACAACATACATTTTCATAAATTCAAGAGTGCCTTTATGGTTTTTGTCATAATTAGGTAAATAGCTAATGACTTCAGCTGTCAAAGGGCAAAAACCACTTCCTTTGTCCGTATTCTAACATCCGGAGCCTTGATACAATGTTCGTATTAAAATAGAAACTTAGGGAGTGCCAAGTGTCTCCCTCCCTATGTAGTGAGTGCACATACTTTCTCTAACAGCATTCCTCTGTCCTTCAAAAGGAATTACAGAAATTGCTATAATCTAATGTATCACTTCCAGCAATAGGAGGTGGGTTTAAAAAGTGTTTCTGACTTCAAAAAGAGTAATAACGGACATGCATAATCTTCTGCAACAAATTTTCATTCAGCAATTGCTAGTGGACAGGAACTCAGATACTTTCACCTCAGTGGATATTGTTAACTAAAAGGTTTCTTATCTTTCAAGACTATTTGAAGAATTACAAAAGTTTTGTATAATGAAGCAAATTTTACAAGCATGCATTTTCTTTACAATCAATTTTATAAACCAGTAAAATAGCAATTCAAAATTAATATTCTATGAGAGCATTTAAATGATCAATGCCAAAAGAACTCTATTCCACTTTTTATTATAACTTAATTTGCAACATACTGTTTTTCTGAAGATGTAGTACCCTGCTCCATTTATAAAGCAAAACAATTATGCTTTGTCTGTCTTCCAATGAGCAGCATATGGGTGCCAGAGATGCACGCTAAAAAGCGTTAAGATGTTCTTAACTTTGTGACATCTTTAATTGTTTAAAATAAAGAAAATTCTTAAGTGACCAATTTGTGAGAAATATAATTCAACTAGATTCAATGTAAGCTTTAGCTAACCTAAAAAGAAAGTAAGATGGAACTGAAAACTACCATGTAACATTAGAAATTGTTTTTGTTTGCTATGTTAGACAAGGTGTCCTACAGGACAGTACAATCACGATGCAAAAAACACTCTTCCCGTTTCTCAGAACAGGTGGTGGAACAGAATCCAAGGGTGTCACCTCCAATGCTCCTGTTGCCTCCATATATTAATGTCTTCCATGACTTCCTCCTCTCTCGTTTATAGCTCTCCTCACAAAAAAAAAAAAAAAAAAAAAAAAAAAAGGCATTTTTTCCTTACCAATTGTTGTAATGAATCTTTGTGCTTGCTGTTCAGCTGATTCACAAAGCAACTGACGAGCCAATAGCATTCTATAGGATCCTCCACCATTTCCTCCATGGCTTTAGCAATAGCAAGAAACACTTCATCTTCAGGTTCCTGGAAAACAAAGCCAAAAAAACTGAACTACACAGAAGGACTGGTGTATCTGATTTAAATTATTCTTACATTCCTTTTCCCTGCTATTTGCGAAAACAAACTGGTATCAACAAACACAAAGAGCTATTCTGTCATTCATAAATAAAACATTGGGCAGCAGCTGCATTATGGTGACAGACACCTATTAAAGCAGAACAAATAAGACTTGTCTTGCTTTTAAAACCAGAACATACAACAGGATTTTGGAATAACTCTGATTCAAAGTTCTCAAATGTGATAATATTACATCCTAACAAGGTAGCGATAACCCTACTTCTATGCCCCACATTTTTATACTGCATAGCAGCAGAATTTTTCATCCTATTCCTTGCTAAGGTCCAAACAGACCCCTCAAACACCTTTTTCATGGATGTTACAGTTACTGAAAAAAAATAATGCAGCCATGAGCTCTACACCTACCTTAAACATACAGAAAATCATTTGGTTTGAGATAAACAACTTCCTAGAGACAAATAAACACCTCTTCCAGGTGATGAGTATTTTATTCCCTACAATACATGACCAGAAGCGTGTGATGGGCATGCCATCATCTTTTCTCCAGAGGATGGACTTTCCTAACAGAAGTATCAGCATGCCTAAACCAGTTAATGGTATGACTGCACATAGTGTAGATGGAGGTGCGCTAACTCCAAACCAACTAGACCTCATGTTCCAACAGCCAGCTCACAAAGTTTCTGAACTTGGATGATGCACAAGGAGAGGTTCTGTATCTGCCCTGTTTCTTACAGTCTTCCTTACACAGGCAGTACTGACCACATTAGGAGGCAGGGTAATAAGCCAGATAACGTATCCACAGTCTGATCTACCATAACCATCAGCTGCAGTAAGCTAGTATCACAGGCTTTTGCACAGATTACAACTCATGCAAAACACATGGATAGCCTAAATACTACCAGGATATGCCTCTGCTACATTGACTGTTGCAAAACACACATATCCCTTCTTAAATTTTCTGCTTTCAGATGCACAAAACATACAAATCATGGAAGTCTGCTAAATGACTCAAACATTTCAAAATATTTAGACCAACCCACATCACCTTTATACTCTGTCTGCCTCCACAATAGAACATGTGCGTTACTATCAAGCAGTAACCTCTTACAAGTTTAAGGGCACAGTGACTGCACTGAGAACAGGCTGGCATGAAAAGAGAACAAATGCTTTCTGCAGCAAAACAAACATAAGTTACAGGACTAATAACTGTGGAACTGCTAATCACCATCTCTATTACCCACCACAGTACTGAGAGCAGCTAGTGCTCTAAGATGGACTGACAAAACAGCTGCTCAGAAAGCGATACTGCCCTAGAAGAAATGAATTTTCAGCTCACTGGGTCACATGCCAAGATCAAGGAAATTTCTCCATGGGAAACTTGCAGGGTAGGATGGCCACATTCCTAGGCAATGGTAAGGGCACAAAAACACTCTCCCTCCTGTGACAACAGAATGCTGTATCCTTCAGTCCAAAATATTACTGGATTTTCCATGTTCACTTTAACTTTTTTTTTAATTTTTAACTTTAAAATTCTTTTGTCAACTTTTGTTATTACAGAAGAAAAATAACAAAGTAAGCTGGCCTAGAGTGAACATGGATAAATTAACATTAAATACAGGATCTTCAGAAAGTCCCATCACTCCTTTCATCAACTCCTCGTTCACAGAGGCTTATACGTAAGATCAACAAATTGTTTTTATCATCACACTATAGGCTCATCATCAAAACACAGGCTCATTTACCCATATGCGAGTACACTATAAACTACAGAGTACATGCATTACCTGACAGTAGCCTGGATCAGTTCAGACTAACAGAAAAAGACGGTCAGTACATTAAAGCCTAGATTTAAAAACAATTAATTTAAATATATGATGTAATTTCCAATAAATAGCTGCTTGTACTGGCTCTCAATTATGCTTGTTCCAGGACGTTTAAGAATCTATGAGCTCCAATAAGATTATGTCATTTTCATTTCGGTGCTATAAAGAAACTGAAGTGTACTAGAGTACAAAAGGCTTGAAGCCTAGCAGGCAAAATACACAAAAGAGATTTTAAGGCATAAATTCTTACATAAGTACTTAAGGGAAGAAAAAGAGAAAAGCACTTTGAATAAAATCCCTTATTTTATACTAGTACTTCTCTGTTTTCCATTCATCTTACTTTGTCTATCTACATGCATTTGTGGGGCTATTGTATTTAAAAGACTGTTAAAATGACAACTGACCAATGGAAAAGCCAAGTTTCGAGGCAATTTTCCTGATTCCAGTTGATGTATGCGAAGGAAAACATCAACCTGTGGGGTAGAATCATTAATAAAACGAATTACACGAAGAGCATGGTGTATATCCCAGTACTGCTCCTTTCGGTACTTCATCACCAAAGCATGAGATTCATGGTGAGGAGGAATAATTCCTAAAAAATAAATAAATAAATAAATAAATTTAAAAAAAAAAATATCTAAGGATAAGCAACCATAAAAAGAAAAAACAGAGCACTCAAACTCCCTTTCCAAGAGATCTGCCTAAATTCATTTTCTACTACAACTCCAGCCTACAGAAATGTAGGACCTGGCACTGCAGTTTGTTTATAAACTTGGTCAAAGAATACACGGAGAAAATTCTACAAAACTGGAAGGTAATAGACTAACAAAGCACTTTAGCATTATATTTATAAAAACAAATTCCCTGTGTTAACTGAGCATAGGCAAAATCTACCCTTAAGACTATTGTTTCTCAAGCTCTTCTACAAGGTTTTCAGGAAATGAATGCTAACTCTTTTGTAAACCACATCAGTATGCTGATAAGAAATGTCATTGTTGGGATAGATGGAAAATAATTTAACTCCTTTACTCTCCCTCTCCGACAAGGTTCCTTTATTTTTAAATTGTGAATTTTACTGGTTACTTGTTTATACCTACCTGTAGTTTTCAGTACAGTACTAGTTGCATATTTCTACCCAGTTTCCATTTATTTCAAAACCAAAGTGGATGCAGAATGTTTTTATATGCGTTAACTGTTAATGTTCTCAAATCCTACACTTTGTTTGAGATGACCAGAGAATATATACATGCAACTAACACTGTACATTCCAGTATTATTTAACCTACTGTTAGATCTCTGCCAGAAAATTCTTCACTCACTATATTATAGAGATTAATCCTCTCTAAAACAACATTCAGAAACAAAAATCAATCACATAGGTTGAATCAGTTACAGTACCACCCAAATACTTTGCAAGGTAATATTTTCTACTTTTTTAGCACAACACACATTCTTCTAGTTTCATAGGAGGAAAAATGAAAAAGGAAAAAAAGTATCTAAGTAGAAAGGCAGAGAAAATTACACTGTTTACGATCTCCAGAAGAGATGCTCAACATTTCACTCGATCCTTCCCCTCACTCAAGACTCAATCTTGCCACGCACTGATGTTCACAACAAAACTGCCACAGGCTTCAACGGAAATAAGATCTTACGCACACCAAAGCAAAAAAATGCCACTTCCATATCACTAGTGGAGCAGAATTTTTCCCATTGTAGAAACCCAGGAGAACAAAGCATTCTTCAAAAATCAGTTCTGAAACAGGCTACCTGCTGCTTTTATCTCTCATTGAAAGAAAAAAATATTTCTGTCAAGTGTTAAAACATGAAATAGCTGAGTTTTAGTAACAAGCATAACAGATAGAAAATTATCTTTTATTTTCCAACTGCAAACCTGTCTGCATTTCAAAAGCTGGGACAGAGCAAGACATCTTTCACATTACGTAAAAACAGAGTCAACATCATGAATTTGTACGTACATACTGCCAACAGCTTTCCTCAAATACAGGAGACTACCTCAGACAGACAGAAAAGAAGCTTTAACACCACAGAGATGTCTAGAAACCATCATGAGTTGTATTTGAACAGGAAGTTAACAGAAACATCACTGACACACCATGTAACCTGGGACAGCATCGAGCCTTGGTATGTGTCTGAGATAATTTTGCTGACAGGATAGAATTTCTTTTCTTAAACTATTAATATTATTTAGAGGAGATGTAACACCTCCCACCAGAAATGCACTGTGCTGTTGTTCCAATCATTTAGGGAGAGAGATTTTTGCACTGCCCTCTGAACACCAGCTTTTCTAACGAGTGTTAACACTGAGATGCAGCATAATAAAAGTCCTTGTACCTCTGCTCACCCAAGGAGTATACAGAATGACAGTATGAGTACTTGAGATAAATCACTCTGGGTTTAAAATACAAAACCCTTTAAAAAACTTAATATAATTTCCCATACAGTTAACTCAGAAGGTGCTTTGTGTTATCATATGATTCACAAATCATCCTACCTAAAACAGTCAAAGATAGACCACTGGCTCTGCAGTGCGCTACAAGTTTGCCAAGAGACTGTATTCTGCTATTATAATTTTGGCTGAAGGATCTCATACTGAGTAACTTGTTCAAACCTCCTACACCATTATTTCCTACTACTATTTTAAAGGATGCTGACTACTTCACTAGGGCCCAGGGTACAAGAATCTCTTCCATCCTAAAATTAGTACTCTAATGGCAGAGGTTCTTATCAAGTCGGATTACTCTGTTAGTCCAATGATCAATGCCAAGAACTTCAAGTTTTGTAATTACATCTTGCATCTTCTGTGCACTGTTCATTTACTACCTCTCCCAAAGAAAGGCTTACAAATCTAAATAACCAGGAATATGAAGCCACAATTTTTAACTTACAGAAAATGGGAGGGGAAAAAAAGAAGAAAAAAAATTAAAAGATTGTTTAAAACTCAGCTAAAACTTTCTAATACATTCTTTCAAACTCCAGACACTGTAGTGGAACATGGACACCAAGAAGGGAAACAGAAGACATTTACTTGAACATTGTTCAAGATGATGGTACAGCCTAAGATAAACAAACATCCTAAAACAGAAAAAAAATGTTTTGTAAAATACTCATTCTGAGGTAGGGGTCACCAATCTTCCCGACTCTAAATCACATGCCAAAATCTTCATATAAGAGAGATATATGGGATCTGTATCACATATTCTGGAGAGCCAAAGGACAAAGAAGTAGGATAGTTCACAGACAGCAAAAGACAGCAGATTCCAAGCCAACCCACAGACTGATGTTTCTGGTCTCTCCCTGATGAAACAATATTTTGGCTATCAGCACCCTTCCTGCCAGCACAGCCCTGGTAATACAAGACCGAACATGGGAGCCATGCTCAAGCTTTTCAAAAGCAGCGCAATGGCCCACCAGCAACAGTATGGTAAATCACATTTCTGTTCCAGAGATTCAGTCAATGCACCTTCACACTCAATCTGGCAGTGTTTCTCTACATGCAGCAACGCTAAGGGAAACTCCGCAGATACCTTTTAAGGATCAGAACTTCAAGACCTTCCACAAGCCCTCCTGAGTCCAAGCGACAAGATCTCACATCTAGTAAACCCAACACACTTGACCAGTTACTGAAAAGTCATTAGTACTTTTCAATTAGTCATCTGACTAATGCACTTCAAGGAAAATACAATCTATTTATAGGGGGGTTTCTATGATTTCTGGGTTTACCATCATTCATCTCTGGCCTCATAACAACTCCTACAATTTAAAGCCAGAAGCAAAACCAGAAGAAATCAAGATTTTTATAGAACACAAAGCTTCTCTTTAGAACAAACATCCACTACATACCTTGCCCATTTTTTTTTTTTAAGTTTTATCACAGCTTTACTTCAACTTCATTGTCTGTTATTTCAGGAACAGAACTGAGTATCTTATCAGGTATCAGTGACTTACTATAATCCACCTTTCGAATCCATTTTATAAATTTACTTTGATAATGTTACAAAGTTAAATATAGAAATACACCCTTCTACATACACTTCAGCAAAAATTCTCAAAAATTACGCATGGAATACTGTTTTACAATTGCCGTTGTGCATCCTAGGATACAAAATTGGATACAAAAATAGGCTAAATATGTATCAGTAGGCACGGTAGTACAGAATAATCCATGTCATTAGCTCTCTAAAGAAGAAGAAAAAAAAAACAGAAAACATACACCTTCCTACATACTTATTTCTATGGATGATCACAGATGTTATACTTCATACCTAAAAGCACTTTCCACACCAGGATACGATACATAGATGGGAGAGGAAACCTTTGACTAAATGTGCAAAGCTTCTCAATATCTGTAGAGAAATAAAGAGGAAAAGAAAGTTAAGGTAAATTTAAATATAATTATAAATAGGTTTGAGATCTACCTAAGTATGACAAATCCTTAGCTGCAGATTGAAATCTCCATTTTCATCATATATTATCAACAAATGCTTTTACTGCTTCAACTGAGAATACAATGTACCCAATAAACTGCAGCAGTTTTGAAAAATACATACGTTGGCTTGATTTACAATAAAACTACCCTAGGTTTCACCAGGAAGAAACTGTACCATTTTTATAGACATTTTGTAAATCTTGTTGCTATGTCAAAACAATTAAGGGCTTTGTTAAAGGGACATTTATCTTTTTGTTCTGTTAGAGATGGGGCACTCCTCAGGGACCAACAGCAATAACAAAATCTTCATTGTTTTGAGGTTAGATGGAATTAACAGCATGAGACAATATATTTTCAGATTAAAACTGCTTTCATTAAAAAATATTTAGATTCCTGGGCACAGTGAATGAGACAAGAAAAAAAGAAACAAACAAGCAGACAACAGTTTTAATAGTTTTAAAAATCAGTTTTTCAGATCTTTGAAACACAAAGGACTACTAGTAATAACTGAGAGATTAGTGGTAAAAGATGCAAAACTTAAATGAGTACTAAACAGAGCAGGTAAAAATTTTCAGTTATTCCCTCCCCAGCCCCAAATCACCAAATTAATAGAGGAACCAGTGAAATCAACTTGCCCAACCGGTCATCTTTTAACAGAATTTCCAGTGACTTCTTTTCTTCAACTCCACGAAACCCAACTTTCTCATAATACACCGAGCGGAAGTTTCTTTGAGAGTCGTCAGCCATGATTGATTCCTTTGGGAGAAACAGCAATACCCCTTAAGACTTGCAAGAATACATTCCTATTGTGTTAAGGTCAAGTACTGATAAAAGTTGATTGCCTATGTCTCTACAGTATTAATAAACCCTACAGATTATGAAAATATTCCAAGATTTTTTTCATCATATGCTAACATAGATAATCATAAAAATAACTGAACCTAAACAAGGTCTAAAGATACCTAACTTCCAAACAAAACACTAGGATTTTAAAAATTTTTTTATTCCTGTAGTAAATTATACTACTTTTCCAAAAGTTTCCCCCCCCAAAAAAAAAGCTGGAGATACACTTAGTCTTTTATGTGATATCATGTATTCCAAAACCAATCTAAAATGCAGTTAAGAGTCTGACAAAATTTTGGCTACAGAAACCCTAATCAAGTACAACTGTTACCCAGATGAGTAAAATCACCAGGTTTCACACTCACCAGACAATGTAACCTGGAGCAAGGACAAGCCAATGTTGGCCTCAGTAGCACAGAGGTGACAGGAAAAAATAAGGCTAGGTACGTAGGTTTGTTCTTAAGTTGCAGATTTTAATTAAATGTTCGTGTTGTTATCAGGTGCTGTAACAGCCAGTGATGTAACAGCTTGTGATTCCAGTACTAAAAATAAATAAATGCCTCATGCCTATACTAGAAACAATGGTAAATTGCACTGAGTACTCTGTTTTATGACAAATGTAATTGACATTTCAATTCAGTTCAACCTTCTAAATACCAATTCTCTCTCCTCTGCAGGGTTGCAAATATGAGAAAGTTCTGTTTTGTAACTCAAAGGACTAAAAACAATCTTAACTTTTATGCCCAGTGACAGCAGCTAAATTTGGAGAAAAATTTGTTTTGAGTGAGGAGCAATGGGTGAATTATGCACTGAAAAGCTTTTCTAGTTAAAGTCTTCTTTCCCTTGCTGAGCCAAAGTACACATAAGGAGCAAAGCATTTGCAGATACAAAAAAAGGCCACAATTTTGCAAAGAATGCACATATTTAAATTTGTATATCCACTAGGCCTATTTGCATTTCAATTTAAGTCCATTTTTAGTGCTTTGTAGGATCAGGGCCAAGACCAAATAGAAAAATATAAACTGGCAAAGGACTGAACTAATGCTTTCTGAGATAAGTCAAATACTGTCTCAAAACCAGAGAAAAAAATATTTATATTACTTGCAAGAATAGTGCACAACTGGAATGTCTTATGAAGATGACTGTGATGTTCATGTATTGTGCATTTAAGGGTCCAATGATCAGAGTGTTTACTACTTATATTGCAGCCATGTCTAAAACCAGACTTACGATGCTATAGACACTAAACTACATTTAAAATATTTTAAAAACATTTAGCCCATACCACTTGTGAAAAGCTGACAGCAGAGTCACAGAACAGAAACAATAAATATAATTTGAAAAATAACAGCATGATCTATAAGTAAGGAACGCTATTTTTATAATTTTAAACTATCACTATACCAGCAGTACATTTTATTTACTCAGCGGAAAAAAAGGAGGAACACTGTTTCCTCCCTCCACATTTAGGATATATATTTTGGTGTTAGGCAAACAACTGATGTTCCAATCTTTACACATATCGTCGATAAACTGGAAAAAGGAAGAAAGAAAACAAATCCCTAGCCAGCTCATTGGAAGTGTTCTGCACAGAAGAGTGCAATTAACTTATCTCGTCTTCAAAGACTGATGCATTTTCGGCCTTAACAGCACTTTTTAACATATTATTAAATTTCACGCCAGGTGACTTAAACCGCAGCGCCGAGATATAAACACTAAGTAAAGAGCCAGAGGGGATGCCGGCACACTTCTGCCCAGCCACAGGCCGCCCGCCCTGCCACAGACCAAGCCAAACTCCGGGCGCAGCCCTGGCGGGCCGCAGGGCCGCGACCGCCCGCCCTCACACCCACCCGGTCCCGACAGCGGCCTTGGCCACCATTCCGGGCCTTGGGGCTGCCGTACCCGGTCCGCGCTACGCTTCCAAAGGAAAACACGGATTCGGTCGGGCACAGGATCGCTTACCCCCCCCAGGAAATCACACCGCAAGCTGACGGCCACCCCTTTCCACACGCACGCACCCCCCCCCCCCCCCCGCCTCCTGCGGGCGAGGCGGGGCGGAGACAGCGCATCCGCGGGCCGATTGCGGAGGGCCAGCGGCAGCGAAGGCGAGACCCTGGGGAATGGCAGAGGCTCGGCAAAGGGGATGAGAGCGGAGCCGGTGACAGACACGCACACCCCCACCCCACCCCCGCGATGCACCAGGACCCCACCGCCGCTCCCCCAGCACCTACGGCAGGCGGGCGCGGCCCCACGGTGCCGGCTCGGGCGCATGCGCAAGGCCGCGGCCCTGCCCCGGCGGCCGGTGACGGCGGCGGGGCGGGGCCGGCCGCCCCTCAGAGGGGGAGATGGGCCGTTGCGGGCCTTGCCGGTGCCTCAGGCTTCCCCGGTCTCTCTCGGACACCTCGGTTGTTCTGCCCCACACGCACACACACCCCCTTAGGTCAAGCCGGCTGCCCCTCATCCCTCAGAGCTGGTTCCCCCTTCCATGCTCCTCCCCAGATTTCACGGGGCAGCTTCGGGTACGGGGAGGGCTGCCGGAGGAAAACAACGGCATCCCTCGTAGGCCTGACTGAAGGTGACACCGCAGGTCTGGGTGTCTGACAGAACAGGCTGTGCCCAGTAGGGAGTTACACAGAGCAGTGATCCGGAGAGTACGGGGCTGTGCAAGACCCACCGGTAATTTTCATCGATAAGGGAATAACTCCCCTAATGCTGAGAACCATGAAGAATATCAAAGAAGGGTATTGCCTACACCATATTGTTTACTATAATTAGTATGCTTAGCGTTTTGGCCTATCACTGTGACATCTAAGGACATTTTATTCAGAATAATCTCTAGGAAGCTAAGTGCATTTTCCAAAACTAAGATTTACTCACACATGCGAGCAAAGTATTTGATGCTAAAACTCCCACCCCTCAAAACAGGTAAAGGACCTAGATCTCACTGCTGGAAGCAACACTCAAAAATCAACCTGTGCTGCCAAAACCATGGGACATAAAACTAATAGTGTGGTTTTATTCGGGTTTTTTGTAGTTGGTAGTGATGTTTTTCTTCAGATCTTAGAGATCTTGCCAGCCTCAAGGAGTGTAGTGATAGGATGAGGGGTAATGGTTTTAAACTGAAAGAGGGTAGATTCAATATTAGGAAGAAATTCTTTATGGTGAGGGTGGTGAGGCATTGGAACAGGTTGCCCAGAGAAGCTGTGGAGGCCCCACCCCCGGAAGTGTTCAAGGCCAGGCTGGATGGGGCTTTGAGCAACCAGGTCTAGTGGGAGATGTCCTTGCCCATGGCAGGGGGGTTGGTACTAGATGATCTGTAAGGTCCCTTCCAACTCCAACCATTCTATGTTTCTATGATTCTATGATTGCAAGGACTAGGCATCTGCTTTTAATAGGAGCTGAGTTTTCAGGTCATTGTCCTTTTCCAGGAGCAGAAACTTGAACAAGACCATCGAACACCTGAGTTAGCAACACCAAGATTTCGAAGTACTAGAGACCTCCAAGACAGCCTCTTAGTTTAAGTGGCCAATTTTCAAATGCACAGAACATCCCATTATTTTAATCTTGCCCAACGCTTTTGAAATGCCAAGGGGAAAGCACGCTATTGCAGAATGGACAGGCTTTTATTGAACCCAGTTCACACAGGAGTGTTTTTGTTGAGTCAGTGCAAGGCCCAGCAAATACGTTTCCTGAAGTAATTCTGTACAGCAGCAGGTGGCAGACTGGTGCCATTTTTTGCCATTTTTGGTTTGTTCAACTCAAATACATCTTTTATCGATAGATGGCACTTGTCTCTGGATGAGGTCAGTTTGGTGCCGCTGGGAGCTAACCAGTATCACAAGGTTCAAAAGACAGCTACTGAAATTCAATCAAATCTCTATAATTCTTAATTATTCATTTTTGTCCTTGTCAAGATGTATTACATAGCTATTGTGCTCTAAAAAAAGGCTAAAGCTAGCACAATTTATTTCAGCATTGATTTATTATACAGCAGATACAGCAATATTTTAAGCAGTTGAGCTATCAGACACTGTGCTATGGATTTACATTCTATTAATGTTAACAATTATGGCATTGCTAAAAGCTCCTAATCAAAATCAGTGTCTGAAAGATTTAGCTGCATAAAAGTATAGCATAAAAATAATACCTGCCCTAAAAAACAATAAAATTAATGCACTCCTCCTAGTAAAGTTTCTAAACTCCACATATAGAAAGCTTCTTAATCATGTTACTTATACAGACAGATTTTCTTAATGGTATCTGTAAACAGTTTCTAACATACACATAATAGGTTATAGTGGGATCCCATCCAAAGTCAGTTGTAAATACGACTGCCGGCATTATATTTACGTCAGTGGAAAATGAATTAAAGAATTTAATTTGAGACTTTTCAAACCACAAATGAAATTAAAAGCATAGGTTGAGCATGAACTACTAACGACTACAATGCTTATTATGTGATAACACATGCACAGTGAAACAAAGATGGCTAACATAATTTTTTAGAAAGACAGCCATGCACAGAGTTGGACTTTCTTACTTTAACAGCCTGATTTCTTTTAACTGCCCTTCTACATCCACATGCACTGAAAATAGCTAAATGACTCTATATGCTGTAAATCAGTGTTGTAAAGCTCACAGGTGACTCATTACTTAAATATTTCATTTAAGAAATTTTAAAGTTTCATAAACCAAATAATGACCTTATTTTCTTTTGTATTTGAAGATGCATAAAGTATCTTCATTCCTATTGATGGAATCTCTTTGTTGGCACAGTAAATGAGAGCAGAATTTCATCATGAATAGCTGCAGGTGTCAATCAGTCAAGTGGAGGACTGTGTATACAATAAAATTGATTGATTAATATATCATTAATCAATAATACCTTCCTAGGCATCTGTCCAAACCATGATAACCTAAACACTGAATTTTTTAAACCGTAATAACATCAGAAAAGGTAGCACACATAAAAGATAAAAGGGAAACAGTTTTGGAATTGGCTTGGGATCATCTGAGATAGCACAGCCAAACTAATTAGTACCCTGCTAACATACTGCATCTCTCATTTTTATCTGTGACTTTGAGTCTTACTGTGTTTGTATTTTGTAGTGATATGTTTATATTGCACAAGTGAATTACTTACTGACATACAAAGACACATGAGAAGGAAGCCAAACAGGCATTGCTAATGGTTTTTATTGCAAAATATTAACCGTATTGTGTCCATGGTTCTTCATAAAAAACAATGCTTTTGCTGTTAAAACCGGAATAATTTTATGGGAGCGATGTGCTGCTGAATATTACAGCTGTTGTAAAGTCTTTAGGGTTTCAGTCTCTCCTGTATGACTGATCTATCAGTGGAATTACAGAAGATTATTGGAAGCACACCTGTTATGTGAATTTATCAAAAGAAGTTGAAAATGCAAAGCAACGGAATGTCGATTTTATGCAGCATGGAGGTCTGTATGTCCATGGCATTATAACACATGTAATATTCAAAAAGTAAGTGCAGTTTTCAGGTGGGTTTCATTTGCTCTGAACTGACTGAAGATGCACGTTCTTTTTTTTTTTTTGAGACACTTGTGTGATAATATCTTCAGAGTGTACCAAAACAAGTGTATACTTTCAGCCTTCTAATGCACCATCCCTTTTTCCTATTGCAATAGGAAATGATTGATGTTCAGGCAAGGAGTTACAAGTTTGGTCATTTCACCTTTTCTAAGATACCATCTCCTGTTTCTTCAGAAGCATGAATAGTTCCAGGTGGTGAGTAGGGCTGTGTTAATGGAAAGGACAATTTACTTATACATTCACATAACCTTTTCATTATGAACATCGGCAGATCTAGAAAAGCTTGGCCCCATTTCCTGGCCAAAGCAGCATCACTGCTGTTTACATTCTACCTGAGAGAAGAATGCAAACGTTTGAGCTATAAATGTTCACAACTTAGTCCCTTGTTGAAGTGAGATGGAAAAAAAATAACACTCTAGGGTAATAAAAATATCATAAAACTGTTTGGCAGCAAAAGGGAATTCAGCCTTTCATTTTAGCATGGCAGCACAACAGGCAGGTCTGTCTCCAAGCAGACCAAACACTGTCTCTGTAATCATGAATACGCATCCCCAGATGACAGCAAGAAGGCTCATGGGGCTGAAAACAGCATAAGGAGCGGCCGAACTTGGAAAGCTGAGTTCAAGTGTGTCCTACTTCCCTGTTTCCTCATCCTGCTAGAGAATGAGAGCGCTTCAGAGGTGACATGCTTTTGTCTGCAGAGATACACAGAAACTGCAAGACAATTACAAAGAAAATAACAAATTGCAGTTGCTTCTTCCAAACATAAAGGAAATAGTATTTGTTTCAAGATTATGTTAGTGATTTTTTAGGATAATGTCTTCTGGATTCTGGTCATAACTTCAATTTGTTGTGTAACCTCTGATATCAACTGTGCTTGCCCTAATTATTCTTCTACCAACCTGATTAGTAGCTGTGTTAAGGATAAGATTGATGTTTTTGTCTGAAAAAGGGTTGCGAGTTTTTAAATAGCACCAAAACCATGCTTTGTGCTGTCAGTGAGCATGGCACATTTGGGGCACTATGCAATAATTAATAAATAGTGCACAATCATCTTATCTCAGTTTTGTTACTCTTTAATTGAGAAGTGATAATGAGGTGACAATGAGACAAAGATTGGTCCGTTTAGGGACGGTGGGAAAATTAAATGATACACCTTGAGAATCCTAATCAAGAGATGGTATATGGACGAGGTATAATTATTATGATCAGTATATATAGTTAGAGACGGAGCAAAAATTGTGGTGATATGCAGGTATCTGCCACGAAATGAGAAAGCAAGTAGGAATTAGGAACAGGTTTCAGTCTTTGCAGTATTTCTTCTTGTATCAGAGCCACAAATGTGCCCAGAAGCTAATTCAAGGTCACAAGCTGGATATGGTAGGTAGATTCTGTATTCCTCACTCAGCCAAGTGTCCCCAAAACTTTAGGGCCTGGGCAAACTGCCCAGTGCATTGGACTGAAGGAGGAGTTGCAAAGGATTTACTCCTCTTGAGTCCTGTGACCCAGAATGGAGATGGGGATGGTTCGTTTCAGTCCCTGGGCATATTGGAACCAGACATTCTGTAAAACGAGCCGAGCCAAGCCAGAGTTTCAAGGCATCATTTCAACAGCCAGGACTGCAGAAGCCAATCAGGCATTGCTCACCATTGCCACCCTCCTCAGCGAGGATCTGCACTGAGAACAGCTTGCACGTTTGTCCATGGAAACAAGTTCATAGCTCCAACCTGCTCCCTAGGATCAAAGGCAAAAGCCTAACCCAGTGGCTTCACTGGGACCACTAACATAAGGGTGAGAGGATCAGATCCAACCAAAGCAGCACAGCAGACACACCACTTGTACCTCCAAAGAATAATTTGTCACTTAATCACTGTCTTTCAGAAAGACTGCCTACTAAGGGGGAGGGGAGCCTTGTATGCAAGCAGGCTTTTGATCTCAGTGGAGCTTGGAGGGCTTTTCTAGCGCATTCATTTAAAGGATTGAGCAGCAACTAATGAATGACTCTAAATTATATCAGTCATGGTTTGGAGGTTTGCTTTAATATGTGAAGAGAAGCTGCTAAACTGGAATGGCGGACTGACGTTTATTTTGTGATAGGACAAAGTAGTGTCACCTGTCTCCTGATCATGACTTTCTGTGCCAGCGTTCTAGGTCTGAATTTCTATAGTCATTAAAGGTGCTGACAATGTCCTGTTTTCTGGTTGTTGTTGTACGGAATAATGGAAAGCTGTAAAAATCACAGAACAATTTACCTTATACATTTCCGAATTACACTAGGATGATTAACATCTCCCTCTGCAGGTAATGATTTGCAGCTATTACCATTGAGAACTTGCCAGTGGGAACTGAAAGGGATGTTCTCTGAAAGGTTTTGGACCAGAAATCCTTGCCAAACTGAGCAGTGTGAACTATAGGGTGAAGGCAAACACACTCCTCTAACATCCTTACTCGAAATGCACGACAGAACTGCAGTTTTGTGCTGAGTTAGACTTTTTCAGGCTGATTGATTATTTTAGTGGTTTTCTGGTCAGCACATAGATCTGATGCTAATTTTATCAGCCTGGTTTTAAAATCAATGCACAGAGAGTGTAGTGTCTCTCACCTTCCCCTCCATAGCTGGAATTACGCAAAATGTATTCACTTAGATAAAGCTGTTGGTATTGGCTTTGGTCTTGCTAGCACTTTTCTAAACTGATGAATTTGAACTTAGACTGTGGAGACAACACTAGCTTATTTGGCATTCACAAACTGCAGCAGCATACTAGGCGTTAATTATATATGACTAATTATATTAATTATAATGAATGAGAGTTATATTAGGTTTAAGAACTACTTAAAGGGAACTAGAAATTAAAGCAGCAGGATTTAGTATCTGGCTGTCATGGACTTGTTCTGCGTGGCCTTAGACAGCATGGTTTGCCATTCTATCTCTAGTTTTCCAAAAGACAGGGTGAAGGTAATGGTATGTACCTCCTTTGTAAAGCCAATGAGATCCTGTTTTAAAAACAAATATCACCATATATATATATATAAAAATAACAGTAGGTAATTGCAAATCTTTCAGCACCACAGTTTTAAAATCTTTTTTTAAAGCTAAATAGTTCAGACCACTTAGTCCATAAAAGGAGAAAAATTCTACCAAAACCTGCCTTTTAAAAAAAATAAAAAAGGTTAGAAGCTACAAGTAAATAAAAAATTATTTTAAAAAAATTACTATTTGTAAGAGTATTTCCAAGTAAGCTGAAATTATGTAAATACCTGAACCTGTACCTAGTCTGGAATGAGACATTTCTATCATCTTAGACATTTGGAGGGCCCACTGACAGTGACATTTTGAGTGATGGGTTCAGCCACTGGGAGAGGGCAAACCTAATAATCCAAGTGGGAAATTCAGAGAAAAGAGAAATTCATTAGAGAGTGATCTCACCAACTTCACCTCTGCCTCCACCTTAGCAGCTGCAAAATGGGAGTCATCACAACAGCTCATTTTGTGGGGATTTGCTAATCTTTATAAGGCACTTCATACGCATGAAGCGGTACAGTTTGCCATATGTGGGTGGATAGCTGTGAGCTTTGTCAATTCAGCAAGTGACTCAGTCCCTTCTTCTCCATAGAAGGCCCGTTTCTGCTGTAGGCCTAAACAACAGGAATTACTCCCAGCTAGCAAGGTCTGTGGCCAAAAGGGCAGCATCCCCCAGGAAGTTGTTTCTGCTGTCACGGAGCTGCAAGCAAAAGGCATAGAAAAGTGAATGGGAAAATAGTCCATTTTGACCAAAAAAGTTGTGCTGAAACAGCTCAGCACAGATTATACCTAAATTTCCTCTCACTAGGACAGAGAGAGACTCATTTTTTAGCACGCTGGTTTTGTAATACCAACATCCTTCCATTCTACCGATCGGTTCTCAACTCTCAGCTACATCCATAGCAGCAGATTAAGCGCCCAGGACTATCCTCTGGCACTAAGGCCAGTTGGCACAGAAAGGCCATGGCCCTATTATTCACTTCATAATCTGCAAAAGAGGATGGTTACAAGCAGCTTGCTTAGTGGGAATAGTCTCTGCTGCATGCTAACTTCCTAACTGTACCACAGAAATTATGTAGAAGAATATAAGTTGATCTAAGCCAAAAATCATGTTTGGGACGTTTCTATCAACTTAACAGGATAGAGACTCAGTTGTCAGCGCCCAGGGACATTGTTGTTTCTTGTGTGTCTGCTTTTTATCCTGGTCCTGACTTTCACTTTCTTTATGATTACCTTCCTTCTTGAGCTGGAGAGCTTGTCATGTTAGTAGTGTGAGGCCTCTTTTGGTCACAAATACTTTCAGGAGATAAAACAACTAGCACCACTGAAAAGAAATGTTAAAAAAAAAAATCTAGCAATTTAGGGACAGCAATAGGAAAAAAAAAAACACCAAAGAAAATGCATTACACTAGAAGTCAAGCTCTGTTTCCACCTCTTTCTGCATTCTCTGAAATGCACGTCTGTACTTTTTCAGATTTGGCTGAAACACTACGTAAAACTTGCTTCCATAAGTGACAAAGCTGGTTGCATTCAGAGGCTGTCATCATTGCCTGGATGTGATATGATAATTTCTGTAAAAGTCTTTAGCCTGGAAAATGTGATTAACTACGAAAGGCAGAGTTATTAAAACATATTGGAGCAGACTCTGAAAGGCTTCTCTAAGAATCTGTATGCACATCACTTCCAGGTCTGGAGGAGGGGGCCTCAGGTTTTATAAGAAATATTTGCTTACATGTGTATCCTCTTGTATAGGAATACAGAACTTAAAATTGTTTTCCTCTATCCATTCCCTTTTCTTTTGGTCCTGTTTATTATTCTGCAGTTACTCTACCAACTCTTTGATCTGATGAAAAAAGCACATTTCTGGCAGTCAGCAGACCTGGTTTCTATTTACATTCCAGTATTAAAGTGATCTGGCATAAATTGCTGTCGACAATGACTCAGATCAGGGAACTGATCTGCCTGAAAACTAAACCAGTAAAAAACCCACATTGTTAGTTTTCATGATCACGTTAACCAGGTGGCTGCACACACGCTCCCCCGTGCCAGTACTCAGGGAAGGCAGGAACAGGCAGCTGGGGACAAGAGTAAGGACTGGTGCCCTGCACTTGTCAGCAGCCCTGCCTCATCCCTCAGGAAGTGCTCGTGGAGCTGCAATTATTCATTTTAAAGCAAAGGTGCAGTGCCACACCAAGGTTTGTGGTGCTAAATTCACCAGTTGCAGCACTCCCAAGTGGAAAACATATTACAAAAGGCAACGTATGCTGGAGACGAGTGTTAGCTGGTACTAGACTAGTGCTGTGGGACAGGTGACAGGTCTGGTGACTCTAAGGGCTGCCTGCTGG
The DNA here is from genome assembly GCA_008921705.1 of Burhinus oedicnemus. Taxonomy (NCBI): domain Eukaryota; kingdom Metazoa; phylum Chordata; class Aves; order Charadriiformes; family Burhinidae; genus Burhinus; species Burhinus oedicnemus. The sequence goes on from VFFE01005709.1 coordinate 444,934, forward strand.
GGACGCCTGGTGGAAATTTTCTCCTTCCGTACTGAGCATGATGGCTGCAGCAGTGACCGGCACAGGCACGTGGGCCTGAGCAGGCCAAGCAAGAGGCACCTGGGTGCCGTTCCCCCAGCCTCCAGCCCCAGGAAAGGCTGCTCTAGGAAGAACTGCACCGTCTCACCCCCATTTGAGCTGCTCTGGAGTATTACGTGGGGCAAAAAGTCCTGTTCTGTGCATCACGTATGTCCACTCTGAAATGTGAGTTTTCCACCGGCACCACAGCAACACAAAGAGCTCTGGAGCTTTCCACCACCCGACAGGGATCAGTAACAAAGGCTTTAAGTGCTTCTTCTCTTTGGCACAGCAGCACTTTTTAATAACCCCTGCCCCAGCAAACTCTTAATTCCCAAAGAGAACAATGCAATGCATTTAACATTATTCTGATTAATATTTATGGCTACAAGCCACCCATTGTTTTTACGACATAGCTGCTAATCAATAGGGGCTGCAGAAAACAGCAGAACAAGCTAAAACAGCTGTGGAAGCCTTGGTTCTTCAAAAATTATAGAAAACGGCAAGAGGTTTTCCTCCTCACACACATTTCTGCAGTTTCTTTTAAACTCTTACTTGGGTTCATAAATCTACACTTAAGTGTCTCAGTATGCTGATCCACATTTGAAAATGTTTACTTTAGCATTTATGTAGCCTCATTAGTGTGGAATGTTTATACTTGCTCTTGCATTTGCGCTTACCTATACAGTTATATATTGTGTGCTGTAACTGTGTACTAATAATCCCAATGTCTCTCTGACACTCCTTCACAGTAATTGCTCCCCTAGGTGCTGTTTTCCAAAGATTTCTATGTTTTAACCTTTGAAATGGAAGTAGGCCTTGTTTTACTATGAAGTTGATGGGAAAGGATGTAACATAAATTTGGCCCTATTTTATTTTAGTGCCTAATTGATTAGTTGGAGACAGTGATCTGGAAACTGAGCAAGGTTATACTACATTTGCTCATGAGGGCAAGGCAAACATAAGGATATAATTCCTGAAGGCCTGAGCACGGATTCTTCCTTGCGTTGTGCTTTTCTCCTCTTCAGCTTAAGAAAATAATGTGTATTAAAACTGATATAAATGTATTTTATGTGTATATAAACATCGGTACATCTTTAAAGTATGATAGCTGCAGTGGTAGTAGTAGAAATTGCTAACATGCTGAATCTCTGGGATTAAGTAAATGCTATACCCACTCTAAATTTCTATATGTAAAAAAATACAGAGTTCACTTCACAAGATAGTGTGATCTGAGGGGGGTGTGCATTGTAAGTGATGACGATTTCCCATCCCTTTACAGATTCGTGCCTCCGATTTGCTATAGTTTCGTAGTGCCTGGGAAATGAGTGAGCACTGACATAAGTAGAATCCAACATCTTTCTGTGTGCTCTGCTATAAAATAGAAAAAGCAACCTAGCAAATGCTCTATTCTTTTTAGGAATCAGTCACAGAGGCAATAAATCTTTCCTCAGAGCCTAGTATTTCCCACTGTGTCGTATTATCTTCTGCTTCGTACTCAAATGAGGTTTTCTCCAGCATCAGAGGGGCTGGAGTAACAAGCTCCTTACTAGGCTGATGAGACATTCACATATAGGGGAGAAAAGGAGCACCAGGACTATGCAGGAAAGACTTGACAGCTCCTGGCAGATGGGAACAAGGCTCGGGTAGCCATGGGGATTTCACTGGAGCGAGCTGAGGACAGGGAAGGCAAAGGCACCCCAGGACACGAGTGGGGAGGTAGGAGGAGGATCTCTGTGCTGGAGAAGGGAGGAGAGAAAGAATGCAGGAGAAAAAGGAAATCCAGGACAAAGGATCTCCAGGCAGTGCTCACCAGGGATGTCCAGTGCCCCTGTTTTGCTATACCACTGGACATACTGACATCCTTTGGCAATAAAACCAGCTGTCTCCTCAGGGCACATCACTCCAGCAGGCGTTAGTTCAATCCTTGTCCTAACATTAAAGCTTCAAATAGCTTAGTGTTAAACCTTCTTCTTTCTCTCCCTCCATCACAATCCCCACCGCCAAGCACAAAGCCCATGTATTTTACTCCGATGTGTTGAACTTAACAAGCTGGCCAGAAACGAGGTTATTACCCTCCCCTCCCAATACAAGTGTGGGGAAAAACGACAGACAGCTGAGATCACATCCTTTTACGTCTTTATTTGCCAGTTAAGATCCTTTTATTCCATCAATGCAAATATGCAGAACAGCAGGAAACCATGTTTTAAGCAGCACATACCAGTTGGCTGAGAATAAACTAACTACATTCCCCAAGCAATGTAAAAGTAACAATGCACATCATCTTCCAGAAGAAGAAACAAACAGATATTGCAGCCGAGAGGCACAGCAGGCAGCTTTCGTACAAAGTAGTTTGGCTATTTAAAATGCTAGAACCAGCCCTTGCCTGTTTCTCCAAACCAC